>PVHX01000245.1:0-16728 GCA_004024805.1 Geosciurus inauris | reverse complement strand
CGCAATCATCTTTTTAAAAGATTTCATCTCCTCATACCATCACATTTTGAGTTGAAGGTTGGGATTTAAACATGTGGATATTGGAGGGACACAATTCAGCACATAACATGTACATTGTCTTATTTAATCTCCACAATAACCCAGTGAAGTAAGATACCCAAGGAAACTGAAACAGAGTGGGCAAGTTACTGGCCCAAATTAACACAGCAAGGAAGTGGTTGAGTCAGGTCCAGCAATCTCCTGCTTCTATCCTTTGCCCATTTTTCTATGAGATAGTTGTCTGTTCTTTTTGGGTTGCAGGGACATAGGTGCTCAGTCAGCATTTATGGAGGAGTGGGAAGGGCTATCAGGAGTCCTAGATGAACATAGGCCAGGGTTGGCCAAGCTCCGGCCCCACCCTAGGTTTGTTGCTCATGCCTCTAGGAGAGAACCATAAACCAAGCAGGCAGTGGGCGGGGGTGGGCAGAGAGTTTGGGAGGAAAGAGGGTGTCACCTCTGGTCACCGAGTGAGCATAGCCCTGGAGGCTTTCTGGAGAGGGGTTGATCTAGTCCACTTTCTCCTAATCCTAGCTTAGGGTGTCCCATGAACAATGCTGGGGTGCGACCATCAAATCCCTCCACCAGAAATTCCAGATTCTGGACTCTCTAGATGTCCCAAGAGAACTCCTCCCTGAGAGATCCACCCAGGGCAGCTTGCAGAGGAAGGATGGCCAGGGACTCAGCCAGCTGTCTCATGAAGGCAGGTGGCTGGCCAGCATCCACTATCAAGGTGGGGCTTGCATCACCCAGCCTGATAACTCATTATGGTCACTGTGGCGAAGGGGACAGCTGCCCAGAGGGCCCAGGCAGGTCTCTGACTGGCTGCCCACATCAATATGGATGCCCCAGTTACCCATCAGCAGGGTGTAGAGAATGATGGCATTAAAGAACTCAGCCCTTCAGAAGGACCTTCCATGGCAGACTTTCTGCTTGCTGTGGTCTGGGGACTAACACACACACACACACACACACACACACACACACACACACACACATCATCCTGCTCTGGACCTTTTCCCCAAATCCATCCCAGGCTGGAATAGCAGGAGGTGGACACTCAGTAACAACTGTAATTGATCCAATCTCTCACCAGAGGAGGGACCATATTCTCTTGGGATGAAGTGATACCAACAGTAGCTTCCCATTCTTCCTACTCAGCTATCCACGGTTGACTTTCCTCTATAACAATCTCAGGGGAGAATGTTTCCCAGTTTTTGCCTGATTTCCTCCAGCAACGGGGAGTTTACTGTCCTTCCAAGCAGCCTGTAACAGCCCGCTAGTTCTCAAGGCTGGAGAGCCTATCTTCACACTGTCCCAGCTGCTTCCAGCTTTGTTCCCCGAGAAAGGCCCACCCATTTGAGGTGGTCTTTCAGATGTTCGAAGACAGCAAATGACTTCATTCCTTTTTTTTTTTTGGTACCGGGGATTGAACTCAGGGGCACTTGACCCCTGAGCCACATCCCCAGCCCTATTTTGTGTTTTATGTAGAGACAGGGTCTCACTGAGTTGCTTAGCGCCTCGCCCTTGCTGAGGCTGGCTTTGAACTCGCGATTCTCCTGTCTCAGCCTCCCTAAGTGCTGGGATTACAAGCGTGAGCCACCGCGCCCGGCTGACTTCATTCCTTGAAGGGGGAATATCATGGAATTTCACAGGAGGAAGGAAATCCAGCCCTTCCAACCCCCAGGGAAGGTTTGCTCAGTTCCAGGCCCATTTCCTTCTCTCTGCACTCACACATGGTCCTGGGATGACTGCATGGTGGGTCTCTGGGCCCTTGTGATTGCAGACCACATAGCCTGTGAGAGGGACTCCACCCACTTTCTGGGTCCTGGTGAACCATTTTTGGGTCTCTAATACTAGAGAGAGGGACACAGTGTACCGGAGAGAGTTCTGTTCTTGGAGTCTTGACTGCCTTACAGGCCTGGTTTTACCACTTCCAAATTGAAATTTCTTAAGCCAGCTGCTTCAACTCTCTGAACTTTAGTTTTGTCATCTGTGAAATGGAGAAACACCTATTGTGTTGTTAGGAGGTTCGAATGACATCATATATGGGAAAAATGTTTTGTAAAGCAAAACACATTCTGCAAATAATTAACCAATTCAAAGGGTAAATAAAGGAGCTTGTGGAACTCAGAACTTCTTTGTCCTGGGTCCTCCTAGCGAGTAAATGTGTGGCACATTGAGAGGACTCTGGAGTCATCCTCAAGCACTTTGGCCTGTTCCTGCTAAGCCCGGGGCTCCTGGGCAGTGTTCACAAACCCCCATCCTGCACGACCCCTGCAGGGCCTGTCTGCCCACAGCTCTGGGAGAGGACTCTGAGCTCAAGTGTCTGGGCCCTGGCTTTGGAGACCTGGGAGCACAGGGTTGGGATGGGGCCTCTGCGCTGTCGGTGGGTTCCTCTCCCCCTCTCCTCTCCTCTCCAGAGGCCCCAGGTCTGCTCCTGCACGGCCTCTGCTCATCAAGGTCACCATCACTCCCTGCCCAGTCTCTAATTTGTACTGAGGTTAATTCCAATCCCCAATTAGAGTAGATTTTATTGAGAGAAGCAAGGAGAGATTGAGAGCTGAGGAACCCAACCTAATGATAGTGGGACTCATGAAGTGACAGGGTTTCATTTCATTCAGACTCCTCATTGAATACCGAGGCTGGGGAGGGAGGCTGCCCTAGCAGGTCAGTGTCTGGGCTGGGCTTGCTACACGAGAGTCTCTGATCTAAGGCAGGACTTGCTGCCCCTTCTTGGCTCTCTGTTCTGACCCTGTGCCTTGGAGCCTGTAACTCCATCTTGGCTCTCTGTACAGTTCCATGATTAGGTAAACATGGCTGCTGCCCTCACTTCCTGGTGCCATGGGAGCAGAAAGGCCAGGAGCCTCCACAAATAGCAGCATGTCACCACCCGCCTAACCTCAATCCGGTTTATCCTGAGTTAGCAGAAGCGTCCATGAAATATACTCTCAGGTGGGGCTGGGCCCGGCAGCCTGTCCTTCCTCATGCCACACAGTACCTCAAGAGTAGCAGTGCTGCAAACCAGGGGACCCTGCCCAAAGGACCTTGGGAGGCAGGTGGCCCTAGCAGGGATAGGGAGCAAGGTCTGGATTTCCTGCTGTGTATGTGTGCACACGCGTGTATGTGTGCAGAGGTGGGTGGTGGGTGACGGGTAGCCTGCCTTAGTCAGGGCACTAACCACCTCCAGGGGGCAGAAGCACAGGCCAGCAGGGCTTTGCCCTGGTTCAGGGCAGGTGCTGGCTCTGCCTGCGGCCTCCTGTCTACCTGCCTCATCCTCTCTGCTTGGGTTCCCCAGCTATAAAGCAGAAACAAGTCCCATCCCTTACCTGCCTGGGGGGACATTGAGCAGGAGTGAGATAATGTCTGCTGACGCTCACCTTCCACAGAGGGAGGCAGTCTCTAGACTGAGTCTATTTTTACCATTTAGAGCTCAGACCAGCTCCCTTTGTGGCCTCTGGCTGCTCCTGGTCCCCAGGGAAATGAGAGTGGGGCCTTCCTGCAGGGACCCACAGACCTATTCTCAGCATGGTTAGGGAGGATCCCCAGGGCCTGCTCAGAGTTCTCTGGAGCCTGAAGCCTGGGCCTGGATTAAGTCCTGCACAGCCCATTGTTCAGGGTTCAAGGGACAGCCTGGCATTCTGGTTCAACCAGGAGTGGGGCGGCTGGGTGTGGCTGGGCCTAATGAGCAGGGTGTGTCTGGAGGAGTCAGGAGCCGGGTGACAGCTGTGGGCAGATCCCCACCCACGCAGGTGGGCAGGCGGCTTACACAACAGTCACCTGTGTGCTAGGGCCGCACAGCATTCTTGCCATGTGTTTATTTTTAAAAAAACAAATGCTCAACTTTAAAGGCAGTGGTAGGGCTAGTTCTAAATATATAAAGACATTGTGTTAACACTTTTGAACTCCCAATAGATTGTATTAGGAAAGCAGGTGCAAAGAAGGCAGAGTGCTAGAAACCCTAACAGGCCCTCCTCTCCCTCTGTCCACCCCTCCCCCACCATTTGCAAGGAAGCTTGGTGGTGGTCACTTGAGGGTTGTGGGCAGGTGGGCCTCCCTCCTTGGTGGTCCTCCTTGCCTCACCTCTGTTGAAGATGAGCTCCTGCGCTCAGGTGCTCTACAGGCAAACAGAACTGAGGCCCAGCGGCCTGGGTTCCTCTTGGGCAGAGTTCTGGGCCTGCTTGGTTTCCACAGACAGGGCTGTTAACTAAGATCTCTGGCAGAGTTTTGGACCAAGTAAGTCCTCCAAGCAATGACCAAGTGAGCTCAAAGTACTGTGTGTGAATCGCTGCATCTCAAGATCAAGATCAGGGAACTGATCTTGGTGGATCAGTTCTCTATTGGAGAGAAGCCGGTTTCCTCTTTTGCAGCACATTTTAGTGATGTTGGATCAGGCTGAGAGGCGGTCATTGCTATTGCTGAAATGCCTGTGTGTGACCCCAGATGGAGACTCACATTCCGGGCTGTGTAGGCAGCTGGGAGATTTCTAGTAGAGAGACATTGGTTCTTGGTCATCAGAGGTCTTGATGGAAAAACTGTGGAGAGGAACAGGGCAGGGGTCCTGAGAAGAAAATTGAGATTGTAAGACAGGGTTGCTGTATCTGTGATGGATGCTATTAAGGTTTCACAATGTTCAGTGAGAATCGGAAGCACCAGACTTCAGGGTGGGGGCAGGACCTGGAATGGAGGTTGTTGGTTCTAGAATCCTCGAGAATCTCCTTCCAGGATCATGACCACTCAGGCCACAGCAAGGGCATCTGCTAATACTCATGTGGTCCGTCGTTTCCTTCACAGAGCGGTTTGTAGCTCACTAGCAAGATCTGTGGGTACCGATCCACCCTTGAGACACCTCTCTTCTGAGCCCCAGACTCTCAAGCTACCCATCTGACATCACTAATTCAGACTTCACAGGGCAGTGGGTCATCGCCAGTTGTCAGAAAAGCCCTTGGAATGGCACAGCCCCCCCCCCCACTCAGTGTCACTCAGTGTCCAGTCAGAACAGCCCTCCGGCTCTTGGACAGGCCAAGCTTCTTTCTCAGCCATACTCTCAATGATCCATGATTGTCCATATTTTTCCAGTTTATTTCAGAAAAATGAACCCCCTCTTCCTCTTCTGGAAAGCATTCTTCCATTACTCCCTTAAAATATGACCCGCTGACAGGGCCTATTTGCAGGAATCCAAGGTTATATTTTTGCAACAGAGAATGGCCACAGGGGTGGCTGCTATTTAGGTTTAAAAACATATAGTAAGTCGGGTGTGGTGGCGCACACCTGCAATCCCAACAGCTCAGGAGGCTGAGGCAGGAGGATAGTGAGTTCAAAGCCAGCCTCAGTAAAAATGAGGCACTAAGCAACTCAGTGAGACCCTGTCTCTAAATAAAACACAAAACAGGGCTGGGGATGTGGCTCAGTGGTCGAGTGCCTTTGAGTTCAATCTCAGGTGTCCCCCTGAAAAAAAAAAATACAGTGAGAATCTGGAAGCAGATTCTTCAGGGTGGGAGTAGGACCTGGAATGGAGGTGGTTTTAGAATCCTCTAGAATCTTCTTCTAGTATCATGATCACTCAGGCCACAGCAAGGGCAGAGTAGAAAATCTAAGTCTTTTTCAGTCTCACAAGTGAGACATTACACATGGTGAGAAGGGACTGGAGCGCTGGGTGGGGGCAGAGGTTGCGTGTAATTTCGTGTGAGATTGTGGGAGACTCCGCTCCCCATTCTGAGCTTCCATTTCCCCAGCCATGAAATGGGAGTGAGGACTCCCTGCCTCAGTGTCCTGAGGACCCAGTGATGTAATCCTTAGGAACACTTAGTGTGGACCCCGCCCACGGGGGCTTCAGTGCTCCTCGGCCTCCCACAGGTAGCTGGCCAGCAGGAGCCTGTCCGTGCCTCCAAAGCACTGAGTCCCCCCCACCGCCAAGTGCTCTTAGACCAAGGAGGAGATGGAAGGCCAGGTTGGCGGGGGTGATGGGGGCTGTGAAGATGGTGTTCACAGTCTCCCACCACTGGGGTGTCATGATTGGCTCTTAATTGGCCTGAGTTTGTCCATTCCTGTTTTGCTCCCTCCAGGGATACAGCCCTTTCTTTTGCTTTCCTCCCACCTGGGCGTGACAGCTGCACCCTATTCCACCATCCACATTACTCCTTGGTCCCGAGGCAGGCTTCAGTCGACCCACCTATAGGGCAGCTCTCCTTGGTCTCCTGAGCCCCCAGGCCTGTCCCAGCCTTGGTCCCTGGACTGGCAGAGCCAGAGGAGACATGGAGAGTCCCATCCAGGGATGAGAAACTCAGTGTAGAAAAGCCTGAGCTAGCTCCCCTCCCCTGAGTCCCTCTTTAACTTAGATTGAGAGCTTGGCAAAGGCCACAGGGAGTGTTAGCCAGAGTCCAGGCCCTGGGTGAGGCTCCACTGCAAAGAGCCAGGGAGATGGGCCCATCCTTGCCCACCCCTCTTCCTCCCCTACTTCCTTCCCTTCACTCAGCACAGCACGACACATACCTGGACAGGAGGAGGGCCTGACCTCCTGGTACATGGCAACCTCCAGGGCCTTGCTGGGCTCACAGGAGGCCAGGTCCTCAGAAATTGGGCTCATGGGTAAGGTCTCATCTTTCCAGCTTCCTCTGGTAGACATAGACTTCAAAGTTTAAAATGACCCACGACATTCTCTGAGAACCAGGTAGTCAGTCCCACAGAGATGCCAGGGCTCTATGCCACATCCACCCGCACCTTGATTTCTCTACTCCACCAGCTCCGTCGTCCATGCCCACTGTTTAGCAGGACACCACCGTGACCCTGGGAGGGAGGGGGATGCTGCTGAGTGGAACAGATAGAGGCTGAGTAGGGAGCAAGCCCAATTTCTGGAAAATTCAAGACCCACCCTACTCCAGTCCCTTCCTCCAAGGCCACTTTCTTTTGAATTGTCTGAAAAGTGAGCAAGACGTTGGGCCTGGCAGCCAGACACATACGAGGACCCTGTCCTCATCTGGGACACAGGGAAATGTGGGTCCGACCCAGCCTGTGAGGGATACTCCTAACGCAAGCAGGCCCAAGCCACTTTGGGGCTTGCGTCCCTGCAGGCCATCCTTTCACCTGTCTGCAGGGCCTGAAGGCATGATGGGGAGGGGTAATACGACTTTGACAAGCACCTATTCGTGTTTTTCCTGGGGAATGCTGGGAGCAGGGGAGTGGGAGAGCAAGGATGGAAAAGACCCAATATGGAGCTGGGTGCAGGGGCACACACCTGTAATCCCAGTGGCTCAGGAGGCTAAGTTAAGAGGATTGCAGGTTCAAAGCCAGCCTCAGCAACTTAGTGAGTCTGTAAGCAACCTAGTGAGACCCTGTCTCAAAATAAAATGTGAAAAGGGCCGGGACATAGCTCAGTGGTTAAGGGCCCTTGGGTTTATCAGGGACTATTTCTGGAACATCTTTCTCCCAATTAGTAGCACAAAACAGGCAGACATTTGACCACTTCTCCCTGACAAAACCCATTATAATGTCATATGGAAAGTCACAACACCTTCAGGAGACACCCGAGTGCCAGCGGTCAGGACAGAGCCTGGACATGGGTGCCCTAAGAGCGGGAGCTCAGTGGCCTATTTTATTTTATTGTTTATTTTATTTTACTATATCATGGTAAAATAAACCTAACATAAGCTTTTCCTTGCCTCTTTAAGAAACTACATAAATATGAAGAAATCAAATTGTGTTTCAACTCCTCATGAATAAGCTTTGCTAGGTTTCGAGTGGCAGCATATTTTGTTTTTTCAAGTTGTGGCAAAATACACATAAGAATGTATCATCATAGCCATTTCTAGATGGTACAGAAGTTCACATATATTCATATTATTGTGGAACCAATCTCTAGAACATTTTCATCTTGCAAAACTCCAACTTTCTACCCATTAAACCACCACCTCCCATCTTCCTTCTGTAGCGTCTAGTAACCATTTTTGCTTTTTCTTGAGGTGCACACTACATGCGTGAGATGGGTAACTCTTTAAGTGTAAAATTCCATGAGGCTGACAGGCGCGTATACCACGTGACCACAACTCCAAGATATCGCGCTTCTCTCCACCAACCCACATAATGGCCTTCTTTCTTTTTCTGTTGGTCTCCATCACCCTCAGGCAGCCCAGTGTTCTGACGTCTATCATCATAGATTAGTTTCACTGTACTAGAACTCTGTATAAATGAAATCACACATTCAGTACTCTTGTGCTGGCTTCTTTCCTTCAGCACAATGTTCAGGTCAGTCCAAGTTGCATTGATCCATTTTTTCATTTTCATGACTAAGTAGAATTCTATTGTATAAAGAACCATGATGGTGAGCCGGGTGCGGTGGCGCATGCCTGTAATCCCAGCACTTAGGGAGGCTGAGACAGGAGGATCGCGAGTTCAAAGCCAGCCTCAGCAATGGCGAGGTGCTAAGCAACTCAGTGAGACCCTATCTCTACATAAAACACAAAATAGGGCTGGGGATGCGGCTCAGTGGTCGAGTGCCCCTGAGTTCAATCCCCAGTACCAAAAAAACAAAAATAAATAAATAAAGAACCATGATGGAAGGTTTCCACTTTTTTCTCTTGTGAATAAAGCAGCTATGAACATGTTTAGAAAAGTTTTGGGGTAAAATATTTTCATTGCTTTTGGGTAAACACTTGGGAGTGGAATGGGTGACTCATAAAGTAGGTATGGGTCTAACTTTATAAGAAACTGCCCAACAGTTTTCAAAAATGGTTGGACCTTTCTATACCCCCACTGATCTTGTGTGAGTCATAGTTGTTCCATGTCCTCACCAACTTTTGGGATTGTTGGTCTTTTTAAATTTAGCCATGCTAGTGGGTGTGAAATGTTTTTGTATTGTGGTTTTAATTTGCATCTCCTGATTGACACATTGGTGTTGAGCAATTCTCATTTGTTCACTGGCCATTTGTGATCTTTTGTGACATGTCTGGTCAAGTCTTTGGCTGTCTTTATTTTTTCTGTGAATATTTTTATTATTGATTTGTTGGCATTTACATATTCTGGATATGAGAATTTTGTCAGGTATTTGTTCATGAATTGTTTCAGAATGCTTACCTATTTTCTTTTTTTTAGGTGTAGGTGGACATAATACCTTTATTTTATTTTATTTTTTTAGTACTGAGGATCAAACTCAGTGCCTCACACGTGCTAGGCAGGCGCTGTACCACTGAGCTACAACCCCAGGCCCTCACCTGTTTTATTAATAGCATCTTTTGATTTAAGAGATGTTGACAAAGTCCAATTTTTCATTAAAAAAAAAATGGTTTGTGTTTTGGGGGACCTGTTTAAGAAATCTTGCTTTCTGCAATCATGAAGATTATTCCTCTGTTCTTTTTTAGAAGATTTATGGCTTCAGGCTTTTTGCTTAGATCTGTATCCATCTCAAAATGATTTTTGAATAATGATATGACATAAGAGTCAATGCTCATTTTTAATATCCAGTTGTTCTAACTGCCTTTAAAATTAAAAAACACTTTCCTGCTGGTGGCATATGTCGGTCATCTCAGGGACTTGGGAGGCTAAGGAGGAGTATTGCAAGTTTGAGGCCAGCCTGGGTAACCTAGAGAGACCCTGACTCAAAAACAATTTTTTTTTTTTTAAAGGACTGGGGATGTGGCTCAGTGCTAGAGCTCCCCTGGGCCCAATCCCCAGTACAGAAAGAAAGAAAGAAAGAAAAAATATTTCCCTTTTACCACTGAATCACATTGGCGTCTGATAATTGGTGGAGCACATGTGTGAATCTACTTCTATACTGGGTTTGTTTCCTTTATTCCATTGACTCTTCTTATGCCAATATCATTGTCATTATAGCTAGAGCTTTACAGCTGGCCTAAATCAGATGGTGATAACTCCCCACAGGGTAGCCTATGTTGGAACCATCACCCTATTCCCCGTACTTCTTTGCTTTGTGCTGATTGCCAAGGGGAGAGCGACATAATAGAAGGCAGCACAGGGTGCAGGGAAAAACAGGACTTCCTGGCTTTGGTTTTCAAAGTCCAAGTCCTTAGGGGAACAGAGACATGTCTGGGGGAAGGAGCATGGAAGAAAGCAGCTCCCACACCCACTTCAGCCCACAGCCCTTCTAAGACTGAAGAAGAATCCCCAAGTCTGGGTGAAGAGAGAGGGACGGGAGAGCAGTTATGTGTGTACCTTGGGTTAGGGTCTTGGGGTCAGTAAGACTCAGGGAGGTGATGGAGTAGCCTTAAAGAGCCTCCCCTGCCCCTACTGGTCCTGGAGCAGCAGAATGTATCCTGGACTCTCATTGTGACCCTGAAGGGACCGTAGGGTCAGAACAGTGGCCACCTCAGCAGAGGCTAGCATGGATGAGGGCCCTGAAAAATGTCACCTCAATGCCTTGCTTCTCTGTGAACCTCCTAGAAAGTCAGTCCACTAGGTAAAGAGGGTAGGGGATCTTCAGATGACTGAGTAATATTTTTTGCCACTCTGGTGATGAGGAATCTCAACTCATTTCAGGAAGAGAAAGAAAATATTATCTCTTGAACATAGAGTGAGTTGCTTAAGGTCCCCCGGGCATTTTTTTATGGAACTTCTAATAAACCCAGCCTGATGTTAATGAAGGAGGGGGAGTGAGGAGGAGACCCAGCCCTCCTGATGGGACAGGAGCCGGTGGCAATGCAGCAAGGAAGCCCTGGCCAGTGGCTTTGAAGCCTCCCTGAAGTTCCAGTCCTGTGCTTGGGACATCACAGTGCCATCAAACACTTCATTCTCATAACCTATTCTTTCTGAGTTCTACTTCCTTGGTCCTGAAGGCTTTCATCTAGTCTTTAGTGAATTGCTCTCATCTTGAACAACTCCAAAAGCAGATCCTGTGGGTCACCAGCAGTAGGCCTTAACATCTATGTACAGCCAAGTTCAGAGCAGTGGCAGTCTGGGGAGCTCAGAGCCTCCCAGTGAGGACATCATCTTGTGCCACTGGCGGCAGAGAACATTGAGGTGAGGCTGCCGCGTGCCTTGCAGTCTCTGCGTGATTTTCCATACCGGCCCAGTCCTGACTCCGCCCGTTTTAGGTATGGGGAAACTGATGCCTCAGCCCTATTTATCAAGTGCCAGGAAAGTCTAGCTTGCATGTTGTTTTGCTCATTTGAGCACGTTCAGCTTGCACTGGGACTCCAAGAATGTTCAAGAGACATTTCAAAATGCTCTGAATTAATACATTCCTTTGCTGTGACCCCATGTCCACCAAATGTTCTGAAATGAGACACGTGGAAAATGGAAAACAGACCAAAAATATTTGCTTGACTGACACTATGGATTAGGGTGTCCCCAAGAGTATAAACACACACACCCACTGCACGCACGCAGCCTGCAGGGTGGGCCTTGGGATTAGGGCCCTGCCAAAGCAGCTAAGGCTAGGCTGCCAATTTCAGGGCTGCCCCTGGGCCAAGCTGTGCTGGGGTGGAGCCAGAGTGCCTGGGTCAGAGGAATGCAGTCACCTGGAGCTGGAGGGGGGTCCCTGTGCCTCCTGCTCATGCTGCTGTTGGGGCTGTCACTTCATGCTGAGAAGGCTACCATCACTCAGGGTCCTGGAAGATGAAGGAGTAGATCTGAACTTCTACCCCTCTGGGGTCCTGTGGCCTGGACTCCTGGTGCAGGTCTGCATGGCTGTCCTCGAGGGAGCATTGAACCCACTTACCCTCCTGGAAGTCAGACTGTGACGTGCACGAGTCTCTTACTCATCCCAAATCATCAGTCATGTTTGCAGGAGTGAGTAATTTGGGGAGGAGAGAAGGAGGAGGACTCCAGGCTGGAGTTGGGATGATATTGAGGAGGCTATGTGACCCAGAAGCAGCCCTCATCCCTCTCCCTCCAAAGAGAGTCGTGTTCCTTTTTTTGAGAAGATACACAACCTTAGTTGGCTTCAAAGTGGGTACCCATGCATGGGGTGCTGGCAGCCTAAAGAGGCAGAGAAGTCGTGCTGGCCTGGAGGAGGATGCCAACAGGTCTTTTCTTGACTTACTGTTGAAATGTGAATTCACATCTGTATAGTGCTTTATCCCTTTGAGGGACACAAGTGAGAGATTGTGTTTTTACTTCTTGCTAGCGTCCCATTACTGGGCAATATCAGAGCAGGGATTAAACCCCAGGCCCCTCAATTACTAGTCTGCCCCCTGCACCTCAGGGCTGTGGGGGCTTCCTCTGAGCAGAAGGCACTGCCAGCCTTTGGACTTGTTTTCCCTCCATGATTAGCCCTCCCTGGCTGGGCTCAGCCTGGACCCCACAGTTCTGTGCACTTTCCTATCTTACTAGGCTCGCAGCTGACCCGGCAGTGGGTGCTCCTGGGTGAGGTTCAATTTCAGATCATTTTCCCTCTTTCTCCTTCAGGGCTCAGGAGACATGGCTGCCTTCAGAGTAGAGGCTTTTCCAATGCAGGACTAATTGGAAGAGTCAGGAGGCTGCAAGAAGGATGGAGTGTGCTGAGTGGGTCTGCTGGAACTGTATGGTGGCCAAGCATCCTTCTGGCCCAAGCTGAGGACTTAAGTGCCAGTGGCTGGCATTTCAGCTATGGACTTGCAGAAGGACCTGGCATCTTGGCCCTGTGCCTTCATTTCTCACATTTCCCAGCCTGCTCCTCCCCAGAGAACCATTAGCACTCATCCTTAGCTCCCCACAGCAGGAAACCCAACAGGAAACGTGCCTGGGAAAAGAACTCACATCTTGTTCCACATGGATGGTCTCTCTGGAGCTTTACCGACATTTCCTAGGAGGCGGCCATTCCCCTTCTCATACTGATGAGGAAAGTGAGGCTTCAGGGTTATGGAGCTTGGGTTCCATCACCCAGCTAGTTGGTGAAGGGGGCTGGATGTGACTCCAGATCTGATGGTGGCGTGGTCATTGCCCTAAGCCATCCTGCTGTAGAACATGGACCACAGCCCTGAGACATCTCCCTGCACTACCTTGTCCTGATCTCCAACCTCAGATGGTGATCAGAGAGAAGGAAGAGGCATTGGAAGATGACTTCCACAGATCGGGGGCTATAATGGGCTGTTCTGTGTCCCCATCCCTCCCAATGCGTATTGAAATCCTAACCCCAATGCCTCACATTATGATTGTATTTAGAGAAAGGGCCTTTAAAGAGGTAATTATGTCAACGTGAGTGGTCCCTACTCCAATGTAACTGGTGTCCTTATAAAAAGAGGAGATTTAGACTCAGATACACACATGGAAGACGGAGAG
This sequence comes from Geosciurus inauris, assembly GCA_004024805.1. Classification (NCBI taxonomy): domain Eukaryota; kingdom Metazoa; phylum Chordata; class Mammalia; order Rodentia; family Sciuridae; genus Geosciurus; species Geosciurus inauris. The sequence goes on along the minus strand of PVHX01000245.1, from coordinate 3,483 downwards.
AAGACAGCCATCTGCAAACCAAGGAGAGAGGTCTCAGGAGAACCAGCCCTCTTAGGACTTCCAACCTCCAGAATGGTGAGAAAATAAATTTCTGTTGTGTAAGCCACCCTGCCTATGGTACTGTTACAGCAGCCCCAGCAAGTGAATACAGAGCCCCTTTATGAAGTCACTTCTGTGATCCCAGTCCCTGCACACAGTAGGAGTGGAATCTACATTTGTTGATTTTCTGAAGGAAGGAAGTGCCACTAGCTCTGGCCTTTCCAATAGGCAGAGGCAATTCAAGTGTTGATTTTTGCAACCAGCCTCCTTCCTTCTGTTGAAACTTCCTGTTTCTGAGGAACAGAGATTTTTTTACAGATCCCAGAGGGCATCCAGTAAACCCAGCAGCTCTTACCAAATCGTTCTGGTTTTGATGAGCTCAGAGGGTATGAATCAGAAGTGGGCAGACTTACATTTCCCTTGAAATATACCCAAGGTTAAACCTTAGCGGGAGAAGCAAAACTTCTGTTTGGGAATGTATTGCCAGCAGAAAACAGGGGCAGTGTTGGTGTCCAAGGCCAGGTGGAAACGATTCCTCCTTCCTTCTCTGTGGAGCAGGGGCTGCCAGGGCCTGGGTGATACCTAAGGCTGCTGTTCATGCAGAAGCAGCTTGACACGGGCCCCACCTCACTGTGCTCACTTGGATCTCCTGTTTGAAGAATTCTGAAGCTTCTGTCTTCCTGGTGGCTCCTGGGGCCTAGAAGAGAGCCTGGCTCCTCTAGTAGGAAGCCCTGATGGCTTCCTGGAGACATGGAGGTTTAGGACAGAGAGAGCGAGTATGGGAATCTGTACACAAGGACCTCCTACCCCCAATCCAAGCTCCAGGGCCCAGGTTTTGCAATGGGATCTGACAGGGCAAGGGTGAGAAGGTCCAGGCGAGGCAGGTGCCGGATCACAGTGGGCCTGGCTGTTTCTTTGGGGGGGGGAGGGGTACCAGGGATTGAACTCAGGGGCACTTGACCACTGGGCCACATCTCCAGCCCTATTTTGTATTTTATTTAGAGACAGGGTCTCACTGAGTTGCTTAGTGCCTCGCTTTTGCTGAGGCTGGCTTTGAACTTGCGATTCTCCTGCCTCAGCCTCCTGAGCCACTGGGATTATAGGGACACGCCACCATGCCCTGTGGGCCTGGCTCTTTTTAAGGACACCTCATGATACTGGTAGCATCTGCTCAGGACCTGTGAAAAACTGGTGACCATGGTGTTCTAGCAGAGGGTTCTGGGGGAGACCTTGCGGTGGCAGGGAGGTGTTTAGAAGTGTTTAAGATCCCAGGCTTCGGGGCTGGGGTTGTGGCTCAGTGGTAGAGCGCTTGCCCAGCATGCGTGAGGCACTGGGTTCAATTCTCAGCACCACATATAAATAAATGAAAAAAAATAAAGGTCCATCAATAACTTAAAAAATGTTAAAAAAAAAATGATCCCAGGCTTCTGGTGGTACACACCTATAATCCCAGCAGGTTGGGAGGCTGAGGCAGGATGATCGTGAGTTCAAAGCTAACCTCAGCTATTTAGTGAGGCCCCAAGCAACTCAGTGAGACCCTGTCTCAAAATAAAATATGAAAAGGCTGGAGGTGTGGCTCAGTGGTTAAGTGCCCCGGGGTTCAATCCCTGGTACCAAAAAAAAAAAAAGAAAAGAAAAGATCTCAGGCTTCTTATTCTGGCTCTGCTCCCTGTCTGTGGAGGGCCCTGAATCTCTGTCCTCTACTGAACCTCAGCCTTTCCACCTGGGGCTATTGGGCTGCCTCTGAGGATTGACGGGAGTGGTGTGGGTGAGCACACACTGTAGGCTTGGTAACTGAAGCCAGTCCTACCTCCTGAGCAAGCCAGGCTCGGTCTGTCAGAGCGGCATTTGCTAGACCCCCATGTTGGGGCTGCTCTCAGAAGAGGGGGGTCCTTATGGCTGAAAACAGCTTCTCAATTCATTTAGGGTCTGGCTGTCCTTGCCTCTTCCATTGTGTTTGTCACCTCTCTCTTCTCACCTTGGAAGCACCTCATGGTCTTCCAAACCTCGCCGTGCTCCCACCTCCGGCCTGCCAACATGGTGCTCCTGCTGTTGCCTGGAATGCCTTCCGGCCCTGGTCTGGCTCTCCCTTCTCCTCCCACCAGACTCAACTCCTGCAGCCCCTCCCCACCCAACATCCCTCCCCGGGGGGAATCTTTCCCGACCACTCCCTCTGAATGGAGCCTGTCCATCAGCCTGTCCATCCATCTACCATGCCCCTGTCCTCCTGTCTTTCCCCTCCAGGCAGTGAGCTCTCAGGTTCTGGCACTGATCTCTCCCTCCAGGGGCCTAGTCCTGGATTTGAAACATAATAACAGCTCAATAAATGAGTGTCGAAACAATTAATGGCTTGCTAAATTAATGACTTCTCCTGGATCCAAAGCCCATTCCTACAAATGAGTCAGACCCTGAGCCACTGGGCCCTGCCCCCACCCACTGACCCTGGTGAAACCCTTCCGGTGATGACGTCATTATCCTTGATTCTCAGAATCACCCGGGCCTCCTTCCTTCTCCTTTGCCCCTATCAGCTTCTCATCCCCCTCCTCCTCCATCCTTCTCTTCCTGCTCCCGGGCAGCACATCTAAATAAGGCAACATCTACTGACCTGGGAAATCCTGAGATGGGATCAGGAGATCCATCCCCAGCTGATAAGGAGAACAGATAAGATTCTTGTGGAACATCTAGGTGTGACTGTTGCCAGAGGTTGGCCTGGAGCAGAAAGCAGGAGACCTTGGGTCCAGGAGGATGAAGAGGCTTTACTGAGAAGGCCCCAGTCGAGGACAATGGGGGGTGAGGAGGTGGCAGAGGCTTGGCCTCTCACAGCCTGCACATCCCAAGCCTTCCTGCTCCTGGCACAAGGGTGGGTGCTTGGCTGCCTGTGTCTTTTGGGCAGGAACAGCGATCTTTCCCCAACCCAACTCAGAGGACCCGGCAGGAGCCCCAGCCGCCCCAGGAGCAGGCCTCTCCTTTCCTCTCCCTCTACTCCTCCTCTCCTCTTCCCTAAATGTCACGGAGGTGTTCCTGGCACAGGTTGGCAGGAGTGGGCCGCTCAGAGTGTGCCTGTACATCAGTGCCATTTGCCTGTCATGCACTTTCTAAGAGAATGAAAAATAAATGAGGACCCTGCTTCTGCAAAATTGATGTTTATAAGATCATGAAGAGAACAGATGGGGTTTTAGTGGTTTTTTTTTTTGTGTGTGTGTGTCACAAATATCTGAATAAAAGGCAGGCTCTGAGAATATTATAATGAATAAAGGAACCCTAACGTCATGTATTAGGTGGAAAATGTATAGCAGTAATTAACCCAAGAGTGTTTCGTAAATCCATAGAAGTAAATGAACTCAAAAAGGGTGGATACAAGCCGGGCGCCGTGGCACAAGCCTGTAATCCCAGCACTTAGGGAGGCTGAGACAGGAGAATCGCGAGTTCAAAGCCAGCCTCAGC
>PVHX01000244.1:0-358628 GCA_004024805.1 Geosciurus inauris | reverse complement strand
GGAGAAAGGAAAAAAACTGCTTTATTTGGAAACTGCTATGGTTCAAATATTTTCCCAAAAAGCATGTGATGGAAGGCTGATCCCAGTGCCACCATGTTGAAAGGTGGGGGTCCAACAAGAGGTGATAGGGCCATGAAGGTGGAGTGAAGGATTAATGTTGTCACAGGAGAGGATTCATTATCATAGGGTTAGATTTGCTACAAAAGGGAGTTCAGCCCCCTTTTACTCTGTCAGCCTTTCTTTGCTGTGTGATGAGGAAGCATGAATGTACTAGTGAGATATAGCCCCTTTATCTTGAGCTTCCCAGCCTATACAACTGTGAAGCTATCCAAAGTCTGTTCATTATGAACTCCCTAGTCTGTGATATTATCTTACAGCAGCAACAAGTCAGAAACTGTGAATAATGTCACAGAGCAATGAGAGAAAATAAGTGGACAATGAATGCAATATATTTGCTAGAGCCAAGGATTAACTACAAGTTTAAACTTAAACTGAATTGTGTATATCAAGACTTATAGGTATACAAATGCATTAAACTTACATTTTGGGGGATCATAGCCAGAACCCTTCATTTACATTTACTGAATTAGGTTAATCTTGGAGAATGAGAATGCTCTTTCCAAAAAAAAATGATTAAATCAAAGGCAGAGAGAAGTAAAGGGGAAATTGAACAACAACAAAAACCATATACTTAATTACTAAGTCCTTCATCACTAAAATTAAATTTTAAAACCATAAATATACCCTGAAATAATTAGTCAACTCAAAATTACATGAGGACAGCCACTTTCTATGGGATTCATTTATAGATTATGGAAATGACTGAAACTGAGTTTGTATTTTAACAGTTGTGAAAAGTTCACATTTTTATGATAAAAAGCAGCAAGGTTTAATTTTAATCAAAACTCCCAATTTTATTTTTAAAAAGAAGCAAAATGAGAAGACTTTTACTTAATATCCAACTCCCTCACAGATATTAGGGTTTCATAAAGTGTGGGAAAATGTCACCTCATTTAATTGAATTTGAAATTTTCTCTATTATAAAAGGAGGTGTTTTGATATGCCAGGCACATATGCAGGAAGAATGCAGTCAGGTATGAAGAGCTAATATTCTTGGATAAAAAGTAATAACTCGTGCAAGGTAGCATTTTAATAAATTTTCTCCTCAGCATTACTTACAGGTGCACCCTTCTCTCCAGCTGGACCAGGGGGCCCTTGGGGTCCTGGACGCCCTGGCAAACCAATTGGGCCAGCAGTACCTGCAGATCCACGTTCTCCTGGTGAGCCCTAGAACATAGGAAAAAAAAGTATTTTGTTATTATTGAAAAAATGATACTGGCTTAAGTCACTGAGGTAACAATGGCATTTTATAGTCCAGTAAAAAAATATAAAAATAACTTCTAGAAAATTTTAATATTTCAAAAATGAACAGCTATATCCATTACTCAAGAGACTAATTTCTTGTCCCAATATTAAGCACAGATGTTGAAGTTAGGAAAAATTAATGAGATAAACAACTACTTCAAAATTATATATATTTACTGTTTTATGGATGCTAGTTTTCATTTGCATTTACAGTTATGTACAATGCTCTATAAAACATCTATCCAATCTAATCTTTCATAAACTGCCTTCATGTATATTATAAAGAATTGGCAGAATCCCCTCCCTACACTATTATTTCTTGAAGTGATTTTAGAGTTTCACTTCAAACTTGCTAAATCAGAATTTATAAATCTAAAAATTGCCTTCAAAAAATGTCCTAAAAGATTTTCAAATAAACTTTTACATACAAAGTTTGATAGTCACTATCTCAAAGTTTACATTTTTTTTTTTTTTTTCCCGGAGAAGTCCATAAATTTATCAGAGTTCTCTAGAAAACATTGGGTCTTATTATGAACACTGATAAGGTAGTTCACATCTGATTAGGTTTGTAAAATTGACTTTAAGAAAGATGCCACATACTTTTAACTAATTTGCTTTAAAAAATATCTCATATGTAAAGTTTTAAAAAATAACTTTATGGATACTGTCTTCATATTAAGTATCTGTTTCAACAATTTAAGAAAACATTAAGAAGTTCAAGGATAAAAGAAATGAAAACGTTTTTACTAAGTTGAATAAAGTTTAAGTATTATTTACTTTCTTTTTTCAGTTTTATTTAAAAAACTATAATAGTATGTTACCTTTGGATAACTATAATAGTTTGTTATCTTTATCATATTATTGTATAATTGAATGAAATGTGGAAATGAACTCATTAGTTCCATTAGAAAATATTAGTACCTTTACCTAATAATTAGTATGTTTATACAATGTAATTTCAAAATTTAGAGTCAATCATTTATAAAACCTGGAAAACGTTACTTAACACTTATTTGCTATTCCTATACTTCCCATATTGTGCAAATCATTCTATTATATAAATTTGAGTTACTGAATTCATTCTAATTTATATTTTTATTATATAGGTAACTAATTATGAATGATAATAAGGAAAATGGTAATAATACCAATGATTTGTTTTTCCATATGCTTTAAAATTTACGAATTAGTTTGTTTCACTTTGTCATTTTATTCTCTCAAAAATTCCACGGAATTGATAATGCAGTGGCAGCATCTGAGCTTTAAGGATGAGAAACCTGAGCCTTTGAGGGGTCCTCATAATCATATGGATAGTTGAGGGAACTCTGATATTGGAGTTTATTCAGTGCTTTCTCCCAGGAACACCCACTGCTGCTCTTTGATGAGGACATCAATAACTCCCAATGACCATTAAATGGGAATATCTTTAAATTCAGCACCCATTCAGTTTCACCAAAGTCCTCATTGACTACAAAAGGATAACAAATAAATTTACTTCTTAATTTCCTGACATTATTTTCTAGCTCAATTCATAAGTTACCTAGACTATTTCTTAGTATCCAGTTGTCTGAATTAATATAAAAATAATTAAAATAAATGAAAGGGATACAGATTTATAGGAGATAAGATTAATCCAAGAAATATTATATTCTCTTTCTTATATATGTTGTTTTGTGACTAATTGAACCACTATCATTACTATAGAGTATCTTAAACATGGGGATGCAGAAATAATCAGAGAAACTTTTGCCAAACTATGGCTAAAGAAATTGTGAAATTTGATGTTGACTTAAATAAATAATGGCATTTCTTAGCTCTGAGTACATGTACATGTACATGTACAAAGACAAACCTATATTTATTCTTCATATTACATAATAATCAAAGAATTGAATGACCAGTACATATTTATCCATCAATTATTCCAAAAACTAAGAAGGATGGCACAGCTGCAAGGGAAAACATTAGATAGCATTTTTCAAATAATAAGCATCTACATTTCTGTCAATCTATATTATTTTAATTTAATAATAAAATAATTTTTTGAAGAATGGGTCAACCACATGGTTTATCTGTTTGTTAGCCAAGTGACACAGTTCTGATGAGTGAATGCAGAGGCCAGTGCAGGAAAGAAATAATGATGGTGGAGTTTGTGGAGTGTTTCAAGAAGTGTACCCTTAAATGTGAAAATACCTTAAAGAAATGCCTCTAATTATTAGAGGGGAAACAAACAATGATGGGGGAAGGGACGAATCAGGGGGACCAGAGGGATGCAGAGATATTCCTTGAATTAGCAAAATGAGAGAAATTTTCATTAATAAAAATACTCCTTTGTTGGCAATAGAAAAACATCAGCAAAATACAACGAGGGTTATTCTGTTTCATTCAGGTTACAATCAACACGCCTTAAGAAAAATCCTCACTATCAGAAAAACTCATCAATGTACACACAAGGTATGACATCTTTTATTTTTATATTGCACTTGCAAACCTCAGGAAAGGATTATCACCCATTGTTTTTGTCAAAGATAAAATAAGCATCTTGTATAAGTGCTGAGATATTTTATTTATAATTGATTATACAAAAGAGATGCAATTCTGATAAATCAATGCATGGAATCATTCTGGTTTTAATCCTGTCTAAACTCCAACTGTGGAAAGTCTGCCCAGGAAGGTATACCTCAGGCTGTGGAGATGGATAGCTGTGAGACTAGAAAGATAAAAGAGGATTACTAGAAACAGGAAGATTACATTAAAAAAAAATTACTGTTTTCCAATTATCAAGCCTAAGATGTAACAATAACTATGCAAAGTACTTTTCATATGTAAAGTATTTTAACATACTACAGTGAATCTCATCACCATGTACACCCACAAGACACTAATTAAAATGAAAAACTAAGGAGGTAGCAGAAAGATAGTAGAGTAAAGTGAAGGGAATGGGGAGGGAGAAGAGAAGTCAAAGAGGAAGTATTAGGGACTGAATTAGAATAAATTATATCCCATGCTTTTATAACTATGTCAATGTGAATCCTATTGTCATGTATAATTCAAAAAACCAATAAAATTAATTTCTTTTTATGTACTGATTCCCTAGAAATTTTTTTCCCTACTGAGGACTTTATAAATGGGGTATAATTTTTTTCCTGATTCTCTTTGTACCCACATAGTCCATACATATTGGGTTAAATTTTGATAAGTAGAAGAAATAAAGCCATTTAAGGCCACATCTTCATTAAAGTTCAAATTGGTTATGAACACTTTCAATTGATGAAAATTCTTTTCCTTTATCCTCTTTTATCTTTCTAGTCTCACAGCTGTCCATCTCCACATCCAAATAGTTCTCCATTTTCTAGACCACCACAGAACTGTTTTCAGCTTTGATAACTATTCAACAAACCTGTTACCTGAGACACCACGCTCTTTCATCACATTATAGCCTTTGTCTGAAAAGATAAATCTTTCTCTTATTGAGGCTGAGTCTAAAATTATCTGGGTAAATGCACCTTCTTGAGAGTATATTCATCCTGATCTTCCCATAAAACACTCATACACAAATACATAAAACTGATTTCACTTTATGTTTTAGAATTTGAAGGTGAAAAGTAGTTTTCCACTATTATACATCTCACATTTACTGACAGTGAGATATATAATACTGACACAATACGTCCAGTTTTATCTCTGAATATTTGGTTACAATATATCCTGATATGAGAAGTCTTGGTATTTTCCTTTACTATCAAAAAAACACAAAAAACAAAAAACCCCAGCCATTCTTAAGTCACAGTTCAAAAACCAGTATTTTGCTAGGAATTAGAAGAGTGAAAAATATTTTAAGTATTTCTTACATAAAGTATTTTGGGTTTGTTACAATTATTTTCTAAATGAATTAACATAGCACTTGACACTGAATTTTCTCTTAAAAAAATCTCTACTCTCTCTTCACTGATATTAACAAAGAATAAAATATTTACTATATACATTAAATAATATAAACAATAGCAATAAATGCAAAACATACTTAGTGATATGTGTTTATATTTTTATAAAAGCTCACCTGTTGGATATTTTTAAAAAGCTCTCTTCTGTAATCAATAGAAATTTTTAAAAATTTCAGAATAACAATTGTGTGTTTTCCCTAAAAAGATGTACCAGAATTAAAAGAAATATGTGTTACTTAACTTGATGCACTATGATTGAAATAATTATGGCTCTTTCTTAAAAAAAGAATACATGTTAAATTAACAATGAGTATGTTTAATATTTAAAATTAATCAAGATATTTCAAATAATTGTATTAATGTGTCTCAAGTACAGATGAAATGCTGATTTGAATCTATGAAAGTGTGAATAGTTTGTGGATATTTTAAGCTTTTGTTACAAAGCATAACTATTTTAATTTCTCCCTTAAAGCATTCATAAGATTAAATTTCAGATTGCCATCTTTCTGTGGAATCTGCATTAAAATTAATAAAAAAAATATTACTTCTTTGTAGTTAAAATATTGTTCATGATCTTGTTACAGCTCATAAACTTTGAAAACAAGAAGAGACTTTTAAAATGTATCTTTGTGCCCCAAAGTACAATTGAAATTTCCTTTTCTACTAATTATTTCCAACATTCTATAAGCCTAGATATTTGTTATAACAGTATGCTCTGCAGTGATTTTATTTTATATATAAATAAATGAAAAGTGAAAATCTCTGATGGTACCTACTGATTAAGCAATTGATACACAGAAAATTTGCAAATCTTAAACATTTCCAACCCAACTTCAAAAGAATAAGCCTTATGAAATCTTTAATCTCAACTGAATCACTGGAGAAGTTCTGTCTCTTTTTATAAATTGAAGTTTTAATCCAATATTTAAAAAGGGTCCCATTTACACATTCAATAAAAAACATATTGAGAATCCACTCTCTAATGACTCTTACTGGGGATACAGAATGTATTACAGTAGGTATCAGCCTTGAGAAACCTGCACTGTAAATTAAATATATTTTGTAAAGGATAGACATATATAATGGTCAAATTTTTGCATTACTCTATAGTTAAGAATAAAAAGTTTTATTATTGTCCAATAAATTAAAAATTATATCTAAGATATATTTTTATATTTAAATATAAGTTAAATGCACAATGATCAGAACCACAAAGGTAGCGACTTCTGCTTGTTTTGTCAATGATTCTAGCACTTGGAGTAGGTACTGGCAGATAGCAGATCCTAAGTAAGTATATCAATTGAATGTGCAATCTTTTCCTTTCCAGAGCCAGAGCACTAACTTGGTGGTATTGAGTAAATTCTCTAGGAGTCATTTTCTAACCAATAAATTAGGGGCATAGTTTGTCATCTGGTTTGTGTGATAGTTAATGTTGATATACCTGAAATTCTTTGAATAATTCTTGTCCTAAAGTATGAATGCAGCAGATGTTGGAGAACTATAAATAAGAAGCTATATATTTTAAAATAGACATATATACTCTCAAATAATTATATATGTAAAATTTTATAGAAGAGATAACTAAAATCCAGGAGGTAATATGGTATTGTTAAAGTAAGGCGGCAGGGGGAAGGGGGGACTTTCTCTATACAGCATTAAACTGTTTTTGTGTTTGTCTCTCTATAGCAATGATGACTGCTTTACATATTAAAAGTGTTGAACTGAAAGAATTTTCAAGAAGAGCTAAAATCTGGAGAAATATAATTTTCCTAATTTGTGATTTAAATACCAATGGACATGTGGCAATTTAAAAGTTCCATTTCCATGTCTTTGCTATTGTGAATAAATGTTCCAGTATATGCTCAAGAGCAGATTTTTTTTAAATGATGTGCTATTATTTTTCTATATCTTTATTTATTTTATGTGGTGCTGAGGATCAAACCCAATGCCTCACATATGCGAGGCAAGCGCTCAACCGCTGAGCCATAACCCCAGCTGCAAGAGCAGATATTTTTATGATGTGGTACTTTCATATGGGAGCTAATAGGAAATATGTTAAGATATACACATGTAGAGATCTACTGCCCAACATGAGGACTCAAGTTAATAAAAGGGTACTGTACTATGCATTTAGGTTAAATAAGTCAATTTGAATAATTCTTGTCCTAAAGTATGAATGCAACTTGTCATAAAAAAATGTAACTATGTGAGATGATAGAAAATTAATCTGCTTTACTGTAATAATATTTCATGATCTCAATGCATCCCATAACATTATGTTGTAAATCTCAAATATAAATGTTTTTAAAAACCTTTCACTAAAGCAATAATTTAATATGTATTGCGTTACAGGAATTATAATGACATCATCATATGTCAGTACTAAATGGTAACCACTATGGGAAACTTAGGATTTTTTTCTTGTTTTCAAATAAAAAGTGTCATGCTTTCCAAAAAGAGAAATATAAATATCTTATTTAGTTATTTTTTTTTTTAAATGTTTATTTTTTAGTTGTAGGTGACAGAATATCTTTATTTTATTTTTATGTGGTGCTGAGGATCGAACCCAGTGCCTTATGCGTGCTAGGCGAGCACGCTACCACTGCGCCATAATCCCAGCCCCTTATTTAGTTATTTTTAGTTTATTGTTACCATTAGCCCCTTCTGCAACCCCTCTCTCTAAATTTTTAGTGTCCTTCTCTTAACCTCACAATGGCAATGAAATAAGAAAACAATAACTTCATTCTACATTCTTAAAGTGGTGAGAACGGGGCTGTTTCTTTAAAGCTTTACACAGAGGAAAACACTAATATAAATATTTTATCAGTTATTTTCTTTGTGTATTTCATATTCTGAGAAGCATTTGTAAAGTAAATGAAACTGATAAACAGACAAATCATTTCATTAGTATTCACTTAAAATGTATCCACTAGGGGGAAGAATAGAAGCAAGGAGTTCCTATAATACAGAGCTGTTCAAGTAGAGGACAAAACCATGTATGTCCCTATCTTTTTAAGGCCAAATTGACCTCCACGGCAAGATTAGTATAACATAATTCGACTCTTCAAATGACCTATTTTATATCACACAGGCCAAAAATTCAGATGACATATCAAACATTATTAAAATTTAAAGCAAAAATTCTGAATGATCAAAATGTTGCAGTTCTGCAAACTTTGGTCATTGGTCCCCAACACTAGCGCTACCTGTCTCTCATCCCTAGCTGGATGTGATAATAGCTTACTGAGATCAACCTGAGCCACAACAGAAAAGATATGCTTTATCATAAAAAGTATAGTACATGACCCACTAAGGCAGCAAGTGCCATCCTTCTGAATCCTTGTCTACTCCCTTGTTTGAAGAACAAGTAAATGTTAGTGCAAAGAAGGTTCTCAGGAATAGGATGCAGGAAAAAAATGAAAAGAAATAGGAATTATGAAAGAAATATAAGCTCTTAAAGAAGATGAAATAATAGTATATAAAGAGTATAACAGATCTTCAGGGGACAGCCATGAAAGAGAAGTTACAGGCAGGGGTTATTATAGTATTTCAGCTGAGAAATATTTAATACTCACCATTTAGCAACTATTTGTCTCCTCTCATATATTCTCCCCATATTAAATCCTACCACTTCCAGGAGAAGGAAAGAAATATAAAGATCAAAGGCTTTACCAACTACCCTACCATATTTGTTTTAATCATTTTTTAAAGAAAAAACTGTTGGTAAAGAGATGATCCCATATCATAAGATATGGAGGAAACATTACTTAGGGAAAATGTTCTCCTTGATTTTCCTTTAGGAAAATAGAAGGGATAACTGAAAGCTGAGAATTTGCTACATGTTATATGTGTACATATATCGTGCTTATATACATATAAAATATTTACCCAGTTTATCTTCAACATGCAGGGAAATGCTGCACTGCCTACCTTTCCCATTCTTCACTTGTTTCTGCTTTCTGTTTCATATGTGCATCAAGTCATCTATTCAGTGCTTAAATCCCTGTGATCAGTAGACATGCTTGGGCTTTGATTGGCATCTATGACCAGCTCGTGGTCTTAGGTATATACATTCAACATCCTGAATACAGTGAACACTTGATTTTGACCTGATTTTATATGATTTTTTTTTTTGGTACTGGGGATTGAACTCAGGGGTACTTGATCACTGAGCCACATCTCCAGCCTATTTTGTGTTTTATGTAGAGACAGGGTCTCACTGAGTTGCTTAGTGTCTCGCTTTTGGGGAGGCTGGCTTTGAACTTGCAAATCCCCTGTCTCAGCCTCCCAAAGTGCTGGGATTACAGGTGTGCACCACCGCGCCTGGCTTGACCTGATTTTAAAAGAACAAAGTCACAAAACTCTATTGGTAATTTTTTCTTTAAGTGGAAGAACTATAGATTATTTCTCAATATACATTTACTCCTAGTAGCAAAATCTTTAGAAAGCCATAATTTTGAAATACCTGTTCTTTCCTAACTGGACAAAAACAGCAATGAGAACTTCAAGACTACATTTAGCACATACAAAAATTGTTTTTCATAGGTAAAACTGACTTTTTATTTATAGTTCCAACTTCAACATAATTCTTTTAGACAAAAAGCATAGTTTTCAACTTTGTCTCTCTGGCCTTTTAGTTTATCACTTAAGACTATTTTTTTCCATAAATCTATTCCTTTATCTGTCTTCCTCAATAAAATATATGTTCTTTGTAGGAAAAGTTTTTTTTGTGAATCCGTATAACTTCATCTTAATAGAGTGTCTGGTATATTTAGATATTTATTTATGATCATTCCAAAAGAAAAACAAACTTAGAGTAGCTTAGAAAGAATACATAAAATATAAGAGAATATAAATAAAAACAGGTAAGTATGAAAGACAGGAAAAATAACATTTTATTGGCATTATATGAAGCCCAAAATATTAGCAATCTAAAAGTGCCTTATAGACAAAGGATTTTCTCTCTATAGGGCCAGGATCAATTGGTGAGTTATGAAGTCAATTTTATGGGTCTTATCCAGAAGTTAAAAAATTAATGAGAATAAAACATAATAAATGATATTAAATATGTACATAATTCATATTTTTTATGAGTGTGTTCAAAAGATTAGAAAAACAGTCATAGGGCATCATCCTTCCTATTGAGTCTCAATTTTGATTCCATGATTTCTGCAAGACAAAGGAAGAAGGAAATTCTGCATTTCACAATTCATAACAACTGAAAGAAAAATAGTTCACTATTCAAGAAACCATGCAAAATAAAATAAAATGATTCTATAAAAGCAGATTTAAAATGAATAGTTTTAAAGTTATGATTATCAAGAGATTTCTTCTGAGGATATATACAAATAGGATCCTGTCTAAAGCAATCTCCCACATTCTCAAGCACATTCTTTAGACAGGCATGACTTTGCGCTTCACAGTCTCCCTGAACACAAGACAATGGCATTCCATCTAGACCAAGCACAGTCTAATAAGCCCACTGTGATGGAATGTGACAGCAGTGTGATGCAAATTCTCTGGTCTCTACTTATGCCTGAATTAATTATGAACAAAGAGAATAGGTTCAAAATATATTCATAGGTGAATAAACAAAGAGATGGACATAGGGATAGGTAGATGATTACAAATATTGTATTTTGCTTTCTACAGGTGTATGGAGAGAGTAAGATGTATGGCTGTGACACATGAAAAGCATCTATAATCATTAGTGACTCAACCCTTGCTATGTTAGTTTAAGCAGTTTAATCTTTGATTCATTCAAATAATCAATGGGTTACTGGGAACCCGTAAGAGTATTAAAGCCCAGTTAGTTGGAATATTAGCTCTTCTGACTCTTGTTTTAGACAAAATTGTTCACAAGAGTATAGAAATGTCAAGACAACTTGGGAAAATGTAATCAAAAAGGAGGGAGAAGAAAAAAGAGGAAAAATTTAGTTAAGCAGATGTTTACAGAGTGAGTGATCTGCATATCTGGAAAGGAATTTATGTAATGAGCTATCATGAATTTCATCAGCAGATAAATAAATTTGAACTTATACAATCTAATTATCTTCTCTAAGCCTAAGATTATTTGCCTTAAAAATGTAATGTAATAATACTACCTTGTCAATTTGCAAGAATATAATGAATATATAGTACTCAATATATGAGTTGAAGAAATCCCACACTCAATAATATTTTGTTTTCTTTTTCTATTTCCTTTATACTTCCCATTTTTTCTTTATTTACATTCTTTTCCTTGGATAACTCATCAATTTTTAATTTTCTTTCTCCTCACATGAGTAGCTGCTAAATCTCCAGCCCTCTCTGTTTCTGTGCATTTCTTCAGTACTTAAAATTACTTGGTCAATATCCTAAAGTAAATTTAATTTGAGATTGATATAAAATCAGATCTACCCATTATAAAACAAAGGAGTTCTATAGGATGATCCCATGCCTTTATCTCTTAAGATTTATAATTTTACCATCTCTCCCCTTCAAATCAGATATTTCCCTCTGATATTACATTGTCATCTTTTTTATCAACATCACAATATAGAACTTGTTATCTTTCTTGCCAAAAAAATCATCACTTCTGATTCCTTGATTTTAAAACAAACTGCAAATTATCAAATCTCAAAAAATGAGAACTAACATGAACTAATTTTCTAGACAGGTTAAAGTTTGCATCTAAAAGACCAATTTTTTTTTTTTTTGCTTTAAACTCTGTCATTTGTAATAATTTTTTTTCAGAATCTAATTTCACATGCATATGACTGAATGAGATAACTGAAGCAAACAGAGGCTTGTTGGCACTTGTTATAGGCTGAGATCATCATCTTGAGTCCCTTTTCCATATTTTACAGCAATCACAGCCACAGTGTTGGAAACCCATTCCTATGAAGGTTGTCTTTCCTTTCAGTGGGTCCTCCTCCAACAACTAAGGAATAACTTTAATTGGTTGATGCTTGAAAAATTGAAAAATCAGAAAAAATTTCTAATAAATACTCTTAAAACTCTATGTCCAGAGTTTATGCACCATATATATATATATATATATATATACACATTGGTTTCAATTGCTCTGAAAATCTGGGAATGTGAATTTACTGCCAGAATAAATAGTTATTCCAGATAAAGTCAAAGTGAGCATTTGGAGAACATTTCTATTAATAAAGTATAAAAGCCTTTAAATTTTTTTTAAATTTAAAAAAAATTGTGACTCCCGAGAGGTTTTGAATTTTTATGTATGAATTTTCCCTTTGTTGTTATTGTTGATACAGATGAAGCAAAATGGTTCCAGGCTTGGAAGGCATCATGAAATTGTCATTCCCTCAAAATAATAAGCTGAAGTTATCATTCAGTTTTTGTCTTTCCTCACTCCCACATCCAACCTTAGAAAAAACCCTGCCTTCCTATGTTGACATCTGCACTGCATTTTGACTCCCCACTCCTCTGGTCATTGGCTCATCATAGTATTAAGAACTGGCCCATGAACGTTTCCACCCATCTAGCCTTTTCCATCTTCAGTATATATTTTACACTAAGGGAAAACTTGTTTTCCTAAAATTATAGTCACTTATTCATTATTTATTTATTTAATCCACTTGCTCCAAAGACATCAAATCTTCAAATTAACTCCCACTTGCCATATTAGGGCTTCAATAATCATATGCCATATTATATTTCTGCTTTAGTTTTACATGATGCTAATATTTAGTTGAGTGCCTAGTTCCCAGCAAGAATTGAACAAATTTTAATTCTTCTCCCAGGGCTTGCTCTACTTTTGTAAAACCTGATACTACCTCAAACACTCTATCCCTTTCCTCATATGTTCTCTCCTATACGTTTTTGTAATCTCCTGTGCTTTGTAAAACCAAGTTGAAGAACCCTTCTATTGATTTCTCTGCTCTCCCTCTCCCCGCAGAATTAACATCTACCACTTGTATGTCATTAGGCTTTTAATCACCAATTGATAGTACTATTTAATCTCTGGTGAGACACTTTTTCTTCAAAATTATTTATCATATTTTGAGTCAAGTGACATCTTTTGTGGTGCTTAAATGCATAGAGGAAAGTAATTAGTAATTGTTATATAAGCATTTGTTGAAGGAAACTAAATAAATAGCATATTCAAATTTATATTATATAATATGTTGTTCTATATTTAACTGGACAATTTCTAATAAATACTCTTAAAACTCTATATCCAGAGTTTATGCACCATATATATATATACATTGGTTTCAATTGCTCTGAAAATCTGGGAAAGCTTATTTGTATGGGTCCTAAAAAATATCTTAAAATTTAATTCTTGTAGTTATAATTCAGATTTCACTGAATTATAACTATGAGTAAATCAATGACCACTGATTTAAAAAAAACCAATTATCCCTAAAATAAGATTACTTTATAATCTGAAAATCTGATTAAATGGACTGCATTGTACTGAAGTTCTTGAAGGTTTTATGTCCAAATAAAAACTTTTGTCTTATTCAACTGTTTTTCCTGCTAACACTAACACCACTAAATTGTGTGGATTGTAAAAGTATCTTGGACATAATTTTATAAATTTCACGGAATTCAAACATATTCACTGAAATATATTATTTTTCTTTAAAAAAATCTTTACCAATTTGAATGATTTATAGATCTTCAGGTTTAAGAATAATGTTAATCACCCTGAAAAATGCTATGCTTGCTGTGTTCTCAGTATTAGTTTTGGTATACAGACTTTACTCCTATACTAGGCTTTATCCTATGAAATAGAAAGGTATGGAATGATTTCTGCATGCCAGGTGCTATATTGTGAACATAACCAAAGTAATACAGGGAACTCACAGAGTACTGAAAGAGGCAAATGATGATATTTAAAAATAATTTCTAAAACAGAAGTCAACACAGAACTCTGGGGGGGAAAAAAGTTTCACTAATAAATGATCTATAGAAAGTTCTATAATGATCTATAGAAAGTTCTATATCTATACATAAATAAGATTTTTTTTCCCCAAGGAGAGAAAGAAAAAATGCAGTTTCCCAGAATAACAGGAAAGTATAAATTACACTCT
This sequence comes from Geosciurus inauris, assembly GCA_004024805.1. Lineage (NCBI taxonomy): Eukaryota > Metazoa > Chordata > Mammalia > Rodentia > Sciuridae > Geosciurus > Geosciurus inauris. Next base: position 344,269 of record PVHX01000244.1, on the reverse strand, counting down.
CTAAAAGTAGAAAAGATAATGGTGGTTTGGGGACAAGAAGATATTCAATATACTAGACTAGGTAGACTTAAAGGGGGAAGCATTAGGGAAAAAAGTAGGCTATGGTGATTGGAATCAAATTGCAAAGAGGACCCATTGGCCATGAGGAGTTTGGTTTCTGAAGGCAGGAGCTACAAGAAAGGTATAAGCAAAAGAATGGCATGGTTAAGGAGGTGAATTAAAATAAATTTAGAACTAATCTTAAAAAGCAACTGATGAGGGAAGAGAGATTGAGTCAATAAGAAAAACATTGTGAGTCAAGCAGGAAGGAATCTAAATAGAGAGTGTGTGATGGAAATGAAGGAAAGGGATAAAGAAATATTTGGAAGTGGAACTAATATGACTTTACTGTGGATGGTAGTTGAGAAGGGATTTAAGGCAACTTTCCACTATTCAGGCTGATGAAAAAAGATGGAGAATGAGAAAAGGTCACCAAATATTGCCTTTTGTCTGTTATAGTGGCCTTTCAGAGTATAGACAGGAATAAAATTGAATTTGAAGAAAAACATGAAGACTGTATTCAATAGTTCTCAAAGGAGTTTATTTAGACATATGATCATCAGAAAAGAGATAAAAATCTGATGTTTACTCATTTGCCAATTATTTCATAATGCTACATTGACTAAATAAACCAATATGTATAATACATAAAATGAACATGTATTTTTCATGTTTATGGAGTTTGTTTATACCACTGATAAAATTTGAGTCTTATGAAGTACTTAGAATCGCAAATTAACCCTGTTGTAACAAATGATGACTGAATATAATATATCAGCAATTGAATCTTATTTTATGATTAATTTTAAAATGAGAGGAAAAGAGATGAAGTAAAAAGAACTCAAATTATAGCTTCTCCATGGTTTCCATGACCATGAGTTTTTATTCCTCATAATTATGATTTATTTCTTTGGTAATGTTAAGAAACAAAATAGCTTCTTATATCTCAGGACAGAAGCAGAAGCAAATATTTCCAATCATCTAAACCTTTATATTTCTGCTCTCATTAGTGCATGCAATTAGTAGAAACCAAGCATTGACTGATTTGATTGACATGTGTTTATTTTCTCGCCTACAAATTGTGGGATCACAGCATGAGAGTAATGAAAGAATAGCTGTAATCTCCAACCATGGATAGTATGGCTATGAATTATCATCATACTTACAACTGGACCAGGTGGGCCCTGGGGACCTTCTCCTCCTTTCAGTCCAGGTGCACCCTGGGAGAAGTATAAAACCAAAGAAAATGAATCAATGTGAACTAAATATAAATGGAAGAGGAGATGTATGACTGACAAAATAAGGATGTCAGAAAGTATATTTTTTGTACAAACATATATATATATATATATATAATGATAATCAAATGTTTATGTTCACATATAGTCTCTTGAATACACAGGACTCTAGTTAAGCTCTGATGAAATGCTTCTAATAAGCAATTTCATCCATACACATATTTATATGTTGAGTATACCTGAGCTCCAGGAAGACCTCGTTCACCTGGGAAACCACGTAATCCTGCTGGTCCATCTTTCCCTGAGATACCTTGAGGACCTGGATCACCCTAAAGAATATAATACAAAACCATCAATAAAGAGTAATTTCTACACATGTTCATATGAACAAAATTGTGATTACCTCTAATCTGCTGTAGGAAAAGCTTGAAAATTACTTATAATAATAGTGAGAATTTGGTGTGGAATGCCCTATACATTAAAATAAAATAATAATACCTTGATTTAAGTATATATATATCTGTACATATATATACATATATATATAGAGAGAGAGAGTTTTATGAGCTCACTGCTGCATTATTCACCAATATCTTCAAGTACAATAACCTCACACTAAATATCTTCCTGACATATTTTTCTGACATTAATATACTGACAAAATATACTCTCTGGAGAAGTGGTAAGCAGGATAGTTAAAAGAAAATGAATGCTTTGAGCTAAGAAAATTTCTTGAGCATGTTATACCTTTGCACCTTCTTTTCCTGCAGCACCAGGGAGACCTTGCTCACCAGGAGGACCAGGAGGGCCAGGGTGCCCACGTTCACCTATGGGACCAGTCTCACCAGTTGGTCCCTAAATTAGATAAGCAAAACCACATTAGATTTTTCTTTTAATTTTTGATGAGTATAATGCATACTCAAAATATATATTACTCCATTTCACAAAAGCTTATCATTTTCATTAATTTTCATGCTGTCCTAAAAAGCATTTCTTATAAATCACTGAAAGTAACATATATGAAAAGTCTAAAATAATTACATGCAATCATGGTTAGAATATCCAAGCATACAAAGGAAATACATGAAGGCTAAAAAGATATTTTCCTTGTTTAATACTAGAATTGCTTCAATGTAAGCAAAGCCCAAATATTGTTAAAATCAATGTCTTGGAAGCCAGGTATGGTAGCAAATGCCTGTAATCCCAGCAGTTTGGGAGGTTGAGGCAGGAGGATTGAGAGTTCAAAGCCAGCCTCAGCAATGGTATGCAACTCAGTAAGTCTCTAAATAAAAAATACAAAATAGGGCTGGGTGTGTGGCTCAGTGGTTGAATGCCCCTGAGTTCAATCCCTAGTACAAAAAAAAAAAAAACTGTTTTAAAAATAGTTTCATGCTATTCCTCTATTTACAGAAGGTGTTAAATCAGCTTAAGAATAAAGAAACATCAGTGCCATATTGATAGGTACTTCACTGAATTGCTACTTGATAATAAGCTTAGACCCTGCAAACCCAAAAAACTCAAGTGGTTTTCTTTGGAATTTCCATGGACTGGAAATCTCTCTACTTCTAATTTATGTTCATTTGAAAAAGTCTGAGGAATGTGGCAGGGGAGTCCTGAAAGCAGTGAGTTTGGGCTAGAAGTTCCTTTAGGCCAAAGGTATAACAAATAGCCAGCTGCCTTAAATTGCAGCAAATGCAAAGTGACAAATATCAGGTCATTAACATGTCCTCCGACCAGTGACGTCTGCTTTCAAGTATAAATAAGGAATAGTGACCAGTTGCTTTCTATGTTCACTTAGAATATACAAGATGAAGGATTTAAATTTAAGATATATAAAGGAAAATTCCAAATGTTAAGGTTATTACACAGTGAAATGTGTTACTGAAGTTGCTTTGGAATACCATTCCTTGTTATTTTTTAAAAAATGCAACATATTGTTAACTTTTGGTCTTGGATAAAGAACACATGTACCCCAAATACTGGCACACATTTCTAGATTTAAATTCCTTTTTCAATGTAATAACTGAAAGTCTTCAACTTATTATTATGCAAAAATCTTTCTCCCAAAGGGAGTATTTTTCTTCAATATCAGAATGCCAGAATTTCAACAGAAAATAATATGAAGTTGGTACTAATTGAATAGCTATATTAGTAAGGCAAAAATGGGCAGAAATTTATATAACTTATTTATATAACTTATGAAACCATTTCTTCCCATTACTTCACTCCCTTTACTCTAACATGAAAATATGGTTACATTTAAAATAGAGAGTTCGATTATTTACTTGGTACCATGTATTGAACCCAGGAGTGCTTAACCACTGAGTCACATTCCTAGCCCTTTATATTTTTTATTTTGAGACAGAGTCTCGCTAAGTTGCTGAGGCTGGCTTTGAACTTGTGATCCTCCTGCCTCAGCTTCCTGAGCCACTGGGATTCCAGGTGTGTGCCACTGCGGAAGTTAAATTTTTTAAAAAATAGTTAGATTTCCATTCATAATAGAAAAAAATAAGTCAATGAAGATATATACTCAATAAATACCTGCCACTTTTATGCCTTAAAGTAGGAGAAAAAAACAACTTAGGTCCCCGAATTTTAGATGTCTGTATTTGGCAGGAATGCATTTTCAAAAGGTTTCAGTTCCTGAAATATTCAGTTAAGACCCAATATGTTTACATTCTAGATAGACTAATTTAATTTCTTCTCACAGATATTAAGTATAATAGGAATTATGCTCTAGTTAGTCTCTCTTTTTTCCACAGAAAATGGTTATGAAGTTATTTGAAATAGAAAAATAAAAATATTTTCAGAGGAACCTTTCAAATTATTATTTAATACATACAGTATGCAACATATACTTAATAATGTATGTATATTTGCTCTTGCTACATTTTGCATTTAAATATATTTAAATATATTTATATATATTTATATATATTTATATATATTTATATGTATTTAAATATATTTATATTACTTATACATTTATTCATATTTAAATATATTTACTAGAAATATATTTTATTGTATATGTGTAATTAAAATTGAGGATCTGTTAAAAAGAACCCTTTAGCACACACACACCAAAAAATGCATGATTACATGAATGCTGTATCTCCTTGGAAAAAGAACAAAGAATTAAAATTTTCTCTTAGGTTTGAAATCATTCTCTGAAATAAAATTATTAAGCAATCCAAGAATTCTTCATTTTTGCTTTTGCCACACAAATTCTTAGAAAAAGGATGTCGTTTTTGCATAACTAGGGAGCAGTGAGTATTTGTGGATGTACATGTTTGTGTGTGTGTGTGTGTGTGAATACATGAGTTACAGAATGTTGAGAACAAATTATAAATAGGAAAAAAGCAATTAAATAATTAAAACATTCAACTGCTCTTGCTTTACTGTAACTTGATATTACCAGGGGTAAAATTCTAGCTGAGTAAACTAAAAGTGTTCTGTCCAGTCAATGGTTTGGGAAAGGATAACAATTTTGTTTTCTATGCACACTAATTATTATATGTACCTCTGCAATACTATAATTCAGAATTTTTTTCTGATATTTTTTGTCTGTCGGCCACCTGTCTTGAGATTCTTGTCTTCGTCAATATTTCACATATGCTCAAGAAAACAAAATAATATTTATCCCTGATATGAATAACTGTTATTATGATGACAAAACCCTTAAGAAACATGTGATAAGCTACAAACACTAAAAGTTATAAATATTGTGGTAGTCTGAGCTTTATATTATTCTTCTAGACCTAATTAATACTCAAAGGCCTCAAGTCATTTTATAATCTTAAATTATAAATGGGCAACCTCTTTAGAATTTGGGATTTATAAAATATAGATGGTGCCATGGTCAGGCTTTAGTGTTAAAATATTTGTGAATTTTTGGGCTGGGATTGTAGCTCAGTGATAAAGTGTTTGCCTTGCATGCGTGAGGCACTGGGTTCTATCCTCAGCTCCACATAAAAATAAATAAATAAAATAACAATATTGTGTCCATCTACAACTAAAAAAAAATTTAAAAAATATATTTGTGAATTTCTGATACACTTTCCTTATACATTCTTCTCTTTTATTGATATAGGCATGTGAGAACCTGCTTTAGTTAAGCAATAATTTGCTGAATACCATTTGATATTGGTAACCTCCAGATATTTAAATGTGATCTGAAATTTAAAGATACATCATTTGGAATCATAATAAAATGGATGTGTACGACACAACTTATTGTAAAAAGATAAAAATAAAAGTAAATCTTGCTAGAAAAATAAAGGAACATACCTGTGGTCCAACAACACCTCCTGGCCCAGGGGGGCCTGTCTTGCCTTGAAATCCCTAGGGAAACAAAACATTATCTGTAAAAACTATGCAAAGGACAAAGCATAAATTAAAATTTGGTAAGATAATTAAATAACTTAAAAGAAAGTCAACTATTGGCTAAAAATACCTCGAGTTCATAAATATGAGTTAACATATTCCAGTTCTTTTTAAAATTCAAAATTTGCTTTCTTCCCTGCTTCACATTGTAATGTAATGATTACTTTCAATATATTTTAAAAACAAAGCAGTATGATGAAGCTGGAGTATAAATGTATTCTTAGCCTTGTTCCACCAGGTCAAACAGCATACAGAATGTTACATAGCAATGTTTATGGATGAAATAAATGATGATTTAGACATTCTTTAAAACAGTCCACTGATTCTCTATACAGAGATAAATGTATAGTCAGTTATATGAATATATTTCTTTTTAATGCATTCCAAAATCATAAAATAAAACAAGATGTAAAAATATATGTGTAAAGAGAATACTTTGCATGATTAGTAATCATTTCATCTTTTTATGAATGTTCTTCCTAAAAACCCAAAAGAATATAGTTATAAATGCACCTTGCAAATAATGCAATCATTAAAACAGAATCTGGTTGATGTGAACAGAATATCCTCACTAAATCAAGCTTTGGGGAATTTATTTTGGTACCTACATTTGACTCGTGGATTATTCATTTTGTATAATTGTATTATGATAGACAAAGTTCTTTCTCATGTGAGAAAGGTTACATCTAACAATTAGGGAAATAGAAAACACTAGGAGAAAAAAAGTCCAAAGAACAAAATTAAAGTGAATAGCATTTACAAAAGTTGTGTTCATTATAATATGTAATAAAACTGGAAACAATAGAATTAGCAAGAAAAGAAGCTAATTGTCCACATTTTTATCACAACCTTCCAGATAATTATGACTGAATTATTTGTAATAGCAAATTCTACAAGTAAAAGGAATCTGCATTGATAATTATTGAAATTTATATCAGAAAGCAGGAAAACATTTTTCTAGTTTAAAACAATAATAAATTAAGACCATCAGTGTTCCACTTGAGCTGTCATTCTAAATAGACAAATCCAATAATTCTGAGTGAAATTATCACAGAATTTATTTAAAACTTTATAATCAAAATAGTTTGCTTAATTTTAACTTTTTAAAACTAGGCAGTTTGGAAATCTGTCATCAGATTTACAGATTTATGTATACACACAAATATAAACACACATATACATGTGTGCCCAATATACATGGACACTCCTCTATGATGATTCATTTTTCCACCTGCTCCAACTATTTCTAAAACACTGAACTGTGCTAAACCCTGATACTCTCGCAATAAGTGCCTATTGGTCATTTCCAATTACATATGGTGCTGTCTCCAATACTTCCAACATGGTGCTCATTGGAAATACCTTCTCTAAGTTGTGTTTTTTTTTTCTTTATTAATGAAAAATTAATGTGCCTTCTGTTCCCACACTTTCTTGCAGTCATCAGATTCAGTCATTTAAACCTAGATTGTCACCTAAGAAACTCTCAACATACAGCTTCTCTAGTATCCCAGCAGACTTGTCCTATTCAACTGCAATCATCTCTTTCTTTGATGATTGCAGTTTTTCAAAACAGGTTTACTCGCTTATCTACTTTTAGCCAGAAACATCAGCTCACATAAGCAAATCTAATTAACTCATTGCTAAACATATGTCAAATAATATTGATGACATGATCAGCACAATCTCAACTTTCTCTGCTACACCATTCACATCTATTGCTTTCAAAATGTGTCTAGGTTCTACGCACACTACTCTTCTCACCTTTCAACCACACATTTGTATGACCTGTTCCCTTTGTTTGGATTACCCTTCCCCTTCAAGTTTGACTTGAAGGGGAAAATGCTATTCTGAACTTAAAAAATATTAAAATCTTACAAAGTGTTTTTTCTTAGTGAATGTGAGAGCAAAAAATGAATATAAGAACAACTGATTAAAATTAATTGATTATAATCAATGTTTAATTGAGGAAAGTCTATGAAAAATTTACAATCCACATTTGCACTCATGAATCCTAAGGGGAAAGAGAAAAGCTTGGCTGCTAGCCCAACTGTGCAGGTGATGGATTTTGGAGGAGCTGGAAGAGAACACTGCCCATATGTCTGCTTATTCAAGACATTTACAGCATTTAAAAGTATCTGATAAATTTACACTAGGGATTGTACAGAAGAACTACACACAGTAGAATTCTTACAGTTCAGAATGGGGTTTGCTTGTTTGATATTTTTATATAATAAAACTAAACTTGCTTTTTAATTTTAGAATAACTTAAGTTAATTTAATGTCTTTCAAAGTCCCTAAAAATCAAAATTGATTTGATATATTCATGGGCAGCTTGGAATATCTAAGACCGAACCAAAATGTAATTCCTATTCTAATAATCTCTAAGGGACTAAATTAATTTTAGCATTAATACTGGATTTGGCAGTGTCTCTGAGACAAATTTGGGATATTTCACTATAATAAGAGCTGTTTCTAATTTTTCCTGGAGATCTGAAAAAGCTTGAAAATATAAGGCATGAAAATGAATCTTGAATTTCTGAATGTGGACAAATCTAAAAAATAATGAAAGAATTTCCTCTTTGAAATAAGATAACACATATAGTAAAGCCTATCCAGTCTAGATTTTGATCCTGTACAAAGAAATCTTTTGAATTCTAAGCAGCACAAAGTAAGGTGAGAAAGAAGAGTTCCTGGCCATAGGGTGATTCACTCTTCTCTGAAAAGAGGTTGTGAAATCAGAAATACAATTTCCCAAAAAGAATCCTGGCCTTTGTCTATGAGAAACTACTAGAGAGAAAGATTCTTCCTAGAGGCATTAGTTAATATGCTATTTTCTTCTTTGTTTAAATTCAAATGTTATATGTGACACAGTTACTTCAGAAAGACGCAGAAGCTTTTGATTAAATTGAAGACAAAAGTGATTTTAAAACAGTAATTCTGTAGGTATTCCTTCCTCAAAAAAAGTTTCAAAAATATTCCAGTTATTCCCAGGAACTAACATCATGGTTAAAAATAATTGGATGCAAGATTTGAGTGGGAATATGTTTGTAAATTTCACTGTGGATTCTTATACAAAGAATCCATAATTTACTCATCATGGAGATGTCATTCCCAAGAGGAAACGCAAACAATTTTATTTTTTGGTCTCACTATAAATCAATTTTGATTCAGCTTTTCAAAGTTAAGACTTCAAAATTTCCAGCCTGGCTAAATTTAGGAAGTTGTTAAACTAAGAATTGTCATTCGAAGAGTGAGACAGGAATTGGTTTGCTGCTGACAGACTGTTTCTCCCATGGCAGAAAATTAATAATATTTTAAGATTTGTTAACACATATGGCTATACAATTCCAAATATGTCTTCATGTTGGCAGAATGCCCTGAAGTGATTTTTAACTACAGTCAAAAATAGTCTATGTTGTGGTTTTCTCAAGAAATCTTGATAAAATTAACCAATATTAAAAAACAAGAATAGGTTCCAAGGAAATATGCCAACCCTTGAGGATTTCTGAACAGAATAACAACCCATTGATACAGCCAGATATGTAGTTTCATAACAGGGATAAAATAAACAACCAACCAACCAGAATTTTTAAGCCATTGAGGAGCTGACAATTTCTCCTCTGCCCAGTCATTGTATATATGATGAGTTATTCAGTTAATTTGTTTAATGTGATGTTATATACTTATCTATTTTTAAATAAAATAAAATTACTTTTTTCAATCTCCCCTTCCCTATTCGACCTGAGAGGAAGCATTTGAAATAGTTCCATACCAATTATACCCTTAGGGTTCTAACATCAGCAGAACTCACTCTAGTTCTGGAAAGAAGAATGTTGTGTTCTGTGCATGGCTTATGGTAATGTGTGACAATCCTGTGAAGGCATTCAAAAAATAATGAATTCTTCTCCATCAGCTCATTATTAAAGTATTATTATTGACAATAAGAACAATTATATAAATTGATATAACAGTTTTTTCAGGGATATTTGTTTAGGTACAAACTAGTCTATTTACATATATATTCATATGTTTTAATAAAAGGTCTAATGGGATTTATTTCTACATTGTCCTCAAGCTGGTAATTTAAGTGTTAACAATAAAGTAGCTTTCTATGAACTGATGAGGTACTAAAGATGGAAAATTTCACTCAGAAATACTTACAGTCTCACCACGTTGCCCAGGGTGCCCTGGCAGTCCATCCTTCCCAGGTGGACCCTGAAATCACAAGTTTTAAACACCCATGATGTCAATATTTCTTTAATTATAGCCTAATAGTAGTACGTAAGACAATTTACTAAGATTTCACTAGACATTATATGTTGATGTTATACTGATTTCATACTTGGTGATGTTCAGTTTTACCTATGGCAGCATGTACATGTATCTCTTTAACATATTTCTATAGCTATAACTGAGACCAAGAAAAAATGTAGAATTCTGTACCTTTTACAATTAGATAAATTTATTTTATTGCATTTATTTTTAAAGCATAATTGTAAATGTTTGCAATTTTATTTTTGCAAAGCTATTCTTCAAACAGTTTGTGTGTGTGTGTGTGTGTGTGATGTGTTTGTAACTCAATTCCCTGTGCATTGAAACATGGATAACAGAGAAAGATAGTGCCCTCTAGTGGTGATCCAAACTTCTAACTGACAATGAGAAAGGAATGAAACTTAACAAAAACAAAGGCGCTTTACCTCTAAAATTCCTTCAAGTAAAGGAAACAATATATTATGCTCAATTTTGGAAGTGGTCAGGGCCAATTTTTCCCGCTTAGTTTTCTTAAATATCCTCTTGGGAGCAAAATTCCTATTAAGTACTGGAGAGTAACTTTGATATGATACTGCTTTCTCTAACAGTTGCTGTCTTTGTCATGTCTGAAGAAATAGGTGAAGCAATTAACCAAGTACTTAAATCAAACAACTCTCCATGGTTTCTATTTTTAAAGACTTAGTAGAGATAGATAGCTTCCTTAGATTGCCTCATATTTTATTCTTCCCACATACCATTAAGTGTCAATTCAAATTTCAAAACATGATTAAGAAGTATAGACAGAAATATTCCCACACTTTTGGATAAATGAAAAGCGATGGCCATTTTAATATTGTCATTTTTTATGGCAACATCTGTGTCATTTTTTACACGTGTTATTTTTAATGACACTTCCCACTACAAGTCAAATTTTTAATACATTTATTTTCAAACATCTATTTTTTATATGTTGATATGGAGTGAATGTAAACAAAAGACATCGTTTCAGAATAAGATCATTTTCACAGATAGCTTTCTTCCACGTTACTAAGGTTTTCTCCAGGATGGCTGACAGGCCTCAGGAGAATGGTTCTTGACATTGCCCAGAACCAGCTTTGCTCCCTGTTCTCTTTTATGTTGACACACAGGTAGTCCTGAGAATTACCATCTGTGATTAAAAACTGCCATATTTCACAGGATCTAGCTTGCTCAGTGATTTGCTGATGTTTTCCAGGAACACCCAGTGAGGTGCTTCCAGTGCCATTCTCCTCCAAGAGGAAAAAATTGGAGCTCCAAGGTCCCCATTCTTGGATGTCACTTCAACATTGTTTCATTAAAATCATATATTAGATATGTATGCATTACTTACCAGATCTATTGTAATATAAGGTGAGCTTTGCCCTCAATTTAGAAGTGAAACACAAAAATGGGTACTTAATTCTAGAAGACTTCATCTAGGTTCAGTTTTTCAAAATAACAAATAAAAACAATTTCTCTGCTTTGTCTCTATTTTGATACAGATGGAATTCATGTGATATCAATTTCAGATAGTTATAAAAAGTTTACTAAAAACAGAGGAAGACAGCTAAAAAAATCATAAACATGAGTCTGCTCTTTTCTCTTCCACACTAAAATGCTTCTCAAGTGATGAATTTGCAATCAATACAAGACATACACATGTTTCTAACAAATCTGTAAATATTAAAATTAAACATCTCACTATATTTGCTGATAGAGATGAAACATTCACTACAAAAATTGTAATCCTTTAAGATAGTGATTTTAGATCTAAATGATGTCATCCTGAAATGAATGCAACATGATTTTTAGTGGTTTTGCTAGATGGTCTGAAGGAACACAGTTAATAGTCTATAGGATCAATATTATCACCAGTTTTCTTGATTCAAGTATGTACTTCTAATATTATGCAATTAATCCTAAATAACTATAATGGCTTCCCAATATTATCCAATAAAATAAAGGCAAATAATTGCCAAATAGTTTATTTATAAATGACAATTTTATTCATCAAAATAGGCTTCCTTTTTGATTTAATTAGTGAAGAACAGAGGAAATAAGTTCATCTAATCGGAGGTGTGTATAAATAGGAAGGCCATCTGAGAAAAGATACTTCTCAATAGCTTTTAAATTATTTAGTAAGAAAACACCCTGATGAGCACTAGGTTTGATATTTTTTCTACAAATATGAATGTTCTTCATAATAATAATGCTATAAATTTTAATCACTTAAAGTTAAAATTTTTCTTAAGTGAGATAACTATATACTCTCCAAATATGTCCAAAATGACATGTAAGTAAAAGAATCAAAAGGGAATATTCCAAGCCCTCAATCTTTGTGTCTGCATGTATGTAATTATTCTGTTGGAGGATACTGGTTATATCCCTCCAGCTCAATTTCTTCTCTCCCTCCAAACTTTGGTACTGAGGACTGAATTGAGGCGTGCTTAACCACTGAACCACACCCTCAGCTACTAAATTGCTGAGGCTGGTTTTGAACTTGCATTACTCCTGCCTCAGCCTCCCAAATCACTGGGATCAAATTCATCTTTCTATGTCAAAGAGATGAAGGCATTTCTTTCCCAAAATTTCATACAACTGCATACCAGAAAAATGTTAGGCATTTTTAGTTCATACTCTAATTTTCACTGGACAGTGAACAATACACAAAGCACTTCATTCATCAGGGAGAGCAATGCTCCTTAACAGTGCTGTCTCTCTAACTAGACTGTTGGCTTCTCAAGTGTAGGCATTTATTATAATTCTAATACATGCATGATCTATACGTGCATGATCTATACGTGCATGATCTATGAATGGATCAAAACTTACTAAAAGACACTTGAGAGAACAGACCAAAAAAGTCTGTGGAAAAATAAATCTAATGCATCTCTTTGATAAAAAAAATCATATTTCATGGGAAAACACCTTATAACAAAGTAAACAAATATATATAGTATGCATAAATATGATAATGTTAAGGCTTTATGTCTCACTGGATTTTTTTGTTTTGGCTAAATGATCTATGTACATGACTTCCAAAAACTTATGGACATACTTATGAAAATATTTGTATACAATCACTTTAGCAACCATGTTTTCACTTTTCTATAAAACTGCACAGACAGTATTATATTTGAAATACAATGCAGTGAACAAAGACATTATGTGCAGGAAGTATCAATACATTAATAGTAACCATCTGTGTCAATTCACTTATAACCCTATAATATAGATAATAACCTGATATGTTTGTGGTAATAAAGGAGAACTATTACATGTTAAAATAATACTCTAAGCAATGTCTAAAATTATTGCAAAAAGTAAGTGATTGCCGCAACGGTTAACATTTAATTCAAGTAGGTATTTCAAAGTAAATGGTTCACCAATGTGATCTGTATGAATGCTAAAGTTTGGAAAATATTTTCCAGTCTAGGCTAGAACAATTATTAACAAACTTTTATGAATCAGAACTATCTGAATGGTAATTAAAACATGGCTGGCAGATTAGACTTTGTATTTCTACCAATACTCCAAATGCAGCTCATACTACTAGGCCACAAGAAGCATTTTGAGAACCACTGTATTATAGAGAGAGATAAGTTAATTCTAGTGTACACAAAATGAATTAAGGAAGGAAGGAAAGAAGGGAGAGAGAGGAGGAGGAAAAAAATATAAAGAGAAAACAACAGACCATGACTTATGTTTCCATAAATACTTAAATATGAAAATAAAGCATTTCAATTAATTTTGGGAAAATATTTAATGATGACATTCAAAACAGTATTATACTAAAAAAATTTTATGAAAATAATATAATTCAATAAGTATTACCATTACATTTTCCAAGAAAAATGCATTATAGAGAGAAAAGCAATAAAAATATATAAATCTCAATGTGATGTATGTGTATCAGAATGTTGGAAGGAGTTTAAGAAGTGATAACTGAAAAGAGATGCAAAATTCCATTTGCAAGATATATTTTGATAGTGGAAGATAACAAGGAAATTCTAACACACCGAGTATTTAATAATTGAGAGTATTTATTGTACACTAATATTTAAATAATATTTATTGTAGAAGAGTAATTGACAAAATATTATTTAGAACAATGCAAAAAAGAGATGTTTAAATTATATCTTTGAATTCATAAATGGAAAACGTATCCTTTCACATTTTATTTTCAATTTTGCTTGTATAGCGATTTAATCAACCTTTACATCTCAAAATCATTTAAACTGTAAGCAACAACTCTCAAAAATGTGAAAATATTATAAAATAAAGAAAGAAAAGTAAACTATAACACTTACAGGAGGGCCTTTTGGTCCAGGAAATCCAACTGGACCCTGAGGTCCTTGAGGACCCTAAAAGTAAAGAGTGCAGAAAGCTTAATGATATGCCTGGAAACACAGACTCCATGCTTTGTGGCTTATTTATACAGATAAAATACAAAATAGCATACAACTTCTTAACCCTAGTGACAAAACTATGGTACTATGACATGGTAACTAGTACTAATAGAAAAGCACAACAGTTTTTCATTACTTAAAATTGTCACATCAATGTCCTTACCTCAGGAGCATTGTAAATATTTAGGTCCATATAAAAACTGAATAGAACAATAGGTATCAATAGGTTCCACAGATCTTTTACTTTGAATATTGATTAGAAACTTTCATAGAAAGAAAATTTCAATTCCATGCCATACTTCTCCAAAGGAAAAATATGTTTAAAATTGACTCCATAAGTGTTCTGGCTCTACTCAGTCACAAATAAAAGGGAAAATAAGTGAGTTTTGTATGATCAAAATGATCATATAAGATACCTTCAATATTTGTAAATAAAATATATTTATTTTTGAGGATGTCAATATCTCATTTTACTCATGTACAAACTTCTTTGGTAGAAAGATAAAAAAAGAACTTTATTGTATAATTGTTCTCATTAACATTCAGTCTAAATATGCTTTTATAATATTATTCTTGGCTTGATGCTTAATTAACAATATTATTCAACTTTCTTATTTACATATCTTTAAAATGCATAAAGTAGACCCTATTATGATGATTGTGTCAGTGGGAGAAAAGAGAATTGGTAAAATATAATTCTGTGTATGCCAGAATGTAATAATTTATTCATTAAGAGATGTAAAATGAAAGATAATATAAATAAAATTTATTAAGTAATACAATTGGGATAAGATTTATCTATATTCTAATACAATAAAGTTTATTAATATTGGCCTTTAATACAATTTACTCTTTTTAAGCTATCAATATAGCCTTTTCAAAGAAAATTTCATTACTATTCTTAAGGCAATGATGCTAGTTCTGAAATAAGCATAAGCTTCTGCTATTACCAGCATCTTATCCTGAAATCAAAAAGAATCTTCAAATTTATACATGTAGTTTAAAAAACATGCATATGAAAATATGATTCTTAAATATTAATCATAACTTAAGAAAACAAAATACAGCATTTAAATAAAAAATTTCAATAGTATTTTTAGGGTTTTATACTACATTCCATTCTCCTAACTTCTTTTTTTTTTAAATATATTTTTAGTTGTAGATGGACACAATGTCTTTATTTTATTGCTTTGTATGTGGTGCTGAAGATCAAACCCAGGGCCTCATGCATGCGAGGCAAGCGCTCTACCCCTGAGCTACAATCCCAGCCCCCCATTCTCCTAACTTCTTCAGACATATTTGCTTTGATACTTTTCAAATAAAATTTGATTTTAAATTTCTTTAAGAAACATTTTCAAAATCACTCTTTCAATGAAAATAAAGAAGATGAGTCTTGCTTTATAAAATTTCACAAAACATCGTTCACATATCTTCCTTGTATTAATCAAATATAATAGTCCCCCCTTATCTGATTTCACTTTCTACAGTGTCGGTTACTAGTGATCAATTATGATCTGAAAATATTAAACAGAAAATTCTAGAAATAAACAATTCATAGGTTTTAAATTATGTATTCTTTTACACATGGTAAAATTTCATCTCCTTTGTTTCAGTCCCACCTGGAACATAACTCATCCCTTTGTTCAGTGCATTCAGGTTGTATGTACCACCTCATTCATGAGTCATTTAGTGGACATTTCAGTTATCAGATAGACTGTTATAGTATTGCAATGGCTATGTTCAATTAAATCTTATTTTACTAAATAAGATTCTCAAAGCACAAGAATAGGGATGATGATAATTTTGTTATATTATGTTATAATCTATTTTGTTATTATTGTTAATAGCTTACTCTACTTAATTGATAAATTTTACCATAGGTATGTATAAAAGTATAGGGGAAAATCTATAGTTTATATAGGGTTTAGAACTATATATAATTTCAAGTACCTTAGAGTCCTGAAGGTAATCATGGCAAGTAAAGGTCAAGAGAGACTACTACAGTTTCTGGGTAAGGCAAAAAATGTTTGAAGAGTCAGTGTAAAGATTGTGTTGGTACCCAAGTATGATCAATATATAATATATCCAGTGTCTAGTTAAATTTTATTTTTAGACAAATAATGAATAGATTTTCATATCCTCTAAATATTATAAGGGGCATGCATATGCCAAAATTACTCATTTTTAATGTAAAATTCAAATTTAATTAGGGATCTTGGTTCTGTTTTATTTTGTTTGTTTTGCTAAATCTGGTAACCTCAGACCCAATTAAATTTATTTAACTCTTTAGTGACAGGCATATGTGATCTACAAATTGTGATTTTGAGGGATTACATTTAATTTCTTATGATGTGTGTATGAATGTATATACATATATATATATACACACACACACATACTTATATAGTAAAATATTGATATATTCTAAAGATATCCATTCAACTTGGCAAAAATAGATATTGTATCTGTACTTTAAATTCTATCTCCAAACTTCCCATTAATATATTTTGAAGAAAATAAATTATAGCATTAATTCTCTCATTCTTCAACTGTGTGCTTAAGACAATCTAAAATAGTTCACAATATTTAAAGATAAATAAGGATATATTAAGAGGAGTGTCCTTCCTAATACAGAGAAAGAGAACCTAGGAATCAGGTTCTCTGTATATAGAAACTGAAAACATAAATTTTTGTTGAAAATGAATCTTTTTAGATTAATTTTTTTAAAAGACAAAATTATCCTTTACTTTGATTCTCAAAAATGTACTTTTCCAACTCTCAGAGTGTTCTTACAATTAAAAGTACTAATACTGTTGGATCAAACCACTATGTCCAAATTAAAATGTAAAATCATCGTAAGTGTATTTACAAGCTGGAGATGTGGCTCAGTGATAGAGCATTTGTTTGCATGTATGAGGCCCTAGGTTTGATCCCCAGCACCATGGAAAACATACACACAAAAATAAGACACAAAAGAAAAGAAAAGCATATTTACTTATAAAGAAATGTTGTTGATCATAAAATTCTGGAATGCATAAATAAAGTAGTAAAAGAGAATATAGCCTATGCTTTGAAACAAAAATCGATTGTGCTATAATTTGTTAAATTGTTCTAATTTTAGTGATTCAACCATTTTAATTAATTTAACATATTGAATGACTTCAACCATAAATTACATCAAATATGTTCATTATTCATTAAACTCAAAAAGTGGAAGATGAATAGAGTTAATTTGGGAACAATTTGTCAAGAATGAGAAATATTTGGAAAGATTAATTTATTTAAATATGAGCCAAGGTCAGAAAGCAACTCTAAGCATTTATTCTTACATCATATATACTCACATTTTTGTCATATATAGAAACTAAGTTTTACTCTGTTTATTTTTCAAAATAACAAAACTACTCTTTCTCAGTTCTAAGGTAAACTTCACAGGGTCTTTCTGTTTTCCTTTTATAAAACACGTATTACTAGTTTCAAATAATAATAAATAAAAAATACTAATATGGCTATATAATACTGAAAGCTATTACAGATACTAGGAAATGATTCTAATATCTTTGACGGTAATACAGATCTTGATATTTAAAATTTTGCAAGAGGATAGCATTTAAAAAAATCTGACTCTTATGAAAAACTGCATTTTGCCAAAAAAGCCAAACAAAGGGCATGCTTACTCATCTGTATTTTGATTCATTTTATAGCAACTGAAAATCAATTTACTAAATAGTTTTTATATTTACTGGAATAGATGTTTTGTCTTGAGTTGAATTTATATTGATTGTGGCTTAATGTCCACTGGTACATAATTTTGGTGCCAGCTCCACAGACAAATTGAGTATTAATATGGAAAACAAGACAAGTGGATGAGAGGGCATAGGTGTTTTAAGCACATTTAAAATTAAAAAAAAAATTTACATTATCTTGAGTTTAAGAGCAATATCTTAGGCCAATTACATACATTATTTCTCTCATTTCTTTAAATTAGTTGCATATACCTAATAAAGCTTTTATACTGCAGGGCAAAGTAAATTAAAGAATAAGAATTTTTTAACTCAGACTAAATTTTTTGTGGATGAATATATACAAATACTTTTTTCCAGAAGTGAAAACACTTGCAAAAGCACTCATTTTCATTTTATTTTATGTGACTGTATCATACGTACTCTTTCACCTGGAGGGCCAGGAGGGCCATCACCTCCCGAAGTGCCCTGGCAGACACACACACCAAAAAAAAAAAAAAAAGGGAAGAGAAAAGAAAAATCAGTTTTTATTCCTTGTGATGGCATCCATCCTCTAGAAAATGAATTTGCAACAAAAATCAATTGAAACAAGCGTCAACAATACCTTTGGGCCGGGTTTCCCAGTGGGGCCTCTTGCACCTCTGGAACCTCGAGGACCCTGCATATGCAAGCAAAATATGAAACTGATCTAATTCCAAGAAAATCCAAAGGCACAGAAACACCATATTAAAAAATTAAATCCCAAATGAAAACCATTATTTTAAATGAAAGCACTCACCGTTGGACCACGCTGACCCCTAGGGCCTGGTTTGCCAGCAACTCCCTGCCAAAGACAGTTCAAACAATTTCCATGTGTTGTATACCACAGTAAATTATGAGTCTGGAGTTGCATGGTTTCTCATGCAAGGACATTTACATTAGCCAGTTCAGGATAACACACTTAAATATCATACCCGAGCACCTTTCTCCCCATTGGCACCTGGAAACCCAGGAAATCCAGTAGAACCCTAAAATGATAAAAAATAATAAACAGTGACTATGATAATTAAAAAGTGCAGGCCAAAAGCTGTGATTCTTTTGGAAAACAGAAATTCTGACAGCTGGTAACATTTAAATAAAAATATAATTAAAATCATATATAAAATTTTAAGGAACCACATGAGTTCCACTTATGTATTTGAAAATGAACTTACAATGACATCTGAAATCCTGGAAGCATTGAAAGCATGAATTAATAAAACATGTTTTAGTATTTAACTTCAAAAGTCAAACAATAAAATATTATAACTCCTGTTATAAATTATCAATTAAATTTTGTGTAAAAGATATTTTTAACTTCATAGTCTACATGCTTGCTTTGACTCTAAAGAAAAATCCTATTTTCATAAGTATGACTAGCCAAACATTAAAACAGAGACTTTATGAAGATATTTTTCCTGAATTAACATTATTATATTCATATGTATATCATTTTACCTTAATATTTGTATATTTTTAGATATAATACAAGCATTATTTTAAAATCAATGAATACATTGAAACATTATTCCATTTACGCCACAAATAACCATATTTTACAGATGGAGTATAATATAATCTCCAATAACCAAATTCTTCCTTTTGACTTTGTGTATAATCCCAGATTATTCATCTTGTCAGATATTTCTTTGATCAAGACTGAGACTAGCCTCCTTACCACTGAATGAGGAAATACAAATCAAGGTTCAAACCATTTTATTAACTATAAGTCCCTGGAGATGGCTAGAGGGTTTCTAAATATTTGCCTTTCCTATTTAGACCATTGTATGGATTAAGTTCAATAATGTGTAGAGTCTCTAGCAGAGACTAGTAGACATTCAAAGTTTTACATGTCCTCATGCATTAATGGAAATATAACTAAATCTCCTTTGACTTAGACAAATCTTGTGCTTTTGGAATCAACTGACTTGCACTGAACTACCCCTAAAATAATTTTTATCCAACTAGTAAGTGGTCCCTACATATGAGAATAATCTAATTATTGCTGAAAATATGAATTGGCAAGTCACAATACATACCTACAAAAATTAAAATATACAATCTGATAGAGAGTCCAAGAATCTGCTCATTTAACAACCTCTTCAGGTAATATGTACTTTTAATATTTGAGAAGTCTTGGAAGCTGTTTCTTTGGCTTGTACAGTAAGAACAGGCAAGTGTGAAGTATTATCAATATGCAGGAGATAACTATTAGCTTTATTGCCAATTTAAAAGTGATGAATTTTACATGCTTAGCAAATAGGCTGAATGCTACCAATTTCTTCCACAAGTGCTATTAAAGCAAATCAGGAAAATTGTATGTAAAGACCTATGGTGATTGATGGTCAAAACAATAACCCAAAGTATGCACTACTAAGTTTCTATTTATGACCCATTTTTCAACATATTCTGATTCATGACTTTAGAGTTAACTCCTGTTCAACCTAAAGACAATTGTTAGACATGAAATTTCCACATACTGGGGGGAAAGTGTTTGCTAATTACATTTTGTAAAGGGCTTTCAAAGCTTCTTTTCTTTCTCTACAGAGAATCAAATAAAGTTGCATTTGGTAGAGTTTATTGTATGGCTATTTCAGGAATTTGACAAGAAAATATAAAAATAATTTACTTTCATTAAATTTTACTTGGGAACAAATATTTAGTTGTCTTGACTTGACCAGATATTAATCATATTTATAAATCCTCATTTAAGCAAATTGTTCTCATGTATCAATTTTATTTTCAATACATTTATTTTTTACATTGTTTTTGCTCTAGGAAATCAGTGCAGGAAAAAAAAGCACAAAGAGTCCAACCCACAAGTTAAGCAGTTTATACTATATGGGGACAGTAACTTTCTTTTCCTATATAAAGAATTATCCACAAAATACAGACTCTGTGAAAAGGCATTACCTGCTTTTAAATAGAACAAAAAAAAAAAAAAAAAAAAAGACTGTAATGTCAGAGACTAATGGTGAAATTATCTGTTAATAAAAGTTTCAAAATTATTTTAAGTGCCATTTCAATTGTAAAAGCACACTATCCAGAAATAGATTTTACATTTTGAAACAGCTATCATCTTAAAATACGATGGTATGACTTTTGAATTTCCATTATGGTTTATATTGCTACTAAGACACTGTATAAATTAAAACGTCTAATTATAGTCCTTAAACTGCTTCAAAGAGATGAGTAATCAAATTTCACTCTTAATATAATAAAGACTTAATTCCATTCAGAATTCATTGGCTTTCACATAGAAACAAAAATGTGAGGCTGTCTTTGATCTTTAATGTATGCATTATTTTTGTTTTAGAAATAAAAGACCTAAAAGTTCTTTGATCATAGAAAAAAGTTTTAGTTATATAGAAAAGAAATATAAAAAATAAAGACCAAGATTTCAGACATTTAAGTTAGAGAATTAGAAATACGTTTGCTGTTCCATTTTGCTAATAAAAAGAATTCAAAGAATACTAATCAATTACTTAGAAGAAACAAAAAAAATTAGAATTTCAGATAAACTCATAAAATAAAATTGTGTTCATTCAAGTAATATTATGGTAGTTTTCTAAGTATTCAAGTCAAAACAAAACTATGCCACAATTGCAACTCAGCTTAGCAAATAGTTCAGAATTCATGAAGCCATCTAATGATAGCTTAGGGCCCTATATTATGTAGTGAATGGCTTCTTAAAATGTTTTTGAAAAAATGTTGACATTTGAAAGCAAGGTAACTGACAGAAATATATTAGGGATAATATTTAAAAGGTCAAAATAATTAGTCAAAATTTTCAATGTACTGAAAAACATTTAAATGATACTTGTATTATTTTTAAATCACAAATGGTCTGAATCTTATTTTAGGAGAACTCAAAATATTATGTGTGCTTATACTGACAAAACATGACAAGCCTAAAATAGTGTCATCCCTAGACAATGAGTTACACAATTACATGTAGTCCACCTTTAGCTGCTGTAGGGATGCTTCTGTATCACCCTGGTTATCTGTGAAATTATTAATAAATATATGTTTCAGAATATTATGCAACCAGGACATGCGTTTTCTACTCTATGTATTATGTGTGAATGGGTAAAACTGTGAGAGAGAATAGAGAGAGAGAGAGAGAGAGAGAAAGAGACAGATTAATACAGAGACTCTCATCTATACATAATTAAAAGAATAGAATGAATCCTCTAATATTAATAATCAAAATTTATGTATTAATTATCTTTTTTTTTTTTTTTTTTTTTAGTTGTTGATGGACACAATGTCTTTATTTTATTGCTTTGTATGTGGTGCTGAGGATCAAACCCAGGGCCTCACGCATGCGAGGCAAGTGCTCTACCGCTGAGCTACAATCCCAGCTCCTAATAAACTATCTTAATGTGCCTAGTAAATGCATCAAATATAGACTTAATAAAATTGTATGGTTAGATGGATAAAAATGAGTACTAAAGATAAAAACACAATTTTAAAACCATCTTTGTTTGCATAAAATGTGTACTTCAAATACTCAAAAATGGGATTCATGTGATATAGTGGGGTTAATAGTGATCCTCCCAGAAAACAGATATATCCGTGTCCAAATCTCTGAAATCTGTGAATGCTGCCTTATTTGGAAGGGAAAAAAAAAAAAAAAAAAAAGGTCTGATCTTCCTCAAATGAAATTAAAGATCTTGGATGGAGAGTGTCCTGAATTATCCAGGTGGTTCTTAAATTCAATGACAAGTGTCTTTATAAGACACCAAAGAAAAGAAACAGACAAGCAGGAATAAAAGACCATGTAAAGATGAGGCAGAGACTGGAGAAATGCTAGCAGAAGCCAAGGGACACCCAGAGGCACTAGGAGTTGAGACAGGTTAGGACACAATCTTCCCTAGAGGCTTGGTAGGTGGCCTTGTGCAAATCTTGACTTTAGACTTCTGGCCTCCACAATAGAGAGAAGGTAAATTTCCATGGTTGTAGGTTGGAGTTTGTGAGATTTGTTATGACTGTCCTGAGAAACAAAATACTGGTGAAAATGAGGTCAACAGGGTGGGTGGAAGATGTATACCAACTCTATAAAAGAAAGAAATCAAGTGGCAATTCAAGCCTGCAGAGCAACAGAAATGAAATCAAAAGCTGTCATCCATCATCACATGTCATCCACTTGATGACTTTGGTATATTCTAATGTTCCTCCTTGGATAAGTCTTTATTCCAAACACAAAGAAGTTGCCAACTGTGCCTTCCTTCCATGATGATATGTCCTAGAATTCTTCGATCCATGTTGCCCTATGCTCTCTAAGATCCATGTATCTGGAGCCCACATACCACATGATTGTCACTTGTGGAATTATATTTTATGTTCCAATCTCCTCTATGCTATCCACTATGAGATCATCATAGGTGATTAATTTTAAGAGCTTTTATATAACATGTTGATAAACTATAAAACTCAAGCTAATTATTTTACCTTAGGACCTTGTCTTCCTGGATATCCTGGTAATCCTGGAACTCCAAGTTTCCCCTAAAGTTTAAAAAAAAAATAAGCAGAATTATGCTTCAGTGAAAATGTTAATTATTTTCTAAATATTATAACCACATATTTGTACACCTAAAAGCAATATTAGCAAATGTTTACTGTATTTTATTTACGTAATATTTCTTCATTTCCATAGGAAAAGGAAATTGTTGCTTTTGGCATGTTTCTAGTGTTTTCATGTTGCTTAATTTAACTACTCTTGTGTAAGGGATAAGACACTCTTGAGGACATAGAATCCTAGCTAAAGAAAAAGGAAAGCTTTCTCCTTTTGTGAACTCTGAGGCATAACCAAAAACAAAAACAAACAAAAAAACAACTTAAGCTTTTTCAACATTGTCCATGGAGTTGGAACTACATTAAGATCTTATTGCTCCAACGGAAGCAAATCTTTTCAGCAAAATTATTTCATTTTTCACAGTCTAAATATCAAGTGGTGAAGTTATTTAACTTTTTCTCAATATGTAAAGTATGAATAACTATATTAAGATATTGTGAATTAAATTTTGAGCATATTTTTAATTTATTCAAATATTGAATAAATCTGGTTAATAAATTTGTTAGGCATTGAGAGTGATAACTAACAATAATAAATTTTGTGGAGTGTTACTTCTATTTTGTACTAGTACAATGAGTTTATGGTCAATCTATAATTGCCAAAATAAAGTATAAATTATAAAGAATTCTAACAATGTGCAACAAATGATAAGAGGCTTCAAAAGTCATTCTAAAAAGTTAGCCACTAAAATTACTTAATAAACAAATCACTGAGAAAATATAAGTAGAGTGATAAATAAATGAATAAAATGTGGAATTTTAATTTATAATTTTCTGTAATAAGATACTTATAAAGACATACATAATATACAAAATATTATGCATTGATGTCTTAAACATTAGCAAGCATTAAGTATCATTTCCAATGTACACTTAAAAATAAGAATGGAAATTAACCATTTCGTATTGTATTGTATATGCAATTTTAAAAGATGAGCAGAATTTCATGAAGAAAATTAACATTTTACTGGATAAAGCAAGGCAAGAAATTAAGAACATAGTTGATGATCTCATTATTATAGATTGAACTAAAGAGTTGATGGAGTTATGATTAACTCTGCATAGATAAGCAGGCTTCGGATGGAAAATATGCAAACAAGCCCTAAGAAGCATACTTATAATGATGTCCCCTTGGATACATTACATTCTCATAGCTTGTTTTACTCTATTGATTTCAAGGTTAATGAAATTCTCTAATTATGATCACAAAAATATCTATGTTATATGCTAATTACTACATTAGAACGTATACTCTTACTCATTTTAAAATCATTTTAAAATAAATCCAGACAGAATATGTGTTTGGTTTTTCAATATGGTGATAGACAACTTTAGTAAATGCACATAGACTTAAGGAAATGTTAAAGATGAAGAATTGTGAGGTAGCAGAAACTGCTGATGCCTCAGACACACAAGATGGAATCTGCTAAAGAAGAGAGCAAAGTCTCACATTAACCCTTAAACTATGGGTAACTCAGCACTTAAGTAGAGGAGTCTGTCTGGTGAGCCCTTGTCTTCCCCTTATCTTTTCCTTACATTGCCAAAACACAATGTTCATCAGTTCACACATGGCAAATTTTTCAAAATGCCAAACAGTAGAATTGTCATATCAGATGATTGCCAATGACATGAGGAAACTTTTTTTTATTTGAATAGTCACAATCTCCACTTAATACAAACAGTAGAATTGTCATATCAGATGATTGCCAATGACATGAGGAAACTTTTTTTTATTTGAATAGTCACAATCTCCACTTAATACCTATGTTATGTATTTTTTTCTGAATAAGATGGTATAAAGGTGAAAATATTAGAGTTTTTCTCAAATAGCACGGAACATCTTTGTCTTATAGAATAGCATGCTTATTATAGAAAATATAGACATATGTGTGTATAAAAACCTGAGAAACCATTTCAATTTCACCACCAGGATCTAATTATATATTTTTTTTAGTGTACATGATAATACTTATCATGAATATTTCTAGCTATTTTTTTCTTTTCATTTTAACTTCATGGAATATTTTGAAAAGTTATTAATTCACTAAATAGTCCCAAGATATAATTTTAATGCTGCCTCATGTTATATTTAAATGTAAATGCAGTGATTCCAAATATTTTTGGCATATACATGTAGCCCAGTGTTTCTCAAAACAATGAATATTGAAATTTTCTGAGAATGCTTCAAACTACAAGTGATACTTGTCAATTGCAAATTAAAATTTCTCAAAAATAGGCCTGAAATACATATTTTTAAAAATATTTATTCTATGAAAATACATAGTTAAAAATATTGTATATTTTGGTTTGAGAGACAAAAATGATTCAACTTGATCCAAAACAATAATTAGAGAATGTCTTGTATTGACTCTTTCATCATTTATTCATTGTCAATTTCTCAGCATCTAATGTGGAAGAGTTGATTCTGTACAGCTGAGGACAGCAGAAGAACCATAAAAATAAGCATAAGTGAAAAATGATAAATGTGCTCTTCTCATGATTATACTCCAGGTAGCACATGGATCAACTTGAAATTTAAAATTTCCTTTAGTTTCCTGACATCATGATGAAAAGTATTTAAAATGGCAATGAAGCATCTTCCACAGGGGACCTGTGCATTTAGAGTTTCACCAACCTTCTCTCCTGCTTGACCAGAAGGACCTGGGTCTCCAGTGGGACCTGCACGACCTTTGGGGCCTTCAGGGCCATCTTCTCCTCTTGGGCCTATTTGGCCAACTTCTCCCTGAAGTATAGAGGAATAGCATCCTATAACTTAAAACATGGTAGAGATTCTAATCTATTGGAAAATCAGAGTCTTCAATTTCCAGTTTGTTTTTTCATGTTTTTTATTTGACAAGGAAGCATGCAAGGATTTGACTTCATCAATTGCTCCATTTCTGAATAAATAACTAAATATAACTTAATATACTGAAAATCTTTAGAAGCCAGATGCTACCATATATGATGTTAACTTTCTTTTAAGACATCTGTGCTAGAGAATGACAGAGAGAGAGAGATGGAGTTAGATATGACAGACACAAAGAAAGAGACACAGACAGAGAGATATTGAGAGAGAGAAAAATAATAAAGATTGAAAGCAACTTTGGAAATTATCATTTGAAACACTGGAAAACTCTCTTCATTTTTATCTTTAAGGAATTAGGAACTGAGATACAAAGTTATTGTGTCCTATCTCAAACACAGGTTTTATGTGAATTTGGAGGAAACCAAGGTCTTCTACACTATGCTTTTTAACTCAGAGGTGTTAGGTACATTATTACATTAGTTATAAAAGACATATTCCCAATAAAGCATCTAATTTGTGTTAAGTGAATCATACTATTTGTTTGTTTTTTTAGAGATCTTGTCCAAAGAAAAATTCTATTCTGGAAACCCTGAAATTCAAGACTACTGAAAATTTACCAAAGTTGCAGACAGGTAGTTTCTAGGCAGCACAGTTTACCATGGAAGAATTAAATTTAGAAAAAACCTATCTGATTATTTAAAGTAATTTGGGAATTGTATTCTAAATAATATTCTAGACACAATATTATTCAGTCATATTCAGATACTTCTTGACTTACCCAGGGTTATATCTCAATAAATCCACTGTGAGTTGAAAATGTCCCAAGTCAAGATGCATCTAAAACCCCTAATCTATGAAAATTCACATCCTATCCTACCTTAAAAGTGCTCATAACATTTACATCAGTCTACAGTTGGTTGAATCATCTAACAAAGTCTGTTTCATAATATAGTGTTGAGTATCTCATGCAATTTACGGAACACTATACTGAGAGTGAAGAATAGAATGTATGGTTGCAATATCATAAACTCAAAGAATCACATAATAAAAAATGGTAGGTTAGGTTAGGAAATATATATATATACACACAAAGAATATATTATGCAGATGGTCCCCAACTTACAATGGTTCAAATTACAATTATTTTACTTTACTATAGGGAAAAACAATGTACATTCAATAGAAACCATACTTCATATTTCGGATTTTCACCTATTACCAGGCTGTCACGTATGGTTTTATATTCTCTAAAATTTCTGGGAAGCTATAGAGAGGCTCAGCTCTCAGCCAAACATGTGACCAGAAAGATAAACAACTAACCCTTCACAGTATATTGTACTACTAATCTGATATTCAGTAGGTTAGACACTTGAAGTATATTTTCAATTCATAATATTTTTAATGTATGATGAGTTTATTGGCACATAACCCAATAGTTAGTAGAGAAGCATGTGTACAGCAACGTGCATCTATGTGGTTTATAGGAGAAATGAAAACTTAACATGATATCTAAAAAACAAATGGTACTATAGTATCTCCACAAAACTTAAAATATGTGATATTCACATAAAAACTCAAGTGAGCAAAATCTTAATACATTTTATTTATCCTGAACTTGCTACTTTTCAAGATTACAATGCATGTATAATACATTATTTTTGTATTAGTACAAATTTTCTTTTTACTCACTCTGTCACCTTTAAGACCCATGTCACCTTTGAATCCTGGAAAGCCATCTTCACCCTAAAAAAATACATGGAATAAATAATAGTTTAGTCAGACAGGTGCAAGTATCTAAAATATGGTTATGTAATATGAGTACTAATAATTAGGTGAAATTGTTCTGGGAATTATGAATTATAGCTATGAAATCTTCTTCTTCCCTCCTATTCTATTCTCTGTTCTGATTCCCTTATTCCCAGAATCTTCCCATCTTCCTTCAACTATTGGCTATTAATTAAGGAATTTTTCATAAATGTGTCCATTATGTTTTCTGAAGCTCATGGAGGAAGTAATTCTGTAATTCTAACATACATCTTATGCTATTTACATAAAGAAAAAGTAAATATGTAAGTAGTTATCATTTAACATGGATTACAAAATTAGCCTACCAAATAAAATTTTACCCTTCATTTACTACTTTTTATCAAAGAATTTCATATTGTGCATTTAATATCCTTTGATTTGTATGAATGCCTTCTAACTTAACATGTTCCCTAGATTATACTCTCTTAAGGTGAGAATAGGAAGGAGAAAGAATATCATTCATATGTACAAATTGCTCACTGTGGCACATTATGCACAGAGCAGAGATATTGAAAACTGGGCATTTTTTAGCGGTGGAGACATTGGGGTTATGAAAATATTTCCTGCCATTCCTACCGAAATCTGAAAGCTTCGTGAACAACTATACTATCTCTTAATTTTAAGAAAAAAATTAATTCCTAGGGAATGATTATTCAGGTATTCAATAACATTAAGTGAGCAATTCCTATGTTGAAAGCACTGTGGGGCATTTTGAGATTTTTATTTTAACCAAAACACAGAAGCTAGATCATTTGTTGTAATTTTGGTATAAATAAGGTAGAAATAAGAAAGAGAAGAACGACAAGATGATGTTGAAGATGTTGATGATGATGATGGCACGCTGGTGGTGCTGGTGTTTTTGAGGCAAGATGTGAAGGAGAGAAGGTGTGATAGGTTGTTTGGCATTTTATTTAGTAGTACAAAATGGATACAGTTTTCCGAATTGGAGGAAAGAACACTTTAGTCTGAGTATGAGAACAAAGTTAAGAAAGACAGACACATTTATCTCCATATCCTACTGGCAAAATAACTACAATGAAACACAAAATTGATCACACTACTTTTCATTTTTATATTCCTCAATGTTTTCAAATGAGTAATGATAAATACAAGCCACCCATTTCACACCATGATCTAGTTCTTGTCCATTTCTTCAGACTTTTGTCTTAAACCTCTCCTCCATCTCCACCCAAGACTTTGGATTACATTCTAGAAAAACTAAATTATTTTATTTTCATTCATAACACACCTGCAAACCCTTGCCTTTCTCCGAACATCTGGGATATTATACTGTCTTCATGACGCAGCTCATAATTCTGTTATGAAGTGTTCCCGGAACTCATACTTTTCCTCCTAGAATTAACCTGTCAATTTGATGTGTCCCAGCTACATGTTTCTTATTGTAATGGTATGACTTCCTGCTCTAAGTAGATCAGAAGTCACTTCTCCACTAAATACTAGAGGTAGGAATCATGTCTAAATAACCACTGATTTTCCAGTATCTAATATATTTTGCCATTTGAAACCATGATACTCCATAAACATTTACCAAAGGAAGACTTGGAAATTATCCATACCCCAATGGGAGTTTGGCAAGGTATAGGAAGGTTCAGAAAATACTAAATACCAGGCAATTTGAGTGTGAGACCTAAACCTAGAAAAAGTGATCCAAACCACTATCTTAACTGAAAGAATTCTGACAAGAGTAGAAATTTTCCTCAGGAGACTAGTATAAGGATTTCACACCTTGTGGTGAAATGACCTCCTAAGGAGCAGAATTATCTTTATACTGAATGCAACTGGAGCAATGGCTGGGGTGTAAGAGTTGAAAAGGACCATTTGATTTCCTATTAACTGTTGTCTTCACTATCTTCTCCCTGGAGAGAAAGGTAATTACATAGTTGCCAAGTTTAGTTTAAGAAATACTTCACTCTATGTCCAAGGATCAGTAAGGACCTTAGGATTGTTTCAAGCAGACTTATTTGTTTATTTATTTGTTTGTTTGCTTAGAACTAGACACCAGTGAATGGGATGCTGCTTCAAATTTTGTTTTTAGCATGCATAATTAAGGAAAAAATATATGACTCAAATTCATTAGGCAAATCTTTAAACAAATGACATAACAAGTTACTGATGTTTCCAGTCCTAAAATTATGAGATCTTAAGTAATCTTCAGAAAAATGAAAACAAAACAAAACAAAAAAACAGTAATGGTTTTGGAAGACTAGAAATACAAGAATTCACCTATGACACTTGGTCTACTGGGCTCTGTTCCTAGAGGTTTTAAGGGAAAAATCTGAGGCCAAAAAACAGATAATTATAATGCTAGTTAAGGTACTTACCAGCTATTTAACCTTTAGATAATAATTCATGTCATGTCATATAATAAAGAAAAAATGTCAAATTTATTATTAATCTCTTATGGGATATATGGTACTATCTTACATACAGAGAAAGAAAACAAATAATGTATATTAAAATTTATCAGGACTTGAAGATGCCTCACAGAGTTTAAAAATAAAAAGATTTTTACCATTAAAAAAATTTCCATTAAGATTTACATAGAATTTCTCTAAATCAAGCTGGGTGCAGTGGCTCACGCTTGTAATCCCAGCACTTTGGGAGGCTGAGACAGGAGAATCGTGAGTTCAAAGCCAACTTCAGCAACGGCGAGGCGCTAAGCAATTCAGTGAGACCCTGTCTCTACATAAAACACAAAATAGGGCTGGGGATGTGGCTCAGTGGTCGAGTACCCCTGAGTTCAATCCCTGGTACCAAAAAAAAAAAAAAAAGATTTACATAGAATTTCTCTAAATCAAGAGAAATTAAATACTATTTAATTATTATGTTGATAAAAAAACAAAACAAAACATAGTTGAAAAATATCTTAGTTTTTTTAGGACCATCTAATTTTAGAGATTTAAAATGAGGCTCAGGGAAGTCATCTTTCAGTTTACCCATCTATTAATAGTATAGGAACTGAATCAGAATCTATAACTTTTGACTCCAAATTTATAATTTTAATTATTTTCCTCTGTATACACTTGTTTCTTCTAAAATGATATGCTACTCAAAACAACCAATAAACTCAAGATATTTTCTACATACAAGCAATATATGTTTACCTTCTTCCTTTGTGGGTTTTTCCTCACATGTTTCTCATTATCTATAGTTTTATTTCCCTCTGTCACTTTGCCACTATCTCTTTCCAGCAAGGTCACAAAATCCCAAGTGGAGACAACATTTTTTAACATGGACATCCTCCAAATAATTGCAAGTTACCCCTGTCTGAACCATCACTCTGCTTTACCACCAGCTCAGCAGAACACTGCACAAAGACCATCAGTGCTGATCAGGATGAACTAGCATCACCATCCAAGTCACTGAGCTCATTCAAACTGCACATTTGTCATACAACAAAACTGACAATATAGTGTCATCCTTTACTACATCTCAGTAGTTTGTTTTTTTCTAGAAAGAAATGGATTTTAATGGGTATAAGAAATAGATCTCTCCTTGCCATCTATTTCCTATTGCTACTTACGGGCCTTTTCATAGTAGTATGATTGTGGAAATAAATGATTGTTCTTAGAATCAATATTAAATGTTATATTAAGATTTTATACTGCAAGCCTCCATGTTGTTTTGTATTTTTTATGTAATTTAGTAGTAAGAATTAATCCAATATTGATTACTAGTTAATGCCATTTCCTTTAAATTTCAAAATAATCTTTGAGGGATTTGGGACTCTACATTCATATGAAACATTTACCTGAAAAAAATATGAATTTCATGTTTCTTGGCCAAAACTAATTGGTCAATATGCCATATTAGAGATGCCATATTCACACACAGTCTAAGATACATCCTCTCATCTACTCCTCCCTGGTTTTAATTTTATTTCTCTCTTGCTAACACTTTTCCTTGTGTATAGTAGCATCACACAGGAAGCCTTTTTTTTCTCCCAGTTGTTTTATAATACTTTTTAGTTTATGAATTTTGGGGATTTTAGTAGAGTAAAAAGGAATAAGAAACTGTCATGCATACAACTGTATATTGCCCAAATCTTGTAGCAAACCCTGTAATTTACAAAGTTAAATACATGTAAGAAAAAAAGGGATACAGGACTAACTCTGTGCGGCACACCTTTGCCTCTGTTCTTTAGCTCTCTCCTTAGACAACAGGTTTTGTTTTGTTTTAACATTCCAGGATATGATATGTAGAATTAGACTCACATTGTCTAATATGTAAATAATCACTCAGTATATTTGATAAGTGAAACACATGTTGAAGAACTTTAAATTTTATATACATTAAAAAAATTAAAATCACCTAACAAATTTTACCTTTTCACCTTTAGATCCCTTGAGACCTCTGACACCATCTGCTCCCTATGGAATAAATTAGAAATATGAAATTACTACCATGTTTTATGTTGTAATAAAATAATATGAAAACAATTTAACATTTACCTTTACTCCTCGGGGACCAGGGTAGCCAATAGGACCTTGAGGACCAGGGGGACCCTAAAGAAGATTCATTACAATTTAATTGTAAGATACTTTGACAATGCTACTCAAATTCACATACTATAATTTTACCAAATAACCTACAAAAATATCGGATTCTTCTACTATTAATATTTGGTAAAGATTTCTTTGATAGTTTATCATTCATTTCCAGAGTCAGATGTGATAAATAAGCCATGTGACTAGTACTACCCACTTAAACTATTTTACATATTCATGCTAAAAATAATATACCTCCTGTGATTTGAATAAGGTTTGAGTGTTCCCCAAAAGTTCATGTGCTAGAAGCTTGGTCTCCTGAGTGGTAATGTTGAGAGGAGTAGAACTTTAAGAAAAGGAGTCTAGTGAAAGGTGGTTAGGTTGTTAGCAATTATCAATGTAGTTCTGCTCTTAAAAGAAATTAATGTGGGGCTGGGATTGTGGCTCAGTGGTAGAGCGCTTGCCTCGCATGCGTGAGGCACTGGGTTCGATCCTCAGCACCACATAAAAATAAAATAAAGATATTTAAAAAAAGTCTTATTAAAAAAAATTAATGTAATTCTTTCTCACAGAGTCTGCTAGTTCCTCTGAGAGTAGGTTGCTATGAAATAGAAAGCCTGGTCCCTGAATCTCTCTGGCTTTGTGTATCACCATTTGATTTCTCCATCTCTAAAGCAGCCTCGCCATGATGCCATCCATTTTGTTAGGAAGCAGCCAAAAGGCCCCTCACCGGAAACCAAATGTGTGGGTTCACTTGATCTTGAGCCCCCAAACTGTGAGCTACATAATCTATTTTTATTTATTTTACCCAGCCTCAAGTATTTGCTACAGCAACACAAAACAGACTAATAACTGAATTGTCCAATATACATGTACATAAAATAATGTAAAGAATTAGACAATAAAATTTTTTAACCTGAAAAAGGTCATTGTGCTCAGTCTCTACAGTAGACAGTTATGAATTTACCAAAACAATCAATCATTTCTAATAAACATTTTTTATAAACCTGTAGCATTTCCATGATGAATAATGTGATTAAAATTATCTATTTCCCTTAGTTGGCTTTGCTTGTCTAGTATATGTAAAGGAAACACAATATAATATATAACTTGCCATTTCACAGTAATGTT
The DNA here is from genome assembly GCA_004024805.1 of Geosciurus inauris. Classification (NCBI taxonomy): domain Eukaryota; kingdom Metazoa; phylum Chordata; class Mammalia; order Rodentia; family Sciuridae; genus Geosciurus; species Geosciurus inauris. Next base: position 310,339 of record PVHX01000244.1, on the reverse strand, counting down.
GAGAATTTTAATGCCATTTTAACAGCAATTCAAAACTAGTAACACTAAACAAAAATAATCCTATCCCTTCTGCTATAATCTGGATAGTACTAAGCACACTTACTAAGCTTATTGAAAAAGCTCTCATTTAGATATTTTGATAATAATTATATTTAAAATTTAATATCCCCTTGGTTAAGTAATAAAGTAAGAAAGAAAGTAATAAAGAAAGAATTGGATTTACATACACAGTTTAATGATATTCAGTAATTTTTGGTCAATTTAATTATTAGTATGATAATTTATTCCATTCATACTATATATGCAAACATGTATCTATTCCTGACTATGAAAATATGTTTTAAAAGAAGGACCACAGTCTATTTTATAAATATATAAAATTAAAAGTTATCTATCAAGACATGCCTGTTTATTATATCAAAAATAACTATAGAGACTTGATTTATATTAAAATGTTAGTACATTTTTTCAGAAATTAAAAGTGTATTCATAGACAGATTAAATATTTTTTGATAGTTTCTAATATTCTCCTATCCCTTTGTGAGCTCAGAAAAAGACATATATACTATAGAGTTGAACAATTCAAGACATTTCTTTTTTTCTTGAAAATAAGTTGATAGGACATTTAAAAGAATACTTGATAACCTACCAAAGCACCCTTTTCTCCAGACTGGCCTTCTTTTCCAGGATGACCCTATAGATGGAAAAGATATAGACCAACAAGGTGCAATATTAGTGGTAGTTGATAATACCATGAAATTCTTCCTTTTTGTTCAAAACTATTGAGATCATATTCTATTTTTTAGAGAATGTTGAGCTTTTTTGTGTCAGCATTTGTATTTTTAAATAATATAGGATATGGTAGCAATTACAAAGAATCATTAGATTATATGTATTTTATTAAATATAGAATGCTATTAAGAAATTTTTGGAAAAGCATGAATAACAATATATTTTACTTATTAACAATTTAAATCCAATCTCAATTAGTCTTACACATATTTTAACCTGCCTTATATTTTGCATATTTATCAAGTGATGGTATGTACATATTCATAAGGAAAGAAAAGCATGTAAATAGAAAATCTGAAAATACAGCAAAATCATAAGCATTAATACTATTAATAGTCAAGTTATTCAGATTCAGTAAGTAATAATGTACAGCTACATGACAACCATACTTAATGACAAGTAGAAGCAAGATGAAATCTCATATCCTGACATTTACAAATCACAGTAAGTAGCCTGAAGAGAAAAAATGCATACATAATATATTTTTTAAGGTAGATATTGCATGTTTACATTATTTCTTACTATATGTGGAAAAATAATAAATATTACTACATTTCCAAAGAAGAAATAAATCCCTGAAGTCTGAAGAATTTTCATGGATATTATCTGAGGAAATTTGAAATGTTTTATAAAATAAAATTTATGAAATGTTTCATCTGGACTTTTGGAAAAAAGTTGAAAAGAAAGTTGGGTAAGTGCTTTTCATGAAAAGAAGAAAACAAAAGGAAAGGTACAGTCACAGAAAATGTAAAGAATGTCAAGGAAAATATGGGTAGATCTGTCTTTCTGGAGCTAATGCTTCATGAGGAAGTAGAAAAGTTGCAGATTCTGGAAGGTTCTGGTCTACAGTGCAAATATGAGTTTATCTATCTGGAGGCCACTGTGAGCTCATTAAAGATTTTGCAATTGAGAAGTGACATGATAAAATGCTGTTTTGAAAAGATCAATGTTTAATTGCTGGCTCAATTTACTTTGATTACAAACTACATATAATCATTTCTGAAACATATGTAACATCTACTTTTGAAGATAATATATACAAAATGTAATGACCAGGTAACTAGTACTCACAGGTGGCCCATCAGCACCAGGAAGTCCAGCAAGACCTGGTTTTCCTTGTGGTCCCTTATCAAATAGTGAAAGAGAATATTTTATTTTAAAAAATAAAAATAATGAGAAGCTCTGACTGTGTATATATCAGTATAGCACTAGCAATATTCTCAAGAAAATGGTTTCTAATTACAAGTAATAAACATTTACATAACTTTCTAACATCTTATGTGGAAAATGGTATAAATGAAAAACAAATTTACCATATGTAAAAAATATGCTAGTTTTTAGCCTACATAATATTAAATAGATCCTTTTTAAAAATAACAAATTAGTTTTTAAATGCCACAATACATTAGAGCCTAGAGAATAAATGGGAAAATACAACTTAAAAATCTTATGTAAACATTGGCTATTGCCATCAATGATGTTAACAAGCCAGGCGTGGTGGCGCAAGCCTGTAATCCCAGCACTTTGGGAGGCTGAGACAGGAGAATCGCGAGTTCAAAGCCAGCCTCAACAATGGCAAGGCACTAAGGAACTCAGTGAGACCCTGTCTCTACAAAAAACACAAAATAGGCCTGGGGATGTGGCTCAGTGGTCGAGTGCCCCTGAGTTCAGTCTCCAGTACCAAAAAAAAAAAAAAAAGATAAGCCTTGTGTTTATGTTGACTGATATTATGGAGTTTTACAGGAAAGCATCACTTAAATCAGTATGAAGCAAAAATAAAATGTAACTTTCAAATTTAAAAAATTATAATTTGTAACTAAAATCAATTAGTTTCCATTTAAAGTATTTAAAAACTTCAATCCCTTTCACCAATCTGTAAGTCATATTCAGCTAAGTCATTTAACATAATGTAATAATTATTACAAAATACTAAGTATTTAATGGTAGCATTTTGCGTATCACCTAAATTACCTTTTACTTTCAAGACACTGGTTTTATTTCTTTAGAACAAAATGTAGCTCACAGAGTACAAGTTCATTAATTATTGTTACCAGGAGATGTATTATTTCTATGACAACAACTCGGTGAGCAATACTTGGATCATTTTTGTTGATATATATTTGAGGGTAAACAACAAATATTAAAACTCTTGCACTATGAGATGATTTTTTAATCAAACTGAAATCAATCCATCTTTTTTACAATGGAAGTTCCATGACAGCAGAATGCTTTGTCTGCTTTTAAACTGCTTGATGTTTCCCTGGAGAAGTAGGAATAAAAATAAATAAATGTCATCTTGTTTAGATTTTAATAAAATAGTTAAAATTTATGGAGTGCATCTATGCACTGTGTTGAGCAATTTATATGCATTATCCTCTTTGTCTCAATGAATCTCATGAAATATGATTATCTTTAATGTGTGACAAAGTTCCAATCTGAATGATTCCAAGTCCACATCTATGTCTTCAAAGTCCCTTCCATTAATGGATATTTATTTTGTGTCATGCTGTTTTATACTGAGCTCATAGAGTTATGCCATTTTTTGGCAAAGCAATTAACATATGAGTGATATGAATTCTGAACTCATAAATCACAGGAAATATTCAGTATACTTATAAAAAATATCAGAAAAAAGGTAGTTGTCTTATCTATTTTAACTTAGTAACTTAAACTTCGAGATATTTTGTCACAAATATAATAAAGCTACAATAATCTAAGATAAAATATATAAAAGTTCTTGGATATTAAAAATATGACATAAAGTTATATGTAAATTATGATTATCTTATTAAACAATAAAAAATTACTATTCACTAGCAGTTTAGGAAACAAACCTCTTGAACCAGATCATAGTATATCACAAAGAAAGATAAAGCCAGATCATCATATAAAGTAAAAAATAATGTTTACTTTTTACTATAGATGCAATACAAAAATTGTGTTATAGCTGCAATGTAACTAAAATTTTCCCTCATGTTCTCCAGTTCATTTCTCCTTTTGATAGAAAAAGATTGTCTTTAAATTTACAAGTTGGATATGTTTAGAACAGAGACAGTAGCAGCATATACTTAAGTTAGCTCCTCTCTTCTTACCACTAAAAATGCAGTGAAAAAAATCTTATATTTTTATCTTTGGCTCAACAAAGGGAATTCAGATGTGGCAATCTTTTTTTAAAGCAAATTCCTCTTAATAATCCAGGTTATGCATGATGAAATTATGGTCAAAAATTTAATAGGTACATGCAATCTATAACAAATATAATGTTTATTATAATAAGCTAACATATAAGTTAAGAGAATCCTAGAATATAATCGTCTATCTAAAGTAAAGGTTTTAAATCACCCTCAGAAACCAAAGTTTTAATTCACAGGACATTTTCCAATAACACTCCTATAGTGAAACCATATAGAAAAATATCTGTAAAAAAAACTACTTCAATGAGGAATTAAATTTGACCTGTTAATTCTTAAAACTCAATAAGGTAAGTAAATCAATTACAGTATAATCCAGGGATTTAAGTAGGTATTTTAACAGAGAAGTTATAGAAACAACCAATAAACACATAAAAATATGCTCAACACCACTATTGATTAAGGAAATACAAATTAAACCCGCAATGAAACACTATGCCACACTAATAAGAATGACCAAAAATAAGAAGAGCAATAATATTAAGTATTGGTGAGGATGTGGAGGAACTAATATCCTTACATCTTTTAGTGGAAACAGCAACCACCAAAAAATGGTGCAACCATTCTGGAAAGCAGTTTAGAAGTGTCCTAAAATGTTAAATGTAAGTTTACCATATGACTAGAACTCCTAGGCATCTACTAAAAGGAAAATAGGCCTATGCAGACACTTGCATGTAAATAGCCACAATAACACTATTTTATGGATAAAAGCTAAAAGGCATAAGTTACCCATATGATCAACAATTGCTGAATAAGAAAGCAGAACATAGAAATATAATACTGTGTGGCAATAAAAAGGATCAAAATACTGATATGTGCTACCACATGGATAAACATCAAAAACATTATACCAGATCACAGAAGCTAGACATACAGGTCATATACTATATTAACTATATGAGTAAATCCATATATCAAATTCATACACATATTTAATTCATATGAAATCTTCAGAAAAATCAAATCTATACAAAGTAAAGCAGTTGTCTAGTTGTTGATGTGGATATGGATTGCAAATTGACACAAGAAATCTTTTTAGAGTTGTGTAAATATTCTAAAATTAGCTTGTGGCACATCTGTATAAATTTATTTAAAATCATTTTCTATATACCTAAAACAAGTAAATTTTGTGGTACATAAGTAATACTGCAGCAAAGGTTTTTGTTTTAATTGGTGTGTTCATAGAAATAAACAAAGGTAATAAAACATTCTCATAGCTAGCTAACTATTGTGCTATAACTATGGTGAACAGGACATACTACTCAGGGAATCTTATAGAAGAGATCAGGGAAAAAGACATCTCTTTAATTAAAGATTTATTTTTGTTTCAATGTAGTCATTCAGTTATTAATAAGGACATCATTTGCCAGTTATACAGGAAAAATAGTGGCAGTGACAACTTCACAATTTTCTTAATCAGATCATACTACAAACCTTTTGTTGCAAGCAAACCAAATCACATTTTTCAAGTAATGAGAAAAAAGAAAAAGGAGGATCAAAATAAATAGAAAACATTCATTCATGGTGATAAGTTTCTGACGTTGATAGAAATGAGAATGTCACATTTGGAAGCTGTCTAAATGGTAGCTATGCAAAATTTTGTTCACAGTTTAAAGATGAATGAATTCTATCTACACTGTATTCACATGATTTAACTTCAGATTAATTCCTTATGTTCAGTGCTATAAGGATATTTTATCCGGAACAAAAGGCCACCCTTACAGCTGTTTATGGCTGTTAACACAAATTGTTCACCAGAAATTACTAGAATAACAGAGTAACTTACTTTTTCACCCGGAGGACCAATTGGACCTTGTGGACCAGGAAGACCCTATTTCAAAAGAATTTATTTCATGTCAGGAATCACATCACAATAATATATTTTAAAAACAGTAAATTATTAGCTCTCCATTGCACATGATATGAGTTATGAGGATCAGTGTGTATCTTCATATATAAAGATATGCATGTTTATATATATATGTATATGTAGACACACACACACACACACACACACACATACACATTCTCTGCACACCCTCTGGAGGATTTCAGAACACTAGGAGGAGGTTTACACAAGCTACCCTTTTTTCAAAGAGAATGTAAAGTGATCCTATTCAGAACCCTCCTGCAGGTGGGGCTATTGATCCTGGCATTCTACAAATGCTGAATGACATTTTTCTCTTGAAAGAAAGAGGACTCAGCAAGTTTGTTTAAGTTAAAAAAAAGGAAAAATAAGAATTATTTTCCAGTACTCAAATTTTAAACATTTTTAGCCTTACATAAAAATTTTGAAGCTGTGTATTTTCTTGTGAAAAGAGACCATTCCATTGTCTCAAAGGAGCATAGACTTACTTGAGGTCCTGGATTCCCTTGCTGACCTGGAGGTCCAGGCTCCCCTTGAGGACCCTGTAATAGGAAAATATAAAGACTTAATAAGGCATTATTGCAAGGTAATGGTTTGTAGATTTTATTTATTTGTTTTTGCCTCAGCTGAAAAGTAGTCCACAAATCAGTTTTCCCTCAAGATCATCTGCAAAATAGTGAAATTATTACTGCTAGCAGTAGTGAAAATAATTAACAAAATGTTGTAATGAATGTTTATTTTAAATTTAGCAGCAAAAGTCCTTAATGCCCAGATTCTAGAGATGAGTTTATAGATATTTGCTACATACCATGTTCCCTTTTGGTCCTGGCGGTCCATCTACACCTGCAATACCCTTTAATAAAGAAAAAAAAAAATATGCAGAGATGTTTAAAAATCTAGATGCTAAAATAGAAATTCAAAAAGGCTACTATAATAACATGACACATGCTACCCAAGGGCAACAAAGATTCTTATTAGAATGAAATGAAAATAGGTATTTAGAAATTAATGAAAATGAGGCTGGGCCTACTGTCTTCCATCCATGTCCACCTTGGAGATAATCTAGCATAATTTTCTATTATGTGCTCATGAGTTATCATGAAATCCATGAGACTGATAAATTAAAAGAAAAAAAGAGGGGAGGGAATAATCAGTTATGCAGACAGGCAGCATCCTTAAAACTTAGAATATAAAAAGTAGCTAACTCTTGACTGTTTATGAAGAGTTTTTATACCCTCCCAAGTTTAAAGAGTTTGTCAACAAGCTTTCCCTAGAAAATCCATGTTTTTAGCAGTACATACAGGCTGCCCTGGAGGTCCTGGAGTTCCCCTTGGTCCCAGCAAACCTCGTGGGCCCTAAGGAGGGAAGAAAAGAAAGTATGTCCACATGACAGATGCCCTCAGAACAGGTGTTTTTCCTTGAAAAAATTCCAATACAATATTTAGAGTAAAAATATTTGCACATCTTCTCTTAATACACCGAAAGTGATGTTTTTTAAAGTACTATTGTTATGTAATATAAGTATCTAGTGTTTATACTGACCTAAAAGCCAGAAACCATAACAGTGAATCTTTAGTACAGAAACTGTATGTATTTCATTCTACGAATTTATATATGAATCACTCAGGAAATTTTTGAAAGAAAAAAATAGTTTAATACTTTTAATAAGGCACTTTCATATCATTTTCTGATTTCAATGAACACTGAATCTTACTATGCAATCAGATAAACTAAAAATGAAAGTGCCATAATTCTCATTTACTTCACATTTAGATAAGACAACACTCATTTAGAGGAACAAATAGGGGGCTGGGTTTGTGGCTCAGGGGCAGAGTGTTTGCCCAGCATGTGTGAGGCACTGGGTTCAATCCTCAGCAACACATATAAACAGTAAACAAACAAATAAATAAACAAATGCTCATCAACAACTAAAAAATATGTGTGTGTATATTTATATAAAATAAATATATTAAATAAATAAACAAAGGAACAAACAGGTAGATAGCTACACATACAAATTATAGAAACCATTTTCTTGATAGAACATTTATTAAATTATTGTTATTAAAACTTGATTTCTCTTCTTCTTCTCTCTCCCCCTCCTGAACACCCTTGCCTTCTTTTCATTATTTAGAATAGACAGTACAATAATTTACTATTTCTCCTATATGCTTGACCATAATTGATTTTGGATTTGACAGGCTCTACAATGGAGCAGATTAAGACAAAAAGTAGGAGGACTTTCTCTAGCCCAGTTTGTTTGTTTTTGTTGTTGTTGTTTGGTCAGCTAGCTTTGAGTAAACCTTCCCAGCTCAGTTTCTTCATTATTAATATTTGGTGGAGAAAAAATGACATAATCCTTGTATCTGCCATATACTAAGTCCCTCATTCTTTTGTTTCTTCTGGTAATAAGATTCATTTATTCTAAATACATAAATAGATGATGAAATTATTGATGATGCTTAAAAGAAACAAAGCAGTACAAAAACTTGGTAGGGTTTTGGCTAGCAATTTTTACAGTCCACGTTTTCTTCTCTCAAGTATCTAAGATTTTCTTTAAAACAAGTGGGTAATCAATATATCCTTTTTTAAAAAAAAAACATGATAATTGCCTCCTTAGCTTAGGGAAGAATGCAACATTTACTTGAATTTATTATTGCCTTTACATATATAACATCATTTATTATTTCCCTCAAAACAGCAAAATTATTTAAAAATCAAGAAAAAAATTGCTTACAGCTTCACCTGGAAGACCCCTGGGTCCTATTTCTCCATCTTCTCCCTGACATGAACAAAATGGGAGGGCAATGCTATTAGACAGTGCATCATTTCAACACTACTTTGCTCATCATTATATATTAATTTTAAACATGTCTTAAAGAAATGAAGTCTTAATATACCCTCATTCCATCATCACCAGGAGGACCTGGAGGGCCTTGGGGACCTCTTTCACCCTAATAAATAAAGACAAACATGATTATCATATGATATAAGCCATGTGTTCACAGTCTGTCCCACATCCACCTACCCACCAGAAGAGATACACCAAGACATTGGACAGGGAGAACTTATATTGTCTTTGCATTCCTCAGAACACCTTGCAGAAAAGTCACAAACTGACACCTCTAGCTGGCTTTACATATTAGTATGGTAGGGAAAATGTTCTCTCAATTATCAATGCAAAAAGGTTCAAATAAAATAAATACTTAAAATGATTTTCAAGACATTTATTATTACAAGCCAAGTATTTAGGAAATTATTTTGCAAGATTATCTTAAGTATGGTTACACTTTCATGATTTTAATTTAATACTTTCTACTTCTAAATATATTAAATCATATAACTCATGAAGACTAAAAATCCTTGGATTCCTTTTAAAATCAAAAATCTATTTATCTTGACATGTACTAGCATACACTAGGCATATTGCTAGACATCCTTAAGTTTCTCTTTTGTCTCATTTCCTTTTCTTCTCCCATTTACCTACTGCTGCATAACCTTTCTTAATTCTTCATTCTGGTGAAGAAAGTACCCAAAGCTTATTATTATTATTTTTTAAGAAACTGTCTCTTCATTTAATTCCCCACCAAATATTCACTGGATTGTTAGTGTGATTTTTGACCCACAGCAAACTATAAGGACTTCCACTGAAGTGAAAGCTCAGAGCATCATAAAGAAATAATAGTTTATTACAGTATTAATGACAGACTGTCTACAGATATCTTCCTTTGAGTGAGTGTCCACAGACAAAACGTAAGAAGGAAAGTGAGGCAATAAGCAAGACATTACACGAAAAATTAAATCTCTACCCTTGTTCTTCTATTAATATGATCTTATCCATATTCTTGAGCATTAAGATAATGCCCTAGCCGGGCGCAGTGGTGCAAGACTGTAATCACAGCATTTAGGGAGGCTGAGACAGGAGAATCGCGAGTTCAAAGCCAGCCTCAGCAACGGCAAGGTGCTAAGCAACTCAGTGAGACCCTGTCTCTACATAAAACACAAAATAGGGCTGGGGATGTGGCTCAATGGTCGAGTGCCCCTGAGTTCAATCTTCAGTACCAAAAAAAAAAAAAAAAAAGGATAATGCCCCAATTTCTTTCCATATAAAGAATATTTTTACATCTAAAAATAATTGCATTGATGCTACATGCATAATTGCATCTCTTTCTCCCAATATATAATAGATGTAATCATTTATTCAATCGATTCTCAAATATTTAAGTTCATTTTTATCTGATTTGCCAAAAGTGCATGGATACTAAAACAAATCATAACTTTCCCATTATATCTTGATTAAAAAGTAATAGATGTATCTTACCCTGTGACCTTTGTCACCTGGCAGACCTGGAAGTCCATCAAAACCTCGATCTCCCTGTAAATGATAATCATTCTCATTGTCACATCCCTAGTATAGATCTGTACTCTAATTTGATGTCAACTATTATTTATCCAGAAATTTTAACATACAAAATTTTCTAGGGTAAACTGACATACAAGATCTGAACATACAAATCTGAACTCCTGACCTTTGCCCCAGGCTCTCCTGGCATTCCTCTTCCTCCATCAGCACCTGGACGACCCTGATAATGTCAAAAGCAGGATTAAGCAAAAGGGATTCCTACTAAAAGAAAGTAAAAGAGAACAAACTAACTGATCATTATAGATAAACCTCAAAATACACAATGAAAATCAGCCATACCCTTTTTCCAGGTTTTCCCGTTGGACCAGGAGGACCTTGAACACCTCGTGGGCCCTGTGTCAAAATATCAAAATCAAATCATATTGTAGAACTCTTGGTTAATCAACACAGTAACTTCCAGAGAGATGGTTTTAGAAACTGGTATCTTCTTAGCTTGATCTTAGTCATTTAAAGACAAGGAAATTATTTCTGTGTAAAAATTTAGATAAAGCAGAAGAAAATCAATTATTCTAAATGGCTTCTTACAAAAAAAAAGTCATATTGCTATAATATTAAATTTAAATGTAGATATGTGATTACATTTAAACAAAAGAAATATGGGATATTTTAAACCTAACAAGTACCCTTAACCACTGGTTATATTCTCAAAATCATGGGTTTTTCATTTCCTTTGACTGAACACACTTTTCACCATCTACCCCGTTATCTTTACTTTCCAAATCCTTTTGGTTTTTGTTTTTTTTTTTTCATCTTTCTCTTCATGTTTGGATCACCTCTCCTAGATATTTAGTCTTTCATTGTACTTCCATGTTGAATTGTTCTCATGACAGAATCCCCAATTACATTCCTACCTGCCAAAATTTCCAGCTAAATCTGTTTCAAATAAATACTCCTGTAACATAACACAGTATAGGGTACGTGTTCCTTCAATTATCTACAAAATGCTGGAGGACTATCTATTAACTGGCATATTAAAGATTAGAAACTTTCTTTTATATAGTACCAGTACAATAAGTGGAAGGGTATGTGTTTTGTTTTGTTTTGGTTTTTGGTACCAGGGATTGAACTCAGGAGTATTCAACAACTGAGCCAAATCCCAAGCCCTATTTTGCGGTTGTTTTTGTGTTTTGCGTTTTTTTTGTTTTTTTTGTAGAGACAGGGTCTCACTGAATTGCTTAGTGCCTTGTTTTGCTGAGGCTGGCTTTGAAGTCACTATTCTCCTGTCTCAGCCTCCCAAAGTGCTGAGATTACAGGTGTGTGCTGCAGCGCCTGGCTAGGATATGTGTTTTAATATAAAATTACTACACAGCTATAATAGATCAAATGTAGTTTCAGAATGCATATTATATCAGCATTTAAATTTAATTAACTATACACTGTTCAACATTAAACAATTTCTACGTAATGAATGTAGACAAAAAATGAAAGCCACATTTGAAATTACAAATAATTTTTATGATTGCTACAAAATGTTGACTCTAGAAATACAAAGATAAGATTGTCTAATAAGTAGAGGTTTAAAAGTATAGCTTTTAGCCAGGCGCAGTGGCGTAAGCCTGTAATCCCAGCACTTAGGGAGGCTGAGACAGGAGAATCGCGAATCAAAAGCCAGTCTCAGGAACGGTGAGGCGCTAAGCAACTCAGTGAGACCTTGTCTCTAAATAAAACACAAAATAGGGTTGGGGATGTGGCTCAGTGGTGGAGTACCCCCAAGTTCAGTCTCCAGTACCAAAAAAAATATATAGCTTTAGCTGGGCACAGTGATGCACTCCTGTAATCCCAGAGGGTCCGGAAGCTGAGACAGGAGCATCATGAGTTCAAAGCCAGCCTCAGCTAAAACAAGGCTCTAAGCAACTCAGTGATTCTCTGTCTCTAAATAAAATACAAAATAGGGCTGGGATGTGGCTTAGTGGTTGAGTGCCCCCCGAGTTCAATCCCCAGTACCCTCCTCTTTCCCCCCCCCAAAAAGTATAGCTTTAAAGAAATTGTTGTAGTGAGAGAACTCTACCCTGAACCTAGTTGGAAGACAAAGGGAAATAGTAAAAAGACATATTGCTAATTTTAAATGAAAATAATCTTTGGATACCACTTATCTCTCTTTGGACTTAAGAGAATCAGAAAAACTGCAAAATTCACAAACACTGCTATATCATGTTTTCAGATTCACAGATTCATCTGTTTTTTCTTTTCTTTTTCTTTTTCTTTCTTTTTTTTTTTTTTGGTACTAGGGATTGAACTCAGGGATACTTGACCACTGAGCCACATTCCCAGCCCTATTTTGTGTTTTATGTAGTGACAGCGCCATGCCGTTGCTGAACTCGCAGTTCTCCTGTGTCAGCCTCCCAAAGTGCTGGGATTACAGGTGTGCACCACCACACCCAGCTAGATTCATCTATTTTTAAAGAGATGAGTTTAGAAAGAACAAAGTTTGCAAATTTTGCAAAAAAAGAAATCCCTAAATTTTCACATAGTGCATTTGAATATTTCATGCAATTTCAAGTTAAGCTGCAAATGTTTTCCATTCTTTTATGGCAATGTTAACTAAGCATAAAAAGGAAGGCTGCCACATCTTGAGTCAGCCAAATATCCTTATCAATTTTCTTTGGATTTTTTTTCTCATTTTAAAATAAACTGGTGTGTCCACAGCTACTGCTTAGCAAAAAAAGGAATGCACTGTTGATGAACTCAGCTGTGATGAATCTCAAAGGCATTATGCTGTGTCAAAGAAGCCAGTCTCAAAAGGTTACCTAAGGTAAAATTTAATTCATGTGTTATTTTGCAACTATAAAACTGCAGTGATGAAGAATAGATCAGTGGTTGGAGTTGGGGGAGGATACAATTATAAAGGGGTAATACCAAGAAATGATTAAAGAAAAAATAATGCTTTTAATTTGGCTCCATTTAAATATAACCTATAAAATTTTTAGCTTATATGCTTACAGTTTCTCCTAATTTCCTTACTTCTATGAAAGTTTTGAAAGTTAGCTTCTTTTAAGTGTATTAAATATCCTTTTTGAGACAATGTGTGCTAAATTTACTCTCCACAGAAGGTATGGATATGAGGTACCACCAATACAAGTATAATTATGTTATTTTGCTTTGCCCTGGAGAATCACTAGCCAACTTAGGATTCTAAAGGTCTATTACTTTCAAGCCTGTTCCCACCCACAATTTAAATATGAGCCCACCTGCAATTTAGATGTGATTAAAATAACTAAGTTATTGGCAGTCAATTGGTCACTACAGATTTTTTAATTAGAAGAGGTGACATGAGCTTTAAGGTAAGGTAAATAGATTCTTTACTCCTAACAGATAGCAGAAGCTTCAGTGTCTTAATAGATAAAATGAAGTCAATAATAAAATGAGGAGAACAAATTATTATTATTATTATTTATTTATTTATTTATTTATTTATTTATTTTACCTGAGGACCTGGGTCACCACTTTCACCTTTGGCCCCAGCTGAACCAGGCCCACCCTGTTAAGAAAAATTGAAGGTATAATCATTTAATTTAGCAATTCTCTGAGCACTTATATCCCATTATTTTCACTTGAAATGAATGTTATCCTAAATATATCTTGTCAAATTAGTTGCTATCATTAATTAAAACAATAAGCTTTTCAAGATCTTTCCCTGAATTGCATCTCATCAACATATTGATTATATTTCAGTGTGTGAGCTGTATATAAAGGTCTATATTTCACTTGTAACTATACCAAAACCAACCTCATGAAATGGCATTGGGATTTTCTGTAATGTGTGCACCCTCAGAACACTTAGAAAGATACACAGGCATTATTTATCACTATATGGTGGAGTAGTACTAGTGCAACAAATTTTAATGAATAAAGTATGCATCAAACTCTTTTATGCAATAAGGATTTGACAAAATGTTACTGCTTTTATAGCCAGATATTTCTTAAACACTGAATTCCATAGTCGTAAAATGCCAAGGACAGATGCTATTGCTATCATTATAATTGTGCTGAAATAATGTCAAAGCATTTTTCCCCAGATTGGTTTGTTTTTTCCCATAAGACTAACTCATTATCACAAACACTTTGTACAAATGTTTACATAATTTAAAAAGTGTAGTAAAAACCTGGAACATTAACTGAAAACCTTATCCTGCTTTATAAATGAGTTGCAAGTTTTGAAAATACACATTAAGCCATTCTTATTCCCTAAAAACATTAGAATATTATAAATAAACGTGATTTTAGTTAGCTTCATGCTGAAGTTTACATTGTATATTTTTGAAGTTTATGATTTATTTAAATCAATACACATTTTATTAAACCATGTGATTCACCAAAGTAAAGATTAAAATTACACTAACTCTAAAAATGTTAGCTATCTAGAGCCTCCTGGTGGCTCCAAAGTACAATAACTACTGATATGATTCCCAAGAAATATGGATAATATAACATGAATTTTCCCATCTTGAAAGATAGAAGAATGATGGCTTTCAAGCTTCTGATTAAAAATTCTTGTAACTGAATTTCTTCAAGAGAAAAACTGGGGTTCAACCTTAATAACTGAATTGAACACAATTATGTTAAGTCAACATATTTTTAATTAATAAGCTGCATTATTTACTCTGTGTATACACAATCCCTACTCAACACATTATTCTTATTTTGTTTAAACACTTATTCTAAACATTATCACACAATAATTGATAGTAACAGAACAGGCAGAGGCACGTTTTTTATATTTCCTAAATATTCTGCGGCCTAGATCTCCATTTGTCCATAAAATGACTTGATAAACACAGTTATATAAAATGATGTTTCATTGAAAGAATATACACATTTGTGTTGAAATATTAATGTAGACTTTGTTTTCTAAATCATGATGAACAAACAGTTTTTGTACATTGTATATAATTAGTAGAAATCTGAAAGACTTAAATAATTTGATGTTTTTGAACAAAGTATACTAGAAAAGAAGTGGTGAAAAGACATAATATGATGGTTTTCTACCCTTCAATTTTTCAGGAACCTAAAACTTCCCACAACAAAGAGATGAAGTATATAAAATGCACTGATCTTGACTCTGACGTTGAAAATGTATTCATGATTGGCAATGTTTTCTCTTTGTCAATGTGTTGTGATGAAATGGGGGAGCCTTAATGACTGGCCAAGGACTACCAGTGTAACATGTTTCCACTGGTTCTGCTCCTCTCTGCCTTTATTCACTACTGATCCACTTGTTTGTGTTTGTCATGAAATTCCTTTGTATAATACAATTTAAGAGAGCCTGGACTTCAAATTACAAAGCATAAGGCAGAGTTTTCCAAACATGCTTGGCCATTAGAATCAACTTGTGGCATTCATTAAAAATACCATTCACCAGTTTCAGCTCTGAAACTAAATCATCAGAGTGAGTCCCAAGTTCCAAGACACAGTGATTTTTACTTTTAATAAAATGTCCAGGTAATTCTTCTGCCCCCAAATTATGTAAAACCCAAACCTGCCTTTTTGCAGTTATGTGAATCTGTCAAGAACATGCAATTAAAGTTAGCTCTACTCCCTCCATATTTTAATTGACTTAGAATCTTTCATATTCCTTCTTACATTTTGAAAACTAGAAGAGTAAAAAATGTGACAATTTGAATTCTATCAATTATACTGCCAGAACATGTTACTCATGAGCTCTTACCATTGAATATATAGTCCTTCAAAATACATAAAGTATTATAAAATTTCAAGGTTGAATAGAAAAAGAATTTTTAAAGATGGAAATGATACCAAGCACAAATGGGTTTATGTATGATATTTTCACCAGCCAGAGATATGAACAAGCTTGGCAGAATGCAAGGAACTACTATATAGAAATTTTAACATACATTATCTTTTTTGGGTAACCTACCACAGGACCTGGTCTTCCAGTTAGGCCCATTGGGCCAGGAGGGCCTCTCAGAGCAATCTAGAAAGTAAAATATATCAAGTTTAACCATAGTAAATAACATCTGTCATTTGCACAAGCTACCCTTAAGGAATACATGATTTAAATAGGCATCATAAGCTGCATGCTAGAAAGTGTGCCAGGTTACTGAAGAAATGCAAGTTTCTTGAATGACAAAAGACTTAAGTCACTATCAGACATTTTTAAAACTGTTGAAACAAACAATCTTATAGCATGTATTGTTGGAATTTAATCAATATTATAAGTTAAAATAGATTTAAGAAGAACAAATCTCATATTTGACAATTTTCTACTTTGAAGTACACTTCAGAATAACATATATGTTATTGTTTCTTAAATATGCACATACAAGTCACACTGAAATATTTTAGAGGTAGATAATTTGAAGTACTTTAAAATATGTCTAGCAATATTTTAGGAAAAATTATGATAAAGTGTGGCAGCACAAAGCAAAACTTGACAGGAAGTGTTGTGGTAATACATTTCTTTTAATAAATCTAAAATTTAATACTATATAATATATATTTATTACATGTAATCAAGAGGCATAATACGTTGCTCACATGCACTATTGTTACACTGTATATTAGAAATGTGAAATTAGCACACTTAAAAATCTAGAAGACAGAGTACAAAGGATAAAAATTTTGTAGATGTTAAATTAGTATGGTGTGCTATTTTTTCATGTTAGTGGGTCCAAGAGGTGAATACTTAGATTTATCAAAACTCATCAAAAATAATGCTGTGATGGCAATAAATGAAAAATCAGTGCATGAGATGAAAGTAACAGGATCTCCAAAATCCCACTACTAACTCACCATGAGAATTTTGACAATACACGCTTTAGTCCTTGAGATTAAATATCTAAAATTTTGGAATTATAATGCTTGCTGCCTATGTTTCAAGCCTATTAAGAGGAATGATAAGATGAAGAATTCAGTGGCCTCAAAACAGTTAAGTTCAAATAATTACCTTATACTTTTTCAAAACTATATAATTTATAAATCATAGGAATCATCAATTATAAATATTTCACATATATATTATGCTATATCTAATATCTTTAAACATGATTTACCTAGTATCTTTAAATATATGTCTAATATCTTTAAATATAAGTACATAAAGATTTTTTTCAGATTAATAGACAAGAAGTCAATACATAAATAAATATTGAGACTGAAATACAACTTTCACTTCATGTTTTCAGGTGTTTTACACAAACTCATCATGATTAATAAAATGTTACTACAGAAGTGGTTTATATCGGTTAAAAGAACAAATAACCATATCCATACCAATCATAAATCCTGTATGTTCTCCCTTTCTTAAAAAGAAAACCAATTTGATGAATAAAAGTATTAAAGTATTATGTGACTTCTGATTCCTTCCTAGTTCATTCTTTTGATTTTTTATGTATAATTATAGTGCACTTAATTAAAAATATATGTGTGATTATCTGTTTTATAAATCTAAAGAATAGTAGAAGCTTTCAATTGAAAAAGGATTATACAGTATCAATATTGAATGGATTTTTAAAAAAACTATAAATTATGAAGATTACAGTTGCAAATACATACTTGAAGTTTCTTTTCATATATAAGATTTACTAAGAAACATAACTTTCTAGATTATTTGAGATATTTTAAATAATCCAGAAGGTTAGAAAAAACAAATTGCTTTCAATTTTAAATGCTTAATTATATCCATCAATCACTAAAAAACATTGGATGTGAAAGATAGGGAGTACTAGATATAAGTTCATTGATATTCTCAAAGACTAGAAATTTTCAGTGTTATGATGGGAGATGGTTAGAATTATATATGGAAATACAGCAAGAGTCCATTATTTAATATCAATTAATAAGTATCATGATGAGAAAAATATAATTTTAGCATTTGTTCCTTCTAAATGCCATGTACTTTCCAGAAGTATTCTATTAATAGTGGTAGCATCTTCCATAGGCATATACACACACATATTTGACACAGCATGTGGTTAAGGGAATATATGTCTCTCTTACCCGAGCCTGCTGAAGGATAGCCTGAGCCTGAGCTTCCTGAGCAGAGATGGTTGGTCCTTTGGAACTATCGCCACCATAACGGAACTAGGAAGAGAGAGCATGAAGAAGCTGAAAACTGCCTTTGTCACATGTGATGAACTAGATGCCCTTATCACTAGACAAAAACTGTTTACTTAAAATAATGTAATTTTACCCATGTCCAAAGTAACTCCACAATGTACCATGAGGCTTAGTTTTTAAATTTTTTTTAATCCTGCTTCTACTTCTTATTGAAGCTCTCTATACCACATTTTATCAGTTGTAAAAGTAGAAACTCCTTATCAATTTCGAATTCTATAATCTCTGAAAAATCTGAAATGAATCATCATGCCTTTTTGATCTACACAAATGCTCTACATACTATTCATTTATTTGCAAAAATTTCATACCTACATACGTTCAGTTATGACTATAGACCTATGTTTCATTGGTCAAAACTTTTTGAATTTCTATGAACACACAGAAAACATTTTTAAGATATATTTATTTTGCTTACTCATTCCTCAGCAATTATACAAGAAAACCAATCCTACCTAAAATTCCTTCATAAAATTATAAAGCTCTTGTTTACTTTTAATTCAAAATGCAATATGAGGCAATTTTTCACTCTACATTATTTTTTCTTGAAACTTTATTACATTTAAGCCAATAAATATAGGACATTTTTCTCATAGCACTAAGGTAAACGTATTTGGAAAAGAATCTTTTGGTAAAGCATAATTTTTGAGCAATGAATAATGACATTATAGATAAATCTCCTTTAAAAAGTTTTAACTATAGCCTGTATTGAGATAAACAGAATATTGATATTATGTTAAATATAAAATACTCATTAATGATAAACCACATTATTAGAAATATTAAGAAAAACATTGTTACTAAAAGTATAATCAAATAATGAATGCTTTATTGTTGAGACTGATATTTATGAGGATTTTGTGTAGTAAACTTTCCCTTAACTTCCAAAAGCTGCTTGATTCATTATGTGTGTTTATAGAATGGTTTTTATTTGACTGTTTTCCAAACAATATTTTTCAGAAACAAGTTGACAAGAAATCAAATTGTCTTTATAAAAAGAAAAAGAAACATACCGGTAACATTAACATGGTACCAGGAGGACCAGGTAGACCATCAGCCCCTGGTAAGCCAGGACGTCCTGGGGGACCCTAGGAAAGGAAATGAAGCAATCAAAATCAACCAATCAGTTCTAAAATAATAAATAAATCATAACATTTATTAGAATATAATATATAATAACCTAAGTATACATTACCGAATTTGCATTTGTCTTCTCTGAGTTGGTTAATCTCATTTTGGTAAATATAATTAGAAAGGATGATATTTCATTGCACTAGTTTTAGTGCATTTTAATAATGTTTGCTTATTAATATATAGTCCAATTAAAATGTGAACTATGCTTGGTGTTTACTTGAAGTCATAAATTGTATAAGATTAAAAGTTCCTTTATATTCTTTTTTTTTTTAAATATTTATTTTTTAGTTGTAGGTGGACAGAATATCTTTATTTTTTTATTTTTATGTGGTGCTGAGGATCGAACCCAGTGCCTCCCGCGTGCTAGGCGAGCACACTACCACTGCGCCATAAAACCCAGCCCCCCTTTATATTCTGAGGAGAATCAATGTGAGGAAAATAAGTGAATCAATTTTGGCTGTTATGGAATTTAAGTAAATGATAAAGCATTTATTTAAAAATCAAATTAGTAAGTTTAAGATACATGTAAGTATTCTTTAATAGATACATCAATAGTATCAATTAATAGACTACTTAAATACACAGACTACTTAAATACATATTTGAATTCTATCTTCTAGGTACTTTAAATATTTTCAAAGTAGGTATTAATATAGATAATATAAGATTTATTTGCTAAATTTAGTCATAGATAAGCACTGATTTATTTTGAGTTCTTATTGATAAAATACATTCAGTGCATGCATGAATGCACACATGGAAATTATGTGTGATTATAATGTCTGTTAACAAAAGACATTAAAAAATGTATGGAATCATAGAGAATATTAAATTTATGTGCATTTGTGTATCAGTAGGTGACTCTTAAATACAAGTTATATGTCCATAAGATTGCAATAGAACAAGAATTATTTCTACATAGCCAAGTCATATTTATCAGAAAAGGGGGTAAATTCTAAGATTAACCAGTAACTAGATATAAAGGATATATACTCAAATGATCCACTTGATTAAAAATATGCAGAAACAATTTTCAAATGCTACATTTTTATGAAAATTAACTCTTGGAAAATAATATTGACTATAGTCTGACAAAATTATATTATATTTAAAATATTATTTCAGTAGGTTCTCTATAAGCATGAAAGAATTTTCAAAGTAAGCTCAAATAATGGTTTCTACAAAGAACCATTATTTAAACTCTAACAAATTTATTATAATATGTATAATTTATCTTTAATAAAATAAATTCATTAGATCATTTATATGTCTATATTTTTAAAGCACAATATAGAAACAAACTTATAATCAGGAATAGGGTTTTAATCAAGTTAATATATTATAGAATCCAACAAGATCTTATGAAAAAATGTTAGAATTTAAAAATAAGAAAACATTATCTAAAATTACTGATAAAAAATAAATATCTCTATCAAGCCAGATATAGAAGACTAAGAGGACCACATAAGAAAAACAAATGTTTGCATAATGTACAGCTTATAACCTCTGACTTTAAGTAACTCATACCCAGACTAGAATTTCTGTGATATTTTAAAATCTTCACTTAACTTTCTAATACAATATATTTGTCTTCTATAAAATGTAAATACATAAAAAGTATAAGTCAATCACATCTTTGATCCTCTATTTTTAAAATAATAAAAGTAAAAGAAAAACACATACACACTACACAAAAATACTGTGTACTCAAGGATAAGAAAAAGAGGGAAGAGATAAACTGGAGAGACAGTACAAATGATCTACTATATTACGGAACCCAGAACTTGATCTTTAGATTTGAATTCAATTTGGTTAACCTCTTTCAACAGCATTCAACTAAATGTCTATGGCAATGTCCAATGTCTGCAATCCAAATTTGAAGAACTGAAACTAATGTAGAGGGCTCATGGAGATGTGGGAGTTGACAGAAAATAAAATCTGCTTACTAATTATATCAATTTTACCAGGTATAAACAAACATTCTTTACCCTCATTTTTAAATAATAGCTTAAAAATTAACTAAAATGTTACAGGACATTGAATTCTTAGACTTCGTACCTTCCCAACCCTCCCACCATCAGGAAGGATAACATTTTGAAGTTATAGAATTTAACATTTTAATGTTAATGAATATCTTTTGATTCCTTTAATCTGTGGTTAAATGCTTTTGTAATGAGATGACGCTTTACTTACCCTATCGCCAGGGTCACCAGGAGGTCCAGAGGGGCCTTGTAGACCTGGAGGCCCCATAAGACCCTAGAAAGAAACAAACCATAGTCTGAGTCAAATTCTTGGGCCCTTAGTATTCAGGCAAATTCATCCTTCTAAATCAAAGAACAGCTCATTTATATTTCATAAATATACACTTGTCTCCCAAACAATTGCCCTATTTAGCTTGTGAAAAGACAACATATAGGAATCACTTTGTAGCTAGCACACTGCTTCTCTATGAAGCAGCTTTCGGTGGAGGTGGAAGCAAACGTCCCAAGGAAAACAGGAAAGGAGAGCATGCCAATGTAAAGTCCCTGAGGTTGAAGTCAGTTCCCAGTTCTTCCTGAAGAAATGGCACACCCCTAAGATTAGACTTCAAATATGTGATAGCTAAGTTAAAAATGTAAAGATCACTTTCTACATTTAGCTTGTAGGCATTTTCATATTATCTTTTGTAAATCTTCGAAAGCATACATTTTTATATGATTTTCAGAAGATGAGAATTTAATTAATTCCACACACACACCAAAAGGAAAAAAACAAAACAAAACAACAACCTAGATTTCTTACAAGGTCTATTCATTTCAACTACCTTAAAATAATGACACAATGAGTGACAGCCTTATCAGGAAATGACAATAGCTTCTGATAATTATTCCTTGTAGAAGTACAAATAAGGCAGCTAGAGTCTACCCAGAATTCTCACCCATGCACTGAAATATAATTATATCTCCCTAATAAAAAGAATAACTTTTTAAAAACTTTTATAATTTTCAGGTAAAAATATGAAAATTGGCTACAAGATGCAGAGACATTTAAGCAACAAAAATATTCAAAACAAAATTTAATTCAAGTGCTCTCTAGAGAATATCACTTAGATAGCTAAATCAGAAGATAGTTCAAGTTCATCAGCCCCTCTAAACAAATTTTTGTCTCTAGGATTCAATATTCCAAATTAGTAAAACAAATGCAAATCTATTAATAATATAGAAATCTTATCTTTAGTCATTTTAAAAATGAAGAAAAAGATAATCATAAGTCATTTACATACCGCAGGTCCTGCTGGCCCTGGTGGTCCTTCAACAAGCATACCCTGTAATAAAAATTATAGAAAATCCTTTACTTGTCTCCCAAACCTCTAAACTAAGTGACTGTAAGACAGCACTAAACCAATGACTTTAAAAAAGTGAACACAAACTTCACAGAAGAAGATATACAATTCATCAACAGACATATGAAAAAAATGTTCAACATCTCTAGCAATCAGAGAAATGCAAATCAAAACTACCCTAAGATTTCATCTCACGCCAGTCAGAATGGAAATTATCAAGAATACAAACAACAGTAAGTGTTGGTGAGGTTGTGTGGAAAAAGACACGCTCATACATTGCTGGTGGAACTGCAAATTGGTACAACCAATCTGGAAAGCAGTATGGAGATTCCTTAGAAAACATGGAATGGAACCACCATTTGAGCCTGCTATATCCCACTCCTCGGTCTAAACCCAGAAGACTTAAAAACAGCAAACTACAGTGCTGCAGCCACTTCAATGTTTATTGCAACTTAATTCACAATAGCTAAACTGTGGAACCAACCTAGATGCCCTTCGATAGATGACTGGATAAAGAAACTGTGGTATATATACACAATGCAATATTACTCAGCAATAAAAGAGAATACAATTATGGCATTTGCAGGTAAATGGATGGAGTTGGAGAATATCATGCTAAGTGAAGTAAGCCAATCTCAGAAAACCAAATGCCGAATGTACTTGTTGATAAGTGGATGCTGATCCATAATGTGGGGAAGGTCATGGGAACAATGGTGGAACTCTGTTCACAGGAGTGTAAGGGAGGAGGGGGCATGAGGACAGTAATGGTGGTGGAATGTGATGGTCATTATAGCCCTAACTTTATGTATGACTGCATATATGTTGTGATTCTATACAACTTACAACTAGAGGATTGATATGTTATCCTCTATCTATATACAATGAATCAAATTGCACTCTGTTATCATGTAAGCCTAAATAGAATAAATAAATTAAATATGAAAAAATAAAAAAATAAAAATAAAAAAGTGAATTTCCCTATTCCTATTAAATGAAATCAATTATGAACATTTTTGCATGGGAAATGAAAGAAATCAAAAGTGAGTTTTCAAAAGAATATTCTAATACCATTACATAATATCATTTTGATCTGAAAAAAAGAAATATGTCCAATAATATATTTCTAATACTGTAATTACAGAAAATAGAGGAAAAATTCATAAGATTGAAAATTAGAAAAACCAAAGTCATGTTATGTCTATCTGAAACACCAAACATTTGAAACCTCAAGAAATCACTTAAACCCTTCAGATTTCAGCCTCCTTAACTGTAAAATGAGAGAACATGAGTAGACAAAATCACCCACTTTCAAAATTTTGAAATTTCATTTATGTAATTTTTTGGTTTATTGAAATTGCATTTGTTAGAAACAGCATTAAATTATAACATCTGGCATCAAGATCTTCAATGATAATATATGAACATATATAATAATTTAAGATGATGGTGGTTCATATTATAAACTACACAACTGTACCAACCTTTAAAATGTATCCACACCAGTACTTACAGGTTCAACCACTGCTGGTTCTCCCTTCTGCCCTTTTTCTCCATATGCACCATGGCCATTTATCTATTGAGTGAAAAATTTAAGACATCCAAAATGTCTTCATGTTAATAAAGCTTTTTCAATTTTTTAAAACAGGAATTTAATCATTTAGAGGCATTTAAAACAACCTATTAAAATATGTGCTTTTTAAAATAGCAACTTATTAAAGGTTTCAATACTGCAAATAAACATCAATACTGTTTCTTAAAATGAGATTGAACAATTGCTTTTAAAAAAATTTTTGAAAGAAAAAGACATTTGTAGTTTCAATTATTGTTCCAAGACACTAAGAAATGTCATCACATTAAATTTAATATAATAGTTTAAAAATCAGATATCAAACTTTCTAGTCAATAAAGTAATTACTGTATTTTAATCTTAAAAATGATGAGAAATTTTAGGTATAATTTTATTCAAACTATACTTTTAAATGAAGATTCTAGTAGAGTGGCCTACAATACAATTGCTGAAGATTCCCATCAGGAAGAATCTATCAAGGTGGCCTAGGACTGGTAAGTATTCACAATTGATATACAAACTCAAATTGTATTTTAAATCTGAAAAGGCATTAAAATGAACACGAAAACAGTCCAAAAATAAGTTAGACAATGACACAGAGCCTACTGCTGACTTACACTTGTTTCTGTGATATCAGTTTCTGCTGGTACACCTGGACCAAATTCTTCATTAGGGGGCCTTGTTGGTTTATCTTCATATTCTTTATATTCATAAAAATATTCGCCTAAATCTCCATCTACCAGAAGATCAGAGTCCCTGCCGTCTATTTCTTTGTTTTCATATAGTGTGTCCTCGAAATTTTTCCTCTGGGGATCATAATCCTCTCCAGTTATATATTCTTCTGTGAAAACGTCTTCAACAGGATTTGGCTATCATTTAAGTTACAGGAATTGGAGAACATAAAGTTTACTGTTAGTGAAGCAAGGTAAGCATTTGTAATTACAGCTTGATGGCAGACAATAAAGATTTGTCACTGCTTAAGCAAGACTGAAGCCTTGGAAAGGTAGCCTTTCAGTGTAATTGAAAGAAATACATTTGCACATTGGTATGTACAAAGACATATTGCTTTCAAAACACTACTTTTCCCAATAACCTGCAAATATTCACATGGATCCACCATGTATATTTGCTTCTATTGAAAAAAAACAATTGTTAGTCAAGTTGATATTTACTTTATAATTTAAGATTCGAACAAAAACATATTCATATAGCTAAAAATATGCTTAATTTCCAAAGCTCACAGGACTTAATTGAAATAAAATTGCTACAATAAGTCACATAAGCTTGATATTCAATCCCATAGATAAAACAATGCCACTATAAACTGTGATTTATCATTGCAGTAATTATGCAAAATTTTGTGTATAAAGAAAAGTAGTAGTACACCAAAGGGTTCATTAAAGTAAACAAAATGTAAATTACGGTCCTCAAAGTAAGAAAACATTGTGTAATCTCATTTAGAGTCAAAAATAAACACTAAAAATAAATTTCATATCAATGATACTTCTTCAGTGATACAGAAAATAAACTTGGTAGAATGTCCTTTTTCTCATAATACTTTATATAGCATAAATGCAAATCATATATTTTATATAAATATGCCTTCTTGTGAATCCAATGAATTTCAAATACATAATTCATCTTGTGACTTTTTAAATTTGTCTTTTAAGTAACTTATCTACGATATAGTGAATGATTTAATTAGAATAATATTGAATAAATTAATAGTATACAAAATCTTGTGAATGAAAATAGTGGATAAGTGATTAATTTAGCAATTGTCATCAATAATAAATAGCCAATAATCATAATATTTTGTACTCTTAGATAAGGAATATGCACTGTCTACAGAGGTTGCACGTTATCCAGGGTCAGAATATTGTATGTTCATAACCCTGCACTAAAGAGCTGAATTACTTTTGAGAAGGTAAATAAACATCTTCAATCAAGGCATCCTCTGTTGGCAAATGATGAAATGGAACTAAGTGAAACTCAAAATCCATTCACACCCTAAATATTTATTATTCTAAATTTTGTGTTCGAAAGTAATATACTTTCGAGTTTATTTGTCTCATAGGGACTTGTTTTATATACATTTCAAATAACTAAACTATTCACACATTCCTTATACTCACTTTTTGATAAAATTCAAAGGAATGTATGCCAGATATTTAACAAAGCTAAACTAAATTATATACTGATTTTTTTTCATAATCAGAATGCATTTGCAATATGGAATTCAGGAAGACTGATTTTAACCAAACTGAACTTAAACATTTTTTTTAGAAAATACTAGAATAGTTCAGATATATCATTTAATCATAATTAATATTACATTCTCAACAAATTTGAAAATACAAATATCTATTAAAATCCACTAAGACTATATTTTTTCAAAATGCTTCCTGTCACTTAAATTCATGATTATTAGGCCAGACTTGGGAGGCTGAGGCATGAGGATTGCAAGTTCAAAGCCAGCCTCAGCAAAAGTGAGGTTCTAAGCAACTCAGTGAGACCCTGTGTCTAAATAAAATACAAAACAGGGCTGGGGATATGGCTCAGTGGTGGAGAGCCCCTGAGTTCAATCCCTGGTACAAAAAGAA
Organism: Geosciurus inauris; assembly: GCA_004024805.1. Lineage (NCBI taxonomy): Eukaryota > Metazoa > Chordata > Mammalia > Rodentia > Sciuridae > Geosciurus > Geosciurus inauris. The sequence goes on along the minus strand of PVHX01000244.1, from coordinate 283,367 downwards.
AAAGAAAAAATTATGATTATTGATAAGATGGAATAAAATTCCATTTGCATCAACTGATGATACAATTTTCACTTCAGAGAATTTTTCTTACAGAAGAATCATGCTGTGAATAGTCTTTGTTACAACATGTTGAGAAGGTTGCTCAACAGTAGGAGCAATCAACATGACAACAGTCAATTCAGTTTGACCAATTTAGCATTTGCATGAAGCAAAGAGTCATGCAAAACCTGAATTGACAATGACTTCAAATGATCAGATTTTATTAATGTAATTCAATGCTATTGCTTCTCTTACCTTAGTGAAAGAATAAAAACTTAGAATATTCAGAGATTATGGATGCTCCCAGAACAAAGTATATCAAAATCCATTACACATTTTAACTTTTGGCTTCTGAGTTAATGCTGTCTGTGTGTATTACCTCATTGGATCCAGATACACGTCTAGGAGCTTCTGTCTGGTAACTTTCCATTGTTCCATAGTTGTATTCTTGAAAATCATCAATAACATTTGCCTAATAACAAATTCAAAAGAAAAACAATTAGTAAACATAAAATCATGTCAACTATGGGAAAATTATGAGTTAAGTGGGGTATAATATTAGCCAAATGAGTATTTATCTAGTTGGGTTAAGACTATGACTCATGATCAGAGATCTTCCAGCTTATCTAGGAGAGATCTTGATTGCTTTTTCTTTGCTACCTTTACCCCTAGTTTGGCTTTTGCTGCTGCTTGATAACTTTTCTTCTTCTTGGTTTTGGGGGGTGTAAACTTTTTGAATTTTTCCTTTGAGTTAGTGGCCACTGTCCTCATCTTCATTTTGAAATCGAATTTCTTTTTCTGTAAAAATGTGATGAAAGATGGAATGGAAACATAAATAAAGTGAGAAGGGAAAAAAAGTGTGGATGAAAGGAAGAATAAGCAAAAGTAACATGGGCAGCACCCCTGCAGGACAACTGTCAAATAAAATCTGTTATTATTACATGGAAAATAGGTGAGTGAAAGGTCCATGGTTAAGTCTGAGAAACATGGAAAATAGGTGAGTGAAAGGTCCATGGTTAAGTCTAAGCAACCAGAGGACGACGAAGAGCAGACACCACATACATAGATGCCTCTTTGTTTTTACCTCTGTTTGTGCTATTGTCTCCTCAGTTACAGTGGGGCTCTCTGTTATACTTCCAGCCTCCTTATACTCTGTCTCCCCGTACTCATACTCATATTCCATTATATCCTCAGGTGCATACTACATCGCAAAGGAAAAAATAGCAGGCAATTTTGTTAGTTGCAAGTAATACTAACAAAGCTGGAATCATCTTCTTAACTTTCACTTAGAGTAAAAGTTATTTTGTATCACTTGGAAGAATTATTATACCATATTATACAAAGTATAATAACATGAGTGATAAAGCAAGGTTTGTAAGAGCAGAATCATGGTTAGGATTGTGGGAAAACTAAAAGTTTTGAATAATTCAAACTTTTGATTATTGAGTATTAATCCAAACATAGCATTTATGTTCTTGGATATGTCTATTAATTATTCATGTTAATTTTGATTTGTAAAAATTGTTGCACAAGATTCTGGTGTAAGAATTTTACAGTAATTGATAGGTAAGTTTTTAAAAAATATATTCATATATTCATATTTTTAAGAAAATATGAAGAAATCTTCCCGAGTATGAAAACATTTTTCAAATCTATTATGAGGTAGGGAAGGAGAGAGGAGGGAAAGGGAATATAAGGGCCATGAGATAAATCTATATTATTTTTTGAAGACTATTTTCAATGAAATAATGAATTCTACAATATATTTGGAAATCTCTAATTTCATAGACTTAACTAAAATCAAAGTATTTCTGAATCATTAAATGTTTTGGAGCAGGGTGTGGTGGCACACACCTATAATCCCAGAGGCTCTGGAGACTGACACTAGAATTATGAGTTCAAAGCCAGCCTTAGCAACAATGAGATGCTAAGCAACTCAGTGAGATCCTGTCTCTAAATAAAATACAAAATAGGTTTAGAGATGTGACTCAGGGCTCAAGTGCCCCTGAGTTTTATCCTTAATAGCCAAAAAAAAAAAAAAAAATTGGAATTAGATATGTTTATACTTAATACATTATTTCAATCCCCTAAATTACTGTTTTCTTAAGCTATTGAAAGAAGAGTATAACATTTAAGTATCTTAAATTACTTAATAAATATTCAAATTAAAAAATAGCATTTTGTCTCATGTTATTCTTTTTTAAAGAATTTTATTGGAGAGAGATCATTTCTTAATAGAGGGAGATGAAAGAAAACTATATAGTGATGGTGAGGAAAACAGTGTGTTCATTTCCAAAGCTTAAATTAAAAATTTCAATCAAGAATATAGATACTAGGAATCAATATTTTTCATCAAAATAACTATAAATACATTAATCATATATAGCATAAAAAATTAAGTGGAAAACTCAATGAGCTAAAATTCTAAAGCATATACATAGGAATGCAAAAGGAAACTTACATGTAATATTCTCCAAATATTGTATTTGGTAAAATTCCATTTATATCCCAAATTGGGATCTCAACCAATCCCTTTTAATCTGCTACCAAAATAATGGTTGACTAAAATTGAGAAAATTTAGTTTTGAAAATTGAGAAAAAATTGAGAAAAATCACATTTGAGAAAATTGTGATCAGAGTGCCCTCTAATAAGCTCTATTAGACAAAGCTATGCAAATGAGTGTAAATTTCACACATATATAGAGACACATCAAAAGTGATTCCATGGCAATTTTTTACATTCCGCCATTGATGAAATACCCTCACTACACAAACATTTCTATATGATTTGTCTAAAGGTCACATTGAAATATAAACAGGTGTTTCTTTAGTATTTTTTATGATTTTGTTAAAATTCTTATTTGATAAAATTAATGAAAAGATTTACTATGTTACTCCTGTAGTAATAGCTTCATTTTTAATGAATAGATACTGGAAGCCACTCAATAAATGTTATCCTTACAAGAATTTCCATATAATTTGGTAACTAGAGAAATGAATGTGAATCACAATTTAAATATTCTTGTTTTTTTCCATACCTTTGCAAGTAAAGTAAAATGCTTACTATTTCTAGGAAATTTTCTGTAAGCATTATTTGACCTACCCAAACTGAACCAAGAGGATATATACAACTTAAACAGATCAATTTCAAGCAAGGAAATAGAAGATGCCATCAAGAGCCTGCCAACCAAGAAAAGCCGAGGTCCAGATGGATTCTCAGCTGAGTTCTACAAGACCTTCAAAGAATTAATACCAATACTCCTCAAACTATTTCAGGAAATAGAAAGGAGAGAACCCTTCCAAACTCATTCTATGAGGTAAGTATCACCCTGATTCCAAAATCAGACAGAGGCACATCAAAGAAAGAAAACTTCAGACCAATATCCCTGGTGAACATAGATGCAAAAATTCTCAATAAAATTCTGGCAAATCACATACAAAAACACACCAAAAAAATAGTGCACCATGATCAAGTGGGGTTCATCCCAGGAATGCAAGGTTGGTTCAACATACGGAAATCAATTAACATAATACATCACATCAATCGACTTAAAGATAAGAGTCATATGATCTTATCAATCGATGCAGAGAAGGCATTTGACAAAGTACAACACCCTTTTCTGCTCAAAACACTAGAAAAACTTGGGATAGTAGGAACATACCTCAACTTTGTAAAAGCTATCTATGCTAAACCCAAGGCCAACATCATCCTAAATGGAGAAAAATTGGAATCATTCCCTCTGAAAACGGGAACTAGACAGGGATGCCTTCTCTCATCACTGCTGTTCAACATAGTCCTTGAAACAGTAGCCAGAGCAACTAGACAGACAAAAGAAATTAAAGGAACATAAATCGGAAAAGAAGAACTCAAACTATCATTATTTGCAGATGACATAATTCTATACTTAGAGGATCCAAAAAATTCTACCAGAAAACTTTTAGAATTAGTAAATGATTTCAGCAAAGTAGCAGGATATAAAATCAACACCCACAAATCAATTGCATTTCTATACATCAGTGATAAACCCTCTGAAAGAGAAATTAGGAAAACTATCCCATTCACAATTGCCTCAAAAAAAAAAAAATACTTGGGAATCAATTTAACAAAAGAGGTGAAAGACCTCTACAATGCAAACTACAAGACACTGAAGAAAGAAATTGAAGAAGACCTTAGAAGATGGAATAATCTCCCATGCTCCTGGATAGGCAGAATCAATATTGTCAAAATGGCCATACTTCCCAAAGCGCTGTATAGATTCAATGCATACCCAATTAAAATCCCAATGTCATTCCTTATAGAAATAGAAAAGGCAATAATGAAATTCATTTGGAAGAATAAGAGACCCAGAATAGCCAAAGCAATCCTTAGCAAGAATAGTGAAGCAGGAGGCATCACAATACCAGACCTTAAATTATACTACAAAGCTATAGTAACAAAAACGGCATGGTACTGGCACCAAAATAGACATGTAGATCAATGGTAAAGAATAGAAGACACAGAAACAAACCCACTTGCATACAGTTACCTTATACTAGATAAAGGAGCCAAAGATGTACACTGAAAGCATTATTAATAACATTATTAACTAAAGCAATTAAGTACTAAATTTAGCTACATATTAAGTAGACATTTATGGAGACTGAATACACGTGATTTGTTGTACAGTCACTTGTGTTAAAATAAATAATGAATATCTTTACTGATAGCCAACTTAAAGTAAAATATGAGAAAATGAAATATTTGCTAATCTATTTTATGCTTTAGAATTTTAAAATAAAACAGCCTTTTCAGAATCACACATACCTACAATGAATTGAGAAAAAAACAAACAGTAAAGATCTAAGATCCAATTTCAAACATGGGCAATTTAAATGCATTTTAAACTAAGTTCTGGTATTCAGAGATGTAAACCTGTACCAAAAAACCAATTGACTTTACATGATGATTCTCTCTTATAAAGAAATTTCTTAGAGGAAATTTGTGTTAACCTTTCTAATTTGCTTTTCTGTTTGAACACCTTCCAGAGCAAAGACTATCAGAATGGTTGTGAATAATGGAAGAAATAACATGTTCACTTCTTCAGATGCTGAAGCCCGCCCCCTTTTCTTAGAGTTTCGCCCCTTCCCCTTTTCTTAGGGTTTCTTAAAAGCCAATGAAATGAATGGTTGCTTCTATTCTTCCTATTTCTTCATGTGCACAGAATCTCCCTTGTTGAAGTAGTTGTGACTTCAGGCATTCCTGGTATGCATGAAGCCTTATTGCCTATTTTTATGGGCACTTTAGAGAATTGGTTGGAGATAGTAGAAGAAAAAAACTGGTTGTAATAAACCAAGGAATATGTGCAAAAAGACGTGGAGTGATGGGATGATTTTGACTTTGATCTGTATATAAGACAGCAAAAATTAGAGTATGTTATGAGAAAGGCTCCTGTTTTGGAAATGTCATAAACTCTGTCCTTCACTTAGTTTGGTAGATAATGATGATCTGAGTAATAACCTATGCATTTATTGGAACCAGCATGTATAATAAATATTTACTGAAAAGATTATTTAGGTAATGTATTTTGGGAAGCCATTTATTGTTTAAATTCCTTTATAAAGGACTGTCTTTATTTTGCTTCATTTTTCTTTTTCATCTTTTAGAAAAGAGTGTCACTCTTGCCTTTTACATAGAAGGCATTATAGGGCATGTGATACATTAAAAAGAAATCATATAAATTTGATATCTAATTTCTTATAAGATAGAACAATTTAACATGATAAGAATATTGTAAACCATCATAATTTTAATATTAGTTGCTTTTATATTTAAATGGCATCATGTAGGTACAAATACAATAAAAATTTGATATTATTACTAAACTGAAATCTATTTACATTATATATTTCTTTGTGATGACAATATGTGCCAAGCACACAATTAAATTTTAAGAATGGATTAGAGTATTTTATTTAGATATAGCAACTGGAAAAAAAAAGTAGGAAAAAGCAGATGGGTTATTTTACAAAATAAATTGTCATATTTATTAATCCAAATTAGAGTAATATATATGCAATTTTACAAAGTTATTAATGGAATATTAAACAACGCAAATTACAACATGTATTACTCATGCTTCATAGTGAATTTTAGTCTTCATCTACCGGCAAATATTTTGCAGTTATTTTGCTTAGATAGAATACCTAAGAATCAGTCATTAAAATGCACTTTGTAATATAATGACATAATAATGAACAGAGTTCAATATGAATATAAAGACTGCTTACTAATTTGATTTACTAGTTTTTGTAATACTAGTACAGAATGATTATCTTATTATAAAAGTATCAATGTTAATATAGCTTTACAGAAAAAAAGTGAAAGTTGATTCTTCCTAAAAATATATATAAATAAATAGCAAGGCATGGTAGCACATGTTTGTAATTCCAGCAACTCAGGAGGCTCAGACAGGAGGATTGCAAATTGGAGGCTAGCCTAGGCAAGTTAGGGAGACCACATCTCAATATTAAAAAAATTAAAAGGGCTAGGGATATAACCCAGTAGCAAAAGACCTCTGGGTTCAATCCCCATATAAATAAACAAACAAATAAATGTTTTCATTGTGGCACAATCCATATAGAAACTGGTAATAAATGTTTATTCCTGCCTTGTTCAACTAGATTTTCTTGCAGTTTCTGTTATAGCTATGTGTCGTGGTCCCCATCAAATGATTCTAGCAAAAGTTTCACATCTCAACAGCATGTTAAATATGCATTTCAACAACTAAAATAGAAAAAGGCAGGTTGACTTCTCGATGAACTTAAGAAGATTGTTAAAAAATTATCCTGATTTAAAATAACTCAGCTTACCTGACATAATAGCAATAAAGCATGGGAGCAAAACACCTGAAGGTGATATATTAAAAATGCATACCTTCCTTCTTCCAAAACTCAGAGCCATATATATCTGTTGCTAAAGAGTAAGACTTATCCTTCTTAAGAAAGAAGCATAAAAATAAATTTCATCATTCTTGAATATATACAATAAATAATACAAATTTTAATATTGTCATCATGTAATCTGTCAGATATAAAAGCATAAACCTAATGGGTATTTCACCTATCACCTTGGAATTGATAGAAAACATATTTAGTGACTCATAAGGTGCTTAAAAACTATGAAAAAAAACCCAAAATATCCAGTGATTTTTCTTTGTTCTCTCAGATTTGCCTGACTATTGCCTTCTTAAGATTACTGGTTTTTTTTAATTAATATTAAGTCATGGAAAAATTAATGTAACAGGATTCACTATCATTCCTTAAAAATAAGTGTCAAAGAAAACATTCAAGAGATTTTATTGTAAAATCTAACATGAATTCACTTCAAAAGTAGTAATAAACCAAAAGATATTAACCTTTTCTAACTAGTTAAAAATCAAAAGATACTAATAATACATTTAAAAGGTTAAAAAAAAACCCATTGAGTTAAAATAAGAACAGTACTGTTGTTCTCACTTTCCCCCTTCTAAAATTAATAATTTAGTTAAAAAAACTAAAAACATTTCTACTTCCAATAAAAGCATAAATTCCTTACTTTAGGCCTTCTTTTTAAATTCCCTATGTGAAAGAGAAAAAAAAAACTAATTATTAAACACTGCCTAAAACTTTAAAATAGTTCCAAGGCCATTTTCCCATCTGCATGAACTGTCAAAGTCCTGAGGGACGACAAGTATACCAGAAGATTATACTACCCTCATCTTGAAGCTATGTTAATTATTTAAATGTTAAGGGCCAAAGTAAGCTATTAGCAGTTATACCTCCCAAATGGAATACACTCATATATACAATGTACAAGTGAAATAAAATTAGTTCTAATAAAATTAAGAAACAAAATGATTAAAGAGAGGAAAACTACCAAGTATCATTAAGTTGTTTTTTCCTATACATATTAAAAAACTATTCAATACAATGTATAATGTAATCAAGTAAGTATAAGTCCTCAAACTGAAGATGTCATGCACATCAGGGAAATGAGAGGACCTCCTGATCTTGTGTTCCTCACCTCATCTACCTGAGGTTCCTGAGCCTGAGCAGCCTTGGGTGCTGAAGAATCACAGTCTGGACTATAATGCTCACAGTAGTCATACGCTGCCTTAGGGTCACCTGTGATCAAAAACTGCTGGATGTCTCCCTGCAAAGAAACAGACATGGATATGGTCAGTAAATCCTAGTACACATATCTAGAGGAAGATTTGTCTAAGATGATGTGTACATTATTTATCAATAACTGAAGCAGAAACATCACTTATATTTCAATGTAAAGAATTATAGGATTGAGAGAAACACATTTAACAAACTAGTTATAAATATTAAGATGTCCCTTTTTTATGGTTTAGAATATCTATAGTACATTTATTAGTTAAAATTTAATTTACTGCATTCATGGTTAACTCTTCAGAGTAAATAACAAATTAAATATCAGTAAAAGTAAATGTAATTCCAATATTAAAAGACTCAAAAACTAAATTAGTTTATGTTGAATTGTTATTGATAGACAAACATATATAAGACTTTTTAAGTAAAAATATAAATCCCACCATTGTGTTTGGTTAGCAAAAGAAATTCTTACAAAAATGAATAAAAAATGCAGAAACCAGAAAAATCCAAATTTCAAATACAAAAGCATAGGTTTGGCACATTTTTATTAAGAGAAAATGGAGTACCTATGCATACTTAAAAGTCACATCTAAAAAACTGTGATTTTCATAAAATGACGAATATTAGAAATATTTAATAACAGGATTTTCTACAGAATTTTTATTTCAGCAATTCTTGGAGACTGTGAGTAAAGGAAAGACCTAAATATTGTTTTCTTGAAGCAATCTGAGTACTTTCACAGGGGTCTAATGTATTATGAAACTAGTTTGATATAAACCTATGGGTCATGAACACATTAATTTCAGAATTATACTAAGGCTCCAAAAACATTCAAGTCCCTTTAGATTTGAGCACAAAATCTGATTTATAGATCTCCTGATTCTATTTTTAATAAGTTCAAAATCTTTCTACATTCCCTACATTTTTATCAACTGGAATTATTTTGTGCCTGTTGCAAAATATGAATATTAAATTACAAAAGCCTCTAAAACTGAGAACTAGAAAAGAATTTATAGTGCTTTTATACTGCAGTACTCATTTACACATAAACAAATGTTCATGGAAAAAGAATTCTACCCAACATATTGGACATGGTATTACAGACACAGAAACAAATTTGATGCAATCTCTACTTAACATACTGATTTCATTTCATTTGTGGTTATATACCCAGTAAAAGGATTGCTGGCTCATATGGAAGCTCTACTTTTAATGTTTTGAGGATCTTCCATTAATGTTTTCCATAATGATCGTACTATTTTACATTCCCACCAGTAGTACATAAGTATATCACTTTTTCCATATTCCCACCACCATGTGTTACTTTCCATTTGATAATAGTCATTCTAACTGGGGAGAGATGATATTTCACTATGGTTTTGATTTGCATTTCCCTGATGATCAGTGATGATACAATTTTTTTTAAAAATAATACTTTAGTCATTTATATGTCTTATTTTAAGAAATGTCTATTCAGATATTTTGCCCATTTAATAAACCATTCATTTTTTGCTATTGAGTTATTTGTACTCTTTATATATGCTGGATATTAGCCCCTTTTCAGATAAATAGTTTGCACAATGGGTGAAAATATATTTTCACCCATTTTCTAGGTTGTCTTTTCACTCAGTGGATTATCCTTTGCTGTGCAGAAGCTTTTTAGTTTAATGGAGTCATGTTTGTCAATTTTTGCTTTTGTTGTTGGTGCTATTGAGATTTTTACCCTCAAAATTCTTCCCAGACCTATGTCAGAAAGCATTTTTTTTCTAGTACCTCCAATGTTTTAAGATTTATATTTAAGTATTTCATTTGGAGTTTATTTTTGTGAGTGGTGAGAGACAGGGATCTAGTTTCATTTTTCTGAGTATGGACAATTTCCCAACATGATTTATTGAAGAGACTGTGCTTTCCTCAATATGTGCTATTGATGCCTTTGATGAACACTGACTGTAAACATATGGTTTTATATCTTGATTTTCTGTTCTGTTCCTTTGGCCTATGTGTCTGTTTTTAGGCCAGTACCATAGTCTTTTAGTTACTTTTATTTTTGAAGTGTATTTTGAAGTCAGGTAGTATGATGATGCCTACAACATTGGGTTTTTTTTGGCTTTTAATATGTTTTCCACCACTTTTTGTCCTCTGTGGTATCAGGTGAGAATCAGTTGCTAATCTTAATGAGGATCTGTATATTATCTGTATATTCACACTTGCAGCTTTGAAAGTTCTCCTTTTGTCTATGTCTATTGACTGATTGCTTTTTGAAGTATCTAGGTGTAGATTTCTACAAGTTTATCACACTTGGGGTTTGTTAGGAATATTAGATGTGAAGATATTAGATGTGAATATTAGATGTGAATTTCATCAATTCTGAGAGATTATCAGCTGTTGCTTCTTTGAATATGCCTTTGACCCCTTCCTCTACTCTTTCTAGAGCTCCTACTATGTCTGTTTTGGTATCTCACAGGTCTCTGACTCTGTCGATGTCTTTGTCATGATTTTCACTTAATTTTCTTATATTAGATAATCACTGTTGATCTATCTTTAAGTTCACTGATTCTTCTGCCAGTTCAAATATTCCAATGAATTTCTCCAGTCATTTTTAAATTGTAGGTATTATACTTTCAACTCTGGAATTTCTGTTTAATACATTTAAAATTAATTTTGGTTAATTAATTATGGTTATTCCTTTTTGGTAAAACATTATTATCATACTTTCACTTATTTAGTCAAGGGTTCCTTTAATTTTTTTAACATCTTCATAATTGTTGATTTAATGTCTTTGCTGTGAAAGTTCAGTATTTGTGGTTCTTCAAGGATGGTTCCTACTGTTTGTTTTCCTTTGGATGGTATATAATTTCCAGTTTCTTTACCTTTCTCATAATTTTAAAAGTTTGTGGTTGTTGTTGACATGTTTTAAAATGTAACTCTGGAAATCAGATGCTCTCATGACCTGGGCCCATTATGGTTTCTATTTATAGCTGTTGTTGATTGTAAGTCTATATTCTTAGTTGCCTTGACCACTGGAGTCGTTGCTTGGTTAGGTTATGATCAGCTAATGATTGGCCAGAGATTTTCTTAAATATTTTAAACTTATAATATCACAGGAGGTTTCTTCTGTGCACTGGAATACACCTAACCCATGTTAACAGTTTACAACTGTGCCTTAGACCTCACTTCTTCAAGTGCCCACTGTCAATGTCAGCAACATATGAGATATTAGGACCTCTAAGTCTTTCCTGGACATGCACACAGGTGATAACCAGATAGAATGATGCAGCTTTCCTGAATCTTTTATGGACTTCTCATTTCCAACCATTTTCTTTTTAATGTTTTTCTCTTCTTTTTTTTTTTTTTACTCCATCTTTTGACCTTTAAATTAATGTTGCCAACTACTTTCTAAATATCTTCATCTAGAATGTCTCATTATCAATAGAAAAATGAGCAAAATTGAAAAGCATAAAACCCATCCATCAAAAAATTCACTGACATGAAATGTAATAATGCTTAGTCATTGTTTTGATAAATCTTGTAAATTTAGAAATTTCTCCACCCAACTCAGATTTTTTCTTATTGAAATTATTTAGTAATTTCATTCAATTGTAATTAATTCATTTGTCCCCTCAAAAGTGTTTTAAAATTACATATAACATGGAAGCATATTCACATAATACCCAAATAAGGAAATACTTTAATTTCCAGTAAAACATGAAATAAAGCAAAAGCAGTAGATATCTATACTGGAAACAACATGGTTTATAATTGTTATACTACTAGCATTTCCAACCAGAAAATATTTTCATGTCATAAGCAATAAAGATAATCAAATAAGATTGTTTCTGGGATATTTTTCAACTTTTAAAAATCAATATATAGGGGAATAATATTAACAATGCGTATTGATTCTAGATAGGCTCAAAATAAATGAATAAAAGGCCTTAAAATATGTTGATAGCATTTTCAAACACCAACTGATCAACTTAGAACATACCAACACACTTGGATTGCCATAAATGAACAACCACAAATAATAAAGAGAAACTTGAATATATAGCTCTTCATTCTGCTGTTTAAAAAAATAATAATGAGGAGATGGGTGTGTGGCTCAGTGATAGAATGCTTGCCTGACATGGATGAGACCCTGGATTCCATCCCCAACACCACAAAAATTAAAAAGAAAGAAAGAAAGAAAGAAGATGACAATGTGGCATCATTAAATACATTGACTATGTTACTGAGTAAGGACATCACTGATGGTTTCAATTAAAAATGCTATTTCCTAAACTATTTCCTAGCTTTGCCATTAACTACTTGGAATTGTGAGGCCTTCACCTAGTTGAAATGAATGCACTGAAAGATCATAACCAAGGTCCTCCCAATGCTAAAAATTCTAGAATTACATACATAATTATATAGGAATTATAATAAACCAGGTAAAGCTATTGCTGAAACAAAAACAAAAAGTTGCTTATTTTATATAGAGATCGCAATTCTTAAAAGGTGCATTTTTTGAGAGAAATACTATTTTCCTAACTACTTACTATTCTATTTAAGGTATCTGACTTCATTGAATGGAATCCTGCCAACTTTTCCACTATAAAATCTTATTTCAGGTGTTTAATAGTTAGTCATAAAATATAGTACTGGAAAGAAATTGGAAAATTCAGTGAAAAACCAACAGCACTATTTTCCCAGACGACAGTTTACAGTGTTTTATTTTAATCTATGATTAATGAAATGTTGTGAGAAAGTCTATAAATAAACAAGAATGTCATGACAGGTTGAATAAACTGTAAATATTTAGATTTGATAGTGGTTTGAAAATTTCACAGCTAGAAAAGGGTGAAGTTATCATGTAAAACTGGCAACTACAGCATAAAAGACCTGCAAAGCCAAAATGAATGTAGAATGATCTGCAAAGCCAAAATGAAGGTAGAATCGATGACATTCCTCACAATTTACAGCTGTGTCTAACTATAGTGTGATTCTATGGACAGTAAGGTTCAACAGGAGGAAAGAAAAAAGAATGTAAGAAAACAAAATAGAAACAGATGAAGTTCTTCTGAATGTCATATCATTGCAAAAACATCTCATGTTTTCTATAAATTCCAGTTACATAAATAATAGCAAATACTTCTTTCAAAAACAAACACTGTATATATGCTAACATGCTTTTATTTATTTATTTATTTATTTATTTTACTTTTATTTATTTTATAGAACATTTAAATAGCCTCTGTAAGGCCTAGATACTTATATTTTGTGTAATATGAAGGTGATGAAATAGCACTCTATAAAATACACAAGATAAAAAATTCAGATTTTCTGTGTGTAAAAAAAATATTTATTGAGCTGTATTACATAAAACTGGTTTAATATGTGCCAATGTTAAGAATTTGAATCTTCAGATTGAACTCTTCATTTTCCATGGAACCAACCAGTGCTAGTTTGGCATAGTTCTAGACTGAACATCCACTGAATTGTACAGCACAAAAGTTGACTCTCCACAATAATCAGTGGATTACCACGCTCTAATAAACTGTCATATTCAGTTCCATCTAATAGAATAATGTGACTTGTAGATAGAGTATGTACTTTGAACATAACAGGATCTCAAGAAAGGCAAAAGAAATTAACATACAGCCACACAGCTAATGCATGTGTTAGATCAATGGCAAATTTATCTGAAAAATCGTGGCCTCTCTTGAATGTCAAACGAGCAAATAGTGCCTGTTTTTCCATAAGATTGTCAATTCCACTCTAAATATTGGAGGACATAACCTTTTAATATTAATTTTTGGATACCTCTTATATTCTACTTTTCGTAAGATTATGAAGACTCCAAATAACTACTATGTATCTCACTGAATTTCAGAAATGTTGAGAATTAAATGTTACATCTCCTTTAATAGTGGAGTAAATCACACAGTTGCAATTTTATTCTATAAAGTTATCTACCTTCTAAATTCTCTAGCTTCTAAATTTCCTGTAGCACATTCTGGGTCTCCAGTAACTTGCAACCCATGGGTATCTAAATGAGAATAAACACTTATGAAATAATTCTTGAAAAAATCTCGATGCATTGTTTGCAAATAGCTAGAAGGATTAGAAAGAGGAAAATGGCATTAAGAAGAATAAGCATCTTAGGCTTTTGAGGCATAAAACTGAATGCCAAATTCAGAGAAGAACATATTGTTCTGCAAAGCTTGAAGGAAGGACCTATTCATGGTGACCATGAGGACTGAAGTAGAAAGTGAAAGGAATAAAGCTAAAAATTTAGAAAAATTCTAAGCAAGGAAGCAATTTCAGAAAAATCTTACCTGAATCCTAAAAGTTATGGAGTGTCATTCAGAGGCTTTGAACAATGCTACAAACTGATCAGTATATTTTAACAAAATCACTTTGATTAAAAAAAAAAGAAAAGGAGGAGGATTTGGAAGCAGACAGTTTGTAATCAGTCAGGAATCTTTTTCAATAAACTCTGGAGAATTGAAATTGAGTCAAGCAGTGGCAAGAATGGAGCAGATAAGAGTACACAGAGTAGAGATATTAGGAAGAAGTATGTGAGATTTGGAGACTGGATGCTAATGATGGAGTGAGATGCAGATGGCAAGGATAAATGCCGGAATGTTATTGAGAGGTATAAGGAAATTCTGCAGTTCTTAAATGAGCAATGGTAGACTAAACAAAGATAGTTACTGAACAAGAAACATCACAGGATGAGATATGTAGCTCAGTGATAGGGTACTTGTCTAGTAAGCATCTAGCCCTGGATTTAATCCCTAGCATCACACACACACACACAAAATAGTAAAAGGAAAAGATTTGGGGGTCGACCATGTTAAGTGTAAGAAGTGGAATAATAATTAATTGTCATTTCTGAAATAAGTTCAATATTTTAGGAAATAGCTTTCATCTGTGTTCATCTCCTCTACCTATAGATTGTCAGATGATATTAAAGCCAAGTTAAATTACAAGAATCAGTAAAAATCAACAGAAACTTTCCTTTTAATCTGACAGCCACACCTCCTTCTGTAGCAATTTAACACTCATTTTTTCACTGATAATGAAGGGCAAGATGAACTTGCCCAGATTTCATACTGGGACTAATATAGACTGAGATATTACAAGTGTCTTTATAACATAATAAAGAGTAGTGCAAATAACAAATGAGCAAACAAAAATGAATATTTGTTTCTTTATAACAGGAGTAATACTCATTATGTTTAGGGCCAGATATTAAGTAGATGTAGTAGAAATATTGGCTCACTTAATTTGGCAAATAGCTAGAATTCAGTTTTTATAACAGATGGTTTCAATTATATCCCTCAGACAATTGGACATAATAAAAAGTAAGCATGGTAAGAAAATATTTGACTCCAGGTTTAAATGAAAACTTTGAATGAAACGAGTTTTTAAGTACATTTACCAGAGATTTAAATAACATTATAAATTAAATTATGCTAGAATTTATATCAAGTTTATGTAATACAGATATTTTCAAATATATTTTCATTGAACTAGTAAAAAATTAAAACAATTCTTGGTTTTATAATTCTATATTAATTGTTATAGTCTAATACTACATGTCAACAAGAAAAAGGAAAAAAGTATAAAAATGTATCCCTATATCTGAATTATAGATGTAGTATATAAATCAGAATACTTTTTTGTAGTATTAAATAAATTTTCAGTTTATATTAATGTAAATAATGACTACAACAACACAATTTCCAACATAATTCTCTCTTTAGAAAACCCTTAAAAATTTAAATTGCAAATCTGTAAAAATACTGAGATGATTCTTAGATTATACCAGACATCTTCATTTCAATGTTTCTTTATGTGATTAACATTTAAAATGTATCAAAATTTGATTCCCCTTCCAAAATAAATTCATCTGTTACTACAAATATTTATTGTCCAAAATAGTATCATTGAAAATAATATTTAAAAACTAAAGGAGGATTTTAAAGGAAAATGGAAATCATTTTGCAACCTTATATTTTAAAAATTAACTTGAGAAAAAATTTTAATCATGTGTAAAGAAACATTATGTATCATGTACTATTTTTAATTTGTCTTTTATCACCTGAACTTAAAGGATAAGTTAATATAACTAATGTCAGTATAAAGGTCAAATACCCACTTTGCAGTAAGCATGACTTTCATTGCCTGTTATGCAAAATTAACAGTAGGATTTGACAGTTACATTAACTCAAAGTCATCGCCTTTGACTGGTTAGTTAATTGTAGATTTATTTTTAAAGTAATTGTTGCCTTTGAAATATAAAAGGAAATGACAGACTATTTTCATGATGCCATAAATAGAGTTCAACAATCAAATTGTCACATTTACTGCTCTAATCCAAGCAAGTATTCCAGATAGTTGGGAATCAATATTTTACATATCAACTTTTAGTATCATTTTTTTTGCTTCCTATTCTTAAGTCTCCTAGAAAAGATGTTTGTCAGAAAAAATTTAAATGTTTGTAGTAGCATTTCTATACATTCACTATTCTAATTCTACATAAAATGATACTATCCCCCAAATAATAGATTTTTACAAAATATTGCCTTATTTTTACCTTGTTGCATTCTTCTACTATTTAAAAATTATTCACAGATTTCTTTTAGTGAACTGAAATTTCATAAGTCAAAATTGGCTATTTTTATGAAAACTGTCCAGGAAAATCTGTAAAATATATGTGTACATATATGTGTGTATGTATGTATATGTATTACATATGTGTGTGTGTAAGTGACATTTTATTTTTTAATTTTAAAAACAAAAATGTTTTTTGTCAAATCAGAAAAGTTCATAATACAGAATATAATCAGTGTGTACATCTATTAAGCAGTGAAAAATGAAGGGCATGCTTTAATCTAAAGCCAGAATTCTTTATTGAAATTGGAGTATTTGGGGAAAAAAAAATCTTTTTGTTGAAGGCAAAGGAGATTTAGTATATGACATTCCTAATTTCAGGAGTTTCATGTGCCATATCATTTTAACGCAAGCTACATTGTTTCCCAAAACAAAATATTTTTTTCATGTATTAGCACTAGTTAATAGACACAGATACATTTTAAAGAAGCAGATAATTATATTTCTCCAATAAGTTTTAATTCTAATTTTCCCAAGTAATTTAATAGATTACTTTCAGAATCTCTGTCCTTAAATGTTTGCCAATGATTCATTTATCTATTCACTCAACAAATGTTTATAACATCAACATATCATGCTGGTACTATGGGTAGGGCTCAAAGGATTAAAGAAGTAAACAAGACCTAGATACTACTCTCAAAGAGCTTATACCTGGGATATTGAGATTATTATATACAAAAGCAAAATAGTTAAGGAACATTTCTTTAAAACTTATTAGGTACCTATTATAAAAAGAAATTTGGAGGTGATAATGAAACAATTTTTATTTAAGAAAATCAGAGGAATTCTCCAGAAACGCATAGCACAAAAAAGAGAATTTATGGAACATGTCCAATTTTTCTTTTAATGTGAGGATACTTAGTATTCCCCAATGACTCTCCGAATCCTATGATCAGTGCTTTCTCTTTTCCTAGGCCCAAAGAATCTAACCCCTAGATTTTGTATCACCAGACTCTTGAAAGTTGGTTTATAGCACAATGACAGTTACCACCAGGAGTTTGCAAGGTGGGAAGAGAAAGTGTCAGATAGTTTCCCCTACGCTTTCTTGGCTTTTACAGGCACCAGGAACCCTTACCATTAATGCTGTTGTTGGAGAATAATTCTTTAGGACTGCAGCTCTCATTGAGTTCTTGCCATAGTTTAGATATCCAATGTCTCCAAATACCCCTATGTTAAAAGCTTGGCACCTAGGCTGGTGATATTGGGAAGTGGTGAAGCCTTTAGAAGGTGGAGCCTACTGGGTGGTACTAGGCATGCCCTTGAAGGGTACTATGGTACTCTATTCTTTCTCTCTCCACTCTGATTTAGGCTGAGATTGCTTGTTTCTCTCTGTATGCTTCTGCTATGATGTACTTCCATCTGCTGTCACCAATGGCCAAATCAATGGAGTTTCCTGATTTTAGATTTTGAACTTCCAAAACTGTGACATACATAAATCTATTTTATGTTAGTTGCTTCGAAGATTTTGTTGTAATAATGCAGTTATCAAATATAGAAAGTTGGCACCAAGGAGTGGGATCATAACTATAACTACTCCTAAAAACATACCAAAGCCTTTGGAATTGATAAATGGGAAGAGGAAGGAAGAGTTGAAGGAGAGGGCAAGAGAAAGCCTGGAATTCTGTACATGGAATATACAGAATCATGGTCAGGGCATAGAAGGCCAAAATGCTGATTGAAATTTGAACAGTAAAGACCAGGGTGATGTGATTTCAAATGGAAACAAGAATTCTGTAAGGAGTTGACGTTCGGATCACTCTTGTGACACCTTGAGAAAGAAATTGGTTGCATTGTGTTCATGCCCTAAGATGTGAATGCAAAGTGATTTACTAGTTTATTCAGCAGAGGGGATTCAGAATAGCAAAGTATTCAAGCTGTGGTATGGGTATTATAGGCTGTTTTAGTCAAATTTATAGTGAACAAAAGGAAGCAAGTTGGAAAGACTTAGAAGTTTTAGCCTAGTTAGAGTGGAAAAGAAAAAGCATGCTTGTAGGTAAATTTGCAGACAAGCAGGGTGTGGTTTAACAGACACTTGCTAAAGAGATTACCAGTAATGTTAATCATTAGGGCAATAGAAAGACATCTTAAGAGAATTGCAAGCATCTTAAAGGCCACCATTCCCATCATAGGAATATCAGAGGCCTAGAAGTACAAATGTGTTTAGAGACCTTCCAGGACAAAATGTTTCATGAAATAGTGCTGGCGCACCCTCCATGCTCAGGATCATCTCAATATTCTGGCTAGCCAATGAAGTGCACTATGGATATTGTAGATGTTAAGTGCACTATGGATATTGTAGATGGGCCCAGAGGCAGCTTATGCTGGTGGCAGACCTTCATAATGTCCATATGATGCTTGTTTTTCAGGTGAGCAAATGAGACCATGGCAGCTTCCTCTAGTTCATTGGAGGACTGACAGTCTCCTGCAGTATTGAGTCCTACAGAGGGCCCCTGATTGGGCAATGCCTACTAAAGCTGTGGGTGTGAAACTGAAGCCAAGGTGGAAACACTAGGAATACAGAGAAGCCAGCAACATGCAATGTTTGGTGAGGAAAGCTATGGACAGCATGTAAAATCAGCACGGTAGAATATTCATGTGGGCTGCAATCAGCACACCTTTAAAGTCAGGGCTGCCCCCAAGTCTTTGGGAGCCTAATTCTCATGACAGTGTGTCCAAGATTTGCAGAGTTAAGATTTAATCTTTCCATTGTTGGATTTCAATCTTACTTTGAGTCAGTTTTTCCTATTTCCTTATGTCTCCCTTTTGGAATGTTTACCCCACGTCTGCCCCACCATTGTAAACTACAAATATGTAAGCTGTTTTTGACTTTCACAAGGGTTCACAGCTGAAAGTTTGCCTTGAGACTCAGAAGAGACTCTGGTCTTAAACTTTTGGCAATGTTGGATTGGTGAGACTTTGGAATTTAGCGACATGAAATGAAAACAGTAGTACTTGTTCTGTATTTCCTTTGAAATTCTGAAACAATTTGTACACATTTGAGCAGTTTGTAAACATAAAATTGTATGCGAGGTATTTTAATCATGTATTTGAAGGCAATTAAAAGAGGATATACCTTTGAACAGCAGACTTTGAGATAATGTATATATCAGCACTATCAAGTTTAAGGAATGTTACCATAACATTCATTTATAATTGTTGCAAAAATAAGTTCAAAAAATCAATTTCAAGAGTTTTAAAGTCCTTATTCTATTAGTCAAGTGTATAGAAAAAAAGAAAAATACATTTAGCTAAGCAGACTAGCATGTGCCATTGTACAAGCAACTATAAGATGTAATTTTATATTTTGCCAATAAATATTTATCCAGGCACTAAAACTTCTGTTCATATTTAATATTAGAGCTTTATTAAAAAGTATAGCAGGTCTTGAGAGACAAATTGATTGCATATCCAACAAGGCTGAGATTAAATACCAAATATGGCATGAAATTCTTAAGAAATGACTACCATTATGTGAAGATTAATTTCAAATCTATGCTTCCTGCCTACTCAGACTTCTGAATTTGCCAAGACAGTAACTCTCATCATAGAGTTTTCTTTCTAACATTCCATAGTTAATGATTTTTTCTCAACTATTTTGTGTGGTAAAGGAAAGCTGCCAAAATGCTTAGAATTTTAGTTAATAAAAAAATGCATCAGAGATTGCATCTGAACCATAATTCAAAGGAAAGAATGAGAGAAACCGCATAATCACAGACAGGACTGCTAGCCACAAAACCCTTATATTGCAGAAAGTCCCAAACATGGCCTCAGAAACCAGTTTCATGAAAATGAGCAGTGTTTTATATTACTGCACATATATCTGATTCAATATTTACCAAGTATTACAGAAAATGCCTACATTTGTGTAAAACACAGAAAAAAACACATTTCTTGTAAACTTCTAAATCAATGTTAGAAATCAATTCCTACTGAAGAATAAGCACTAATATGGAAATAAAAAATAAATAGGAAAGAATTAGACCATGCCTTTAAAAGGATAAGTTCTAGGGCTAGGGTTGTGGCTCAGTGGTACAGTGCATGCCTAGCAGGCATGAGGCACTGGATTCGATTCCCAGCATCATATTAAAAAAAAAAAACAAAACAACTAAACAAAGATATTGTGTCTATCTACAACTAAAAATATAGAAGAATAAAAAAGATTAAGTTCTAAAAACATCTATATAATAATGTAAATAACTAATTATATTCATAGTGTACTTCTTTGAGCTAATATTTTTTCCTAAACTACATGCCTACTCTAAAATTTAGGAAGTATAGAAAAGATGATGAACTAAGATTTTGTATAGAATAATTCTACAACTTTTTACTACTATAATGCTTCTTTAAATGAAATTTATGAATTTTAAAAAAGAGCTACGCATTTTCAACTTAGCTAAAATTGCAAACAGTTTGTGTCTCTAAACACCATCTATTTACTATGCATGTGTCAGTGTTAGAAATGCATTGCATTAAGTTCTTCTCTCCCTTAACCTCACATGTCCTAACAATCCCCAGGTCCTATCAGATCTGACCTACATTAACATAGAGAAGTGAGACTCTTCTCTTCAATTCTTCCACTCCAAGTACCTTGTACGTGAATTCATATTCAACATTTTGTGTTTTCTTCTTTTTGCCAGGTCCTCCTTCTTCTAGACTATTCACTTCACTACCACAAAAAAAATTGTTTTTTTAAATCCAAATGTTTAATTTGTCACAGTCTACAGTTTAAAGCTCAACCCCTCAGCATGATGTAAAAGGCAGAGAAGTCCTTACATATCCAACCAGGTCATTCCCCCAATACCCCCAAACCACACTGTACTTCTCAGAACAGCTGTGCTCATTCGAAGCATTCATGGCTTGCACATGTGTTCTCATCTTGGAATGTCCTTTTATTTTTCATTATTGTGGATTCAGTTGTTACAACCTCTCTTGAACATTTTAATGTCTTTATCATGGAACATAATAATATTTCAATTTTTTGTTTGTGTCTCTAGACTCCTTATTTGAGCACAAGATTTAGAAAATATATTTATTCTACTTCAATAGGAAATAATCCACTAATTAAACATCAAACATTAAAATGGCATATGTTATCCTACAGCTATTTCCACACTTTCTACTCCCTCATACCTCCAACAAAACATTAATCCATCACTCATGCATTTTTTGATCTTCATTGATTTTAAACACTGTACCAATCTTACTGTTTGATGATGCTCTTGGAATATATCTAAATAAAGAGGATATAAATCCTGTTTTCAGGAAATTTTTAGTCAAGTGAGAAAGTTAGACATTAATAGACATAATTATGAAACAACATGGTAATCAAGATATGAAAATAAGAATGCAAATGCAAGATGGCTTATTCTTTTTCATAAAATGCTACAGACTAATAGTTCAGCATAAAAAGGAAAAAAACAAAAGGCAAAAGTGTGATCTTTCCCCAGAGCAATCTATATAGAAAGGCAAAATTTACAAAAGGGACAGTATACAATGTGACACTATAATGCACTGTTAGTAGCAGAAAATCCAGTGATACACTAATCACAACTGTTGTCTAATAAAGTACCAAAGCTTCTAGAAAAGACAACTAAGGAAATGCCCTTACAGAATCATTGAAGGTTGATCGTAAATCATGTAGCACATTTTTAGGTGTTGTTCGTCACCACACTTGTCAGACCAACTCAGTGTATAGCAATAAAGAATGTAATTACACATCAAACAGACAAAAACAGATGGTTCTTTCAGTATTGTTTAAGGATAACACTCAGAGAAGGATTAAACCCATTATGTATAGATGCCATCAGTAGTCAAATTTAACTTCAATATCTCCTATAGATTATTAATAGCAAATCTAAGTAAAATCTAACAAATTTTAAACTTGATAAAGAATAAAATCTTATGTTTTATGAAAATATTTTTACAAGATAATGTCATTTATATATATTTAACTTTTTTTGCACGAGAGCCAAATGGTCTTATTTAGAAAGAACTGCACATATATTTCATTGTTATATATTAGAGAAATTCAATTTGTTTGTGAATCCAATGAGTCTTTAAAGCAGTGTAGTTGCTGAATCTTAATAGAACCTGGGTGTGTGGTGTGCCTTGAGAATTTAACATGAATTTGTATTGAATTTGTGTTCGTTAAACTTGCAGACTTGAACTGTTTTTTAACATCAACACTCTCAAATTTTACCTCATGTTGTTATCCATGATATATTATTTCTCTTAGTTTGGTATATTATTTCCTGACATTTAGAAAATAAATAATTTTGATGCCTTAATATATTACACTAACATGAATCACAAAACCAATTCCCCACAATGCTTTCAACAAATTTTTTAAAAAGCCAGAGTGACATTTCCAAATGCTCAAGTTAACCAAAGATTTACAGACAAGAACAAAACTAAACAACCATAAGTAAACTTAAAGCTTCCTTGTTTTGTTTCTATTTGCTGACTCCATGCCTCTCTGACAGAGTATATAATAAAGTCCAATTTCAAACAGACATTTCATTTTTGCTTTCTTGTATTGAAGTCTACTTTAAAATAATAAACTATAAACCTGAGTTTTTACAAAGACAAATATGGCTGCTGTTATCAGATCTGTTTCACCTAATTCCAGAAATAGTCAATGAAAGAAAATTTATTTTTTCAATAAAAGTAAAATACACAATATTGCAATGCACAGATATAAACACAATTATCCCATTTTATGCAGGTTCTCTGTTCCTTGTAGCTTTCTATTTATTTTTACAACTTTGCACATAATGCTTTCAGGGGCTGTGTGCAGGTACCTCAAACCTGTCACATATTGCCGGGCCTTTCAAGCTTCCCTTTGAAATCCTGGTGGAAGCTTCCATGACCCCACAACTTCTGTATTCTTCATGTTCTACATCCTGATACAATTATTTTTAGTTAGTCAGCTTTCTTTTGCTTTGACAAAATAACCAAGATATGCAACATATATGGTGAAAAGATTTAGCTTATGATTTTCGATGTTCAAATCCAAAATAACTTGATCTTATCCCTTTGGGCCTGTGGAGAAGCAGTACATCATGGTGGAAGCACACAGCAGAGTAGGCTACTTATCTCATGGTGGCCTGGAAGCAAAGAAAGGATATCCTATTTTCCTATTCTTTTTTTTTTTCCAGTGCTGCCTATTCAACTTAGAGCCTCACACTTGCTAGGCAAGTGCTCTATAACTGAGCCACAACTCCAGCCTTGAGTTTTCTTTTAATATTCAGTCTCTTTTCTCTTTGTTTTTCAATTTTGGAAGATTCTATTCTTAGGTGTTCAAATTCTGAAACTTTTTCCTATGCTTTGTTCAGCCCATTAATGTACCCATCAAAAACATTTCATTTCTGTTGGACTATTTTTACCTCTAATGTTTACATTTGATTCTTATAATTATTATTTCTCTGCTACACTATCCATTTATTTTCTCTGTGTTGTCCATATTTTCCATTAAACAATTCAGCTTAGAAATCGGGTTTTATAACTATATGATTGGTGTAATTCTACTTCATGTACAACCAAAAGATTGAGAAATTACACTCCATTATATGTGATATATCAAAATGTATTCTACTGTCATGTATAACTAATTAAAACAAATTTTTAAAATGTAAAAAGAAAAATGAACAAGCCAGGCACAGTGGTGCAGGATTGTAAGTTCAAAACCAGCCTCAGCAACTTAACAAGAAGCAAAGCAACTTAGTGAGACCCTGTCACAAAATAAAAAATAAAAAGGGAAAAAAAATTCTTGGTACATGAATTCCAACCTTCCAATCATATTATACTCTGGTTTTGTTGCTCATATGATACCTTAAACTATATGTTTTGCCTTGTAGTATGCCTCAATTTTCTGTTGAAAGATAGACATGATTTACTGGGTAAAAGGAGACATTGTAAATAAGCCTTTAGTTATATGATAAGGTGTTCAGGGAGGGGAAGCAATCTACAGTGCTAGGATTCAGTCTCTGTCTTCTGATGAGTCTGTACTCATGGACAGAGAATTCCATCAATGCTTCTCAATCCCACTCTTACTTCTTTATACAGAACAGGATGATTGGAGGGGAGTTAAGTTATGTATTTCCTTTCTCCATGTGGAATACTAGTGATAACTTGGGTTGACTATTTCCTTTCTTCACCAAAGACTAATGCTCACCAGTGGGTATTTCCCTTTTTTCAGTTAGCTTAAGGTCTGATGAAGTCTCAAAAGGTTATGTACTCATTAAATGGCTTCTGATGATGATGATTCTGTGGTATACATCTGTAATTCCAATGTCTCAGGAGACTGAGGCAGGAAGACCATAGGTTCAAGGCTAGTCTGGGCAATTTAGCAAGGTCTGGTCTCAAAATAAAATAAAAAGTGCTGGGAATTTAGCTCAGTTGTAAAACATCACTGGGTTCAATTACCAGTATTGTGGGGGGGGGGGTTCTCCTGTGGACATGTTTTATTAAGAAGAACAGGACACTTTATGAATTTCAAAATGTTTCTATTCCCCTTCCAGAAGCCTGAGGGAATTTTTCTCTGATACTGTGCAAACCTGATAAAGCCCTTCCAAGTAAAACTCTCAAAAGCAAATCCACCTCTATCCCACATGACTGGGTCACTTTGGTGTTTTTAACTCAGAATTTTGTTTTTGTCTGTTCCACATGTTTTTGCTTGTTAAGAAGTTTTATTATAATGGAGAAGCACAAAGATGACAAAATAGAGTGGTCACTTCCTTGGTGGCTCTGTGACATGAACCAAGAAAAGCGGACAGGCAGCTTTTCAACAAAGCAGGTGAATGATGAAGAATTATGTGGGACTTTACTGTAATTTAATGTCAGGCAATCAAATCAAATCAGGAACTCAGGAGACCTTGTATAATAAAATACAGGAGAAAGATTCCAAGCCCCACAGCTGCAACAGTGGCTAGAGGTGCAACACAGCACACTCCCTACATGAATACAGTAAAGCAATAAAAGAATTAAAGGAACTACCATTCTTGGGAAGACTGCGGCATGTCAGGATACAGAGATCTTAGAGATCAGAGACACTGCTCAAAAAAACAGTAAGTTGTGCTGCACAGTGTCCATGTATAGGAGGGAAGCCACCATACGTGTATGTCTCTCAGTGGCATGCACTGAGGATAGTGGAAGGAACTATTTTGTAGCCACAGCACAGGTACCGACAGCTAGGGGAGCCAATTATTTGCAGGCCCAAGTCTCACCTGAAAAAGGAGCTGGACAAGGGGCTGGGATTGTGGCTCAGTGGTAGAGTGCTTGCCTTGCATGCGTGAGGCATTGGGTTTGATCCTCAGCACCACATAAAAATAAATAAAGATATTGTGTGTCCATCCTCAACTAAAAAAAATTTTTTTAAAGAATGAGCTGGGTCGCAGAAATCCAACTTCCTTCTCCCTTTCCTTCCAGTCTGGCTGCTTGCAGGACCAGCTGAGAGAGAAGTGCCTAACCAGGAATTCAAAAGGGCAGGGAGGAGGAGAGATTGAGTTCAGAGACTAAATCAGAGAACAGGAATCCTGGGTCCACAGGTAAAGTAGTGGGCAAAGAACAGGCTCCTATACCACAAGAGTGGAACCCAAAAGAGATTCCTCCAGTGCAGTGACAGAGAGTGGAGCCCAAAGGAGATTTCGAGGTGCAGTGCTCCAACATGGATAGGCAATTGCTGGGCCTTGGATGTGCACTGACTTAAAATCTCTAGACCAACTAGCACCCAGTGAAGAAACTGGAGTATACTAAGCCTATATCCTGCATTCAGGAGTTCTGCCTCCAGGACTAACCCTTTCACCATAGCAACTTCACACATCCTGAGGGTGGAGCTAGCATCATACTCCAAACAACCGCATCCAACTGCTGAGAAGGGAAGCTGAGAAACTTTTGAACTCCAACAGAAACAATTGTTCAAATTTTCATCAAGATCCCGTTTTTTTTCCCCTGTCACATTTCTACCATTTTTGATACCAAGTATTTTTTCATGCATCAAATTATTGAGGAATGAGATACCTGAATAGGATATTACACATTTGTTCTGTATTCTTTTATTTTTATTTTTTCTTTTCCTTTTAAAATTTACTTTTTTAAAAATTTTTACATTATATATATTTTTTTCCTTTCACTTATCTGTTTCTCTGGATTCTCTTTCTCTCTCTTCTCCTGCTGACAGACAACATCTGTTAATTTCTCTTTCACTCTTCCTGTAATTTTTTACTTCTACCTTCTCTTCTCCTTCCTTATAAATATCATATCCTACACCACATCTGTTCTTTGTCCACCATTTGAAATTGCAAGCCCTTCTGAAAACCTACTCTTTATATTGTAGATAATAATTAAACATGCCATTTGTTTATTGTGAGAAAACTGTAGATGTCTTAGTAGGAGCTTTTTTATTTAAGGCTGTATATTGTTTGCATTAGGTGCTGTTATTATTTGTCTCCTGCTTAAAGGCAAGGTACTAGAAACCTTCAGGCACAGTGTAAGTCTACAGAATAGAAATTTTACTACCTAAGATCCACACTACTAGATATGCAGACATATATCATTCTAAATGGAGAAAAATTGAAAGCATTCCCTCTAAGAACTGGAACAAGACAATGAAGCCTCCTTTTACCACTTTTATTCAATATCATCCTTGAAATTCTAGCCAGAGCAATTAGAAGAAAGAAATTAAAGGGATGTGAATAGGAAAAGAAGAACTCAAACTATCATTATTTGCCAAAAACATGATTCTATACTTACAAGATACAAAAACTCCACCAGAAAACATCTAGAACTAATAAATGAATTCAGCAAAGTAGCAGGATATAAAATTAACACACATAAATCAATTGTGTTCCTATACATCAGTGATGAATCCACTGAAAGAGAAATTAGAAAAACTACCTCGTTCAAAATAGCCTCAAAAAAAAAAAAAAAAGTATTTAGGAATCAATCTAACAAAAGAGGTGAAAGACCTCTACAATGAAAAGTATATAACACTAAAAATAGAAATTGAAGAATCTTACAAGATGGAAAGATCTTCCATGCCCTTAGATAGGCAGAATTAACACTTTCAAAATGGTCATACTACCAAAAGTGTCATAAATATTTAATGCAAATTCTATTAAAATCCCAATACATTCTTCAAAGAAATACAAAAAGCAATCAGAAAATTTATGTGTAAAAAAGAGAAACCCAGAATAGCCAAAATAATCTTTAGCAAGAAAAATGAAGCAGGAGGCATCCAATATCAGGTGTTAAATTATACTACTGAGCTACAGTAACAAAAACAGCATGGTTTTGGCACCAAAACAGACATATAGACAAAAGGTACAGAATGAAGACACAGAGACAAACCCACATAAATACAGTTATCTCATACTAGACAAAGGCACCATAAACATACTTTGGAACAAAATAGCCTCCTCATCAAATGGTGCTGGGAAAACTGGAAATCCATATGTAGCAAAATGGAACTAAACCCCTATCTCTCACCTTGCACAAAACTCAAAGTGGATCAAGAACTCAGGCACTAGAACAGGGACACTGCACTTAATAGAAGAAAAATTAGGCCCAAATCTCCACCATGTTGGCTTAGTAATTGACTTCTTTAACAAGACTCCTAAAGTGCAAGAAGTAAAATCAAGAATCAATAAATAGAACGGATTCAAACCGAAAAGCTTCTTCACAGCAAAGCTATCAACAGCATGAAGAGGGAGCCTACAGAATGGGAGAAAATATTTGCCAACTGCAACATAAAGAGAGTATTAATCTTCAGGATACATAAAGAACTCAAAAAAACTCAACACGAAAAAACAAATAACCCAATCAATAAATGGGCTAAGGAACTGAACAGACACTTCCCAGAAGAAGAAATACAATCAACAAATATATGAAAAAAAATGTTCAACATCTCTAACAATTAGAGAAATGCAAATAAAAACTACTCTAAGATTTCATCTCACTCCAGTCAGAATGGCAATTATCAAGGATACAAGCAACAATAAATGTTGGTGAGGATGTAGGGGAAAAGGTATATTCATACATTGCTAGTAGGACTAGAATTGGTGCAACCACTATGGAAAACAGTATGACAATTCCTCAGAAAACTTGGAATGGACCTGCCACTTGAGCCAAGTTATCCCACTCCTAGGTTTATACTTGAAGGACTTAAAATCAGTATACTACAGCAATGTAGCCATGTCAATATTTATAGCAGCTCAATTCACAATAGACAAACTATGGTACCAACCTAAGTGCCCTTTAATGGATAAAGAAATGGATAAGTCGGTGCAGTGGTGCAGGCCTGTAATCCCAGCACTTTGGGAGGTGAAGACAGGAGAACCGTGAGTTCAAAGCCAGCCTCAGCAATGGCGAGGTGCTAAGCAATTCAGTGAAACCCTGTCTCTAAATAAGACACAAAGTAGGGCTAGGGATGAGGCTCAGTGGTCGAGTACCCCTGAGTTCAATCCCTGGTACCGAAAAAGAAAAAAAAAAAGAAATGGATAAATAAAATGTGGCACATATACACAATGGAATATTACTCAGCCTTAAAGAAGAAAGAAATCATGGCATTTGCCAGTAAATGATTTGAGCCGGAGAATAACATGCTAAGCAAAATAAGCCAATCCCAAAGAACCAAAAGGCCAAATGTTTTCTATGATATTCTGAAGCTAATTCACAATAAGAGGAGTGGGGGCTAGGGAAGAATGGAGGTACTTTGGATTAGATAGAGGAGAGTGAAGGGAGGGGAGGGAGTTTTGAGGAAGGAAGAATAGTAGAATGAATCAGATGTTATTACTCTGTGTACCTAGATGATTACACAAGTGTAATCATGTACATCATGTATAGCCAGAAAAATGAGTAGTTATGCTCCATTTATGTACAATGTATCAAAATGTATTTACAACTGTCACATATAACTAATTAGAACAAATTTTTAGAAAATAAAGAAGTCTTGTATTAAATTGGTTAGAGATGCCAGGAACATGAAATGAGTGCTGAGAGAAGCTGCAGGCAATGAGCACAACCAGCTCAAGAGAGTAGCCATGTGAGCTGTACACAACAAGGCCATTGGGTTGCGTCTGCATGGGCCCTTGGGGTCCCACATCTCACCACCATGTGCCCTGGATACTGGACATGGAGCCACAGGATTTAATATTTGCCCAGCTGAGTTTCAGTCTTACTTCAGTTCAATTTCTAATTGTTTTCCTCCTCTTCCCTTTTGGATTGGGAATATTTAACTGCACCATCTTATCTGGAATGTATTAAACTTGCTCTTTTGATTTTTATAGAGGTTGACAGCTAGGAATTTGTCTTGAGACCCAGACATGACTTTGGACTTGGATTTTTTAGCAATGCTGGAACTGTTAAGACTATGATGATTCTTAGAAAAGAACTGCATGTCATGCACATTTTGAGGTGCACATGAGCCTTTGGGAGCCAACAGAATGTTATGGTTTGTATCATAAATAACCCTCAAAGCCCAGGTATAAATGTTCTGATAAGCACCTTGTTGATATTTAAGACGTGAGGTCTAATAGAGAGACATGAAGGAGATATTGAGACCCTAGTCGCTTTTACTATCTAGTTTTGCTTCCGAACCACCATGAAGTAAGCAGGTTCCTCTACCACATGCTCCTAACTCCATGATATACTTCCTTGTTATAGGCCTAAAGCAATGAGATCAAGAAACCATGGACTTAAACCTCTGAAATCATGAGCCAATTTATCCTTATAAGTGAATAACCTCAGATATTTGTCACAGCTATAGATACTGAGTAACCAATAATATAAATCATTCACTATCTACCAGAGAGCAAAGGATTTAAACTAGAAAATGGTAACAAAAAGATAGCTGGGAATTCCAAAAACATTTGGATGTTAAAAATCACATTTCTAAACACAGATCAAGGAAGAAATCTTATGAGAAAATGTGTTTAGAAATGTGATTAAGGGGCTGGGGTTGTGGCTCAGTGGCAGAGCGCTTGCCTCGCACGTTTGAGGCACTGGGTTCGATCCTCAGCACCACATAAAAATAAATAAACAAAATAAAGACACTGTGTCCATAACTAAAAAATAAAAAAAAAGAAATGTGATTAAAATATGATAAAATGGAAAATAAAATGAAATTTATCTTAAAGGGGAATTTATAACATTGAATGTATACATTAGAAAATAGAAATGATATAAAATCAGTCATGTAACCTTTCAACTTAACAAAGTAGAAAAGAAAAGCAGAGAAAGTTAAATCCAAAGTAAGTAGAAATAATAAAACTTGTATGGAAATAATTAAATAGAAAATAGATCAATATAGAATGTCATTAAAATTGACAAGACCTGAGTCAGAATATCTAAAGAAAAGAGGATACAAATTTCTATTATCTGCAATGGAAGATGTAAATTTACTATAGGTCCTATGGCCATTAAAAGAATTACAAAGAAATATTTTAGAACTCTATGTCACAAATTTGACATTCTAGATGAAAAGAACGAGTTCCTTGAAAGGCATAGTCTGCAAAAACTCCCTCAGGAAGAAATAGAATATCTGAATAGATCTACATGCAATAAAGAAATTGAATAAAAAATAGTAAATTTTCATTTGGAAGAATAAGATACCCAGAATAGCCAAAGTAATCCTTAGCAAGAAGAGTGAAGCAGGAGGCATCACAATACCAGACCTTAAATTATACTACAAAGCTATAGTAACAAAAACGGCATGGTACTGGCACCAAAATAGACATGTAGACCAATGGTATAGAATAGAAGACAAAGAGACGAACCCACGTAAATACAGTTATCTTATACTAGACAAAGGAGCTAAACACGTACACTGGAGAAAAGATAGCTTCTTCAACAAATGGTGCTGGGAAAACTAGAAATCCATATGCAGCAAAATGAAACTAAACCCCTATCTCTCACCATGCACAAAATTCAACTCAAAGTGGATCAAGGACCTGGGAATCAGACCAGAGACCCAATGCCTAATAAAAGAAAAAATAGGCCCAAATCTTCATCATGTCGGTTTAGGATCTTACTTCCTTAACAGGACTCCTATAGCACAAGAAGTAAAAGCAAGAATCAATAAATGGGATGGATTCGAACTAAAAAGCTTCTTCTCAGCAAAAGAAATAATTAATGAAATGAACCGAGAGCCAACATTCTGGGAACAAATCTTTGCCACACACACATCTGATAGAGCACTAATCTCCAGGATATATAAAAAACTCAAAAACCTTAACATCAAAAAAACAAACAACCCAATCAATAAATGGGCCAAAGAGCTGAACAGAAACTTCACAGAAGGTATACAATCGATCAATAAACGTATGAAAAAATGTTCCACATCTCTAGCAATCAGAGAAATGCAAACCAAAACTACCCTAAGATTTCATCTCATGCCAGTCAGAATGGCAATTATCAAGAACACAAACAATAATAAATGTTGGCGTGGTTGTGGGGAAAAAGGCACACTCATACATTGCTGGTGGAACTGCAAATTGGTACAACCAACTTGGAAAGCAATATGGAGATTCCTTAGAAAGCTTGAAATGGAACCACCATTTGACCCAGGTATCCCACTCCTGGGTCTATACCCAGAAGACTTAAAAACAGCATACTACAGTGATGCAACCATTTCAATGTTTAAAACAGCTCAATTCACAATAGCTAAACCGTGGATCCAACCTAGATGCCCTTCGACAGATGAATGGATAAAAGAAACTGTGGTATATATACACAATAGAATATTACTCAGCAATAAAAGAGAATATAATTATGGCATTTGCAGGTAAATGGATGGAGTTGGAGAATATCATGTTAAGTGAAGTAAGCCAATCTCAGAAAACCAAATGCCATATATACTTGTTGATAACTGGATGCTGATCCATAATGGGGGAAGGACACGGGAACAATGGAGGAACTCTGTTCACAGGGGCTTAAGGAGGAGGGGGCATGGGGACAGTAAAGGTGGTGGAATATGATGGTCATCATAGCCCTAGCTTTATGTATGACTGCATGTATTTTGTGATTCTATATCACTTACAACCAGAGAAATGAAATGTTATCCTCCATCTGTGTACAATGAATCAAACTGCACTCTGATATCATGTAAACCTAAATGGAACAAATAAATAAATTAAAATATGAAAAAATAGTAAATTTCCAAAAGAGAAAGCACAATGCCAAACACGAGTTCACTAGTGAATTATACTTACATTTAAAGAATAAAGTAAGCCATTTCTCTGTAATTTCTTTCAGAATAAAGAGATAAAGAAATACTTTTTAAAATTAATGCTTTATAGTCATGAAAGAAACATTTCTTAACTCATTCTGTGAAGTTACATTACTTCAATATTAAAACTAGATAAAGACATTAAACGAAAACCAGATGCCGGGCACACACCTGCAATCCCAGCATCTCAGGAGGCTGAAGCAGGAGAATCTTAAGTTCAAAGTCAGTCTCAGCAAAAAGCGAGATGCTGAGCAACTCAATGAGACTCTCTCTGTAAATAACATACAAAACTGGGCTTAGGATGTGGCTCTAGTGGTCGAGTGCCCCTGAGTTCAATCCCTGGTACCCCAAAAAAACAAATAAAACAAAACAAACAAAAAACAGAAACCAATATCTCTCCTAAAAATAAATGCCAAAATCTATAACCAGATATTATAAATCAAATCAAATAATGTATGGAAATAATTATGCACCATGACCAAGAGGGATATACACCAAGTATGAAAGGCTGATTTAACAATTGCAGATTAATTAATATAATCATATGAA
This sequence comes from Geosciurus inauris, assembly GCA_004024805.1. Classification (NCBI taxonomy): domain Eukaryota; kingdom Metazoa; phylum Chordata; class Mammalia; order Rodentia; family Sciuridae; genus Geosciurus; species Geosciurus inauris. Next base: position 249,760 of record PVHX01000244.1, on the reverse strand, counting down.
AAGACTAAAGGAAAAAAAACAATAATTTTATCAATGAATTGAGGAAACCGTTTAGCAAAATCCAATAGGCATTCATGATAAAAGTCTTCAGGAAAATAGAAATAGGGGTACTTCCTCAACTTCGTAAAAAAAACAACCAAAGATACTGTTGCTAACATCATACTTAATAATGAGAGACTCAGAATTTTCCCACTAAAATCAGAAACAAGACAAGTGTTTCCTCTTGATTTCCAAAATCATGATGGAAATCCTAGTTAATGCAAGAAGTAAAGAAAATGAAATAAAATGTATAAATTGGGAAGGAATTCAATTATTTGTAGATGATATGATCATCCATGTAGAAAATCCAAAAGAATTTTTAAAAATAAAACCATATTGATAAGAAGAGATTACTATAAGGTTGATGTAGTCATAAATCTTATATACAAAAGCCAATCACTTTCCTAAAAACAAGGAAAAAGTGGTAACTGAAATTTTTAACTCAATACCACTCTTGTTAGCACTGAAATATGCATGTATGACTTCAATGAAAAATATGATTTATATGAGAAAAACTATAAAATTGATATCAAAGAACATTAAAGAAGTATTCAAAGTTCATGGATAGGAAACTAAATATTGTCAAGATGTCAGTCATCCCCAATCCAATCTAAATATTCAACACAATCCTAGTAAATATACCAAAATATTATTTTGTGGATCTTGACAAACTAATTTTTAATTTTAAGAGGCAAAAGATCTTGAAATGCCAACTAAGCCACAATATTGAATGAAAAGAGCTACCTGACTTCAATATTTACTATAATGTTACATTCTTCGCTATAGTATGGTATTGGTGAGAGAACTGACAGAGATCAATGGAGACTAGAGAGCTCAGGAAAAGATTCACATGAATACAATGGATGAATCTTTGAGAAAGGTACAAAGACAATACCATGCAGCAAAGACAATAAGCACATGCCAACCCTGAGATGACCATGACATTGAAATTCTCAAAAATTTTAAAATAGCTGATAATTCTTCTCCAAGTGAAGAGATACATCACTGAAAAGATAGAATTCTTAACCATAAAGTAGAAACTCTTTTTAAACTGGCCAAAAGTTTCCTAAATTTGTTGAAAATCACTCATTTACATATTTAAGATGTTTAATGTACCCCTCCCCACAATAATAAATTTGAACAAACTCATGCCCAGTTAGCTTATAACCAAACTGCTTGAAAAGCAAATATAAAGAAAAATCTTGATAGCAGATAAAAATTATGATGTATGAGAATAATGACTTGAATGTAGATTTAAGGTTCAAAAGCATAGAGGCCAGAAGAGTATGGAACTTTTTTACAATGCTAAAATAATAGACTGTCCATCCAGAATTCTATAGTCAGTGAAAACATCCATCTGTAATGAATGGAAAGAATGACATCTCATACATAGGACAACTAAGAGAATATATTTGGACCTTCATAAATGAAAGATTAAACCAGGCGCAGTGGTGCACGCCTGTAATCCCAGAGGCTCTGGAGGCTGGCACAGGAGAATCGCAAGTTCAAAGGCAGCCTCAGCAATGATGAGGTACTAAGCAACTCAGTGAGACCCTGTCTCTAAATAAAACACAAAAATAGGGCTGGAGATGTGGCTCAGTGATTGAGTGTCCCTGAGTTTAATCCCCAGTTCCAAAAGAAAAAAAAGAAAGATTAACAAAAATGGTAAATATGAAATTAATTTTTTCACTTAAGAACTTTAAAATACTTATGACTATTTAAAGCAAAAATTATAATATCTAGTGATATTTTAGATCTAATACATATGACAAATATACTATAAAGATCAGTGTAGAAGAAGATTGGAAGGAAAGTTTTCTCATTACATATAACATGGTACAAAATAAGAAATAGATTATAAAATTGCAGTACATATCTTAGAATTCTTAAACTCAACACAAATTAAAAATGTAGCAAAGTAATCCAACATATAAAATACTAAAACACTAAAAAGTATTCAAACAATCTCCCCATAATCAAAAACAAACAAAAAAGTTGGAGGAAGTAGATGATTACAAAGGATCAGAAAGCAAAGAAAACATAAAAACTGTGGACCTATATCAAGCCATACCAATAAGAAATCAACATTTAATGCAATACTTATTGTATTTTAAATGTTATTAGTCTCATCACATCAAAAGGAAGAAATTAACAAAGGGAATCAAAAACAAGAACAACCAATAGGCTAATGCCAATAGATATACATAGAAAAATAATGTACAAACCAGGCGCGGTGGCTCAAGCCTGTAATCCCAGCATTTAGGGAGGCTGAGTCAGGAGAATTGCAAGTTCAAAGCCAGCCTCAGCAACAGTGAGGCGCTAAGCAACTCAGTGAGACCCTGTCTCTACATTAAACACAAAATAGGGCTGGGGATGTGGCTCAGTGGTCGAGTACCCCTGAGTTCAATCCCCAGTATCAAAAAAAAAAAAGAAAAATGTACAATCTAAAATTTATATAGTGGGAAAAAATAAATATGAAAATTTATTGACCTTCTATTTTGAGAGTCTAGAAATTCTCCTTTTCCAAATTAAAGGTAGAAATAAAGTAATTAAGAAATAATCAAGCCGGGCGCGGTGGCTCACGCTTGTAATCCCAGCACTCAGGGAGGCTGAGACAGGAGAATCGCGAGTTCAAAGCCAGCCTCAGCAATGGCGAGGTGCTAAGCAACTCAGTGAGACCCTGTCTCTACAGAAAACACAAAATAGGGCTGGGGATGGGGCTTAGTGGTCGAGTGCCCCTGAGTTCAATCCCCAGTACCAAAAAAAAAAAAAACAAGAAATAATCAAGAGTCAAGTAAGAGCAATAACCAACAAAGTCTAAAATTGATCTGTTAAAAATATCATCAAAATATCAAGTCCCAGTTCAATCAAGGAAAAAATAGAAGAACAGAATTAATATTAGCAATGTTAAGAAGTTATCACTAAAATGGCTGGGTATGGTGTTATATGTTTTTAATCCCAACTACTCCAGAAGCTAAAGCAGGAACATAGCATGTTTGAGCCCAACTTGGGCAATTTAGGGAGATCTTGTCTCAAAGTAAAAAGGACTGGGTATGTAGCTCAGTGGTAGACAACTTGACTAGCATACTTGAGGCCCTAGGTTCAATATTGAGTACTACAGAAAAGAAAGGAAAAAAGTAGTTATTACTAGAATTCTTACAGACATTCAAAAATATACAAAAAGAATGCAACTTTTATTGACAACATTTGAAATAGAAGTGTTTCTTTAAAAATAAAACTTACTAAAATTGACAGAAGATACCAAAAAACAACTTAACCTGTATTTAGTAAGGAAATTGAGTATGTTAGAACAACTTTCTAGGTAAACTTTTATTGCTATTTTTTAATTTTTATATTTTTGGTACTGGAGGTTCAACCTATGGTCACTGAAGCAACCAACATTACCACTGAGCAATGTTCTCAGTCCTTTTAGAGACAGGGTCACATTAAATTGCTCAGATTGGTCTAGAACTTTTGATCCTCCTGCATCAGCCTCTTGAGTCCCTGGGATTACAGGTATGTGCCACCATGTTAAGCAGTTTAAAAAAAAACAAAACACTTTGAAAAGAAACCTCAAGCTGATATTTTCACTGGTGATTTTGTTGTTGTTGTTATTGTTTGTTTGTTTGTTCAATTGGTTTGGGTTTTTTTTGGTACCAGGGATTGAACTCAGGGATGCTTAACTACTGAGTCACTATTTTTTATTTTGACTCAGGATTTCAATGAATTGCTTAGGGCCTCGTTAACTGGCTCAGGCTCCTTTGAAATTGGAATCCTCCTTCCTCAACCCCCCTTGAACTGCTGGGATTACAGGCATGCACTACAATGCCCAGTTTCACTAGTGCCCTTTATACAACATTTAAGAAAGAAATAATATTAATTATACACAAAAGTTTACATAAAATAGATACGGAAAGATCACTGTAGATGAGGACAACATAACTGTAACATCAAATTTTGACAGATATTACAAAAATAAAGAATCATAGACAAATATCCTTCATTAATATAGACTCATAATTTTAAAGATTTTTAGCAAATTGAATCCAACACTATGTAAATAGGATAATACACAAAATTCTCAAGGGCCATGAATATAAATACATTCAAATTGGCAAAAATGAATAGTGGAAAAATTCCCTCCATTCTATCACATATATCTATCACCTTATAATTTTTAAAATGTGTACTATTGTAAAACACATACAGTAAAAAGAAAAACAGATATGACAAGTCAATAATCAAATCATCAAATCTTAATTCCATAAGAATTTTTTTTTCTTTTGGTATAAGGGATTGAACCCCTCAGGAGCACTTAACAACTAAGCAACATCCCCAGCCCTTTTTCATATTTTATTTAGAGACAAGGTCTCACTGAGTTTCTTAGGGATTCACTAAGTTGCTGAGCCTGGCTTTGAACTTGTGATCCTTATGCCTCAGCCTCCAGAGCCACTGGGATTACAGGTGTGTGTGTCACCACAGCCTGGCTTAATCTGATAAGAATTTAATGAATTATTTGAAATGGCTATTATTTTATAAAGTAAGATTTACCTATTACTTAGTATTATTTATTGTTTAAAACCCAAATTATTCAGGTCTTTCAGAACTACCAAAATAGCATATCTTTGCAGGGCCTAGTAATGCAGGCCTATGAATCCAGCTACTCAGGAGACTAAGGGGCAATTTCAAAGCCAACTCCAGCAATTTAGCAAGGCCTTGTCTCAAAATATTGATAATAAATGGACTGAGGGCTGAGTGTAAAGCTCAGTGGTATAGCACTTGCCTAGCATGGGAGAAGCCCAGGACTCAATCCCTAGAATTTAAAATGAAAGAAAAGAAAAGAAAAAGAAAAAAGCATGGCTGTATACATTGTTACTTCTCTGCATGGATTCTCCACCAAAAAAAAAAAAATTTTTTTTTGAATTTAAAAATCTTTTCTGAGGAATTTGGAAAAACGCAAAATTTTCATCAACAAGCTTTTCCAATCCAATTGCCATTATATTCCACTAATTGCTTTAATGAATAAATCTCCCCAAGATAGAATGTTTGTTAAAAATATAAAAGACTTGTAATAATCTGCTATGATTCTCAATATTTTTAAAAATTAAAGACCACAATACTGATGCTGTTTTAGTCAGCTATTTTGCCGCTGTGACTAGAAAATCCAAACAGAACAATTTTAGGGGAGAAAAAGTTTATTTGAAAGCTCACAGTGTCAGAGGTTTCAGTCCATAAGAGTCTGGCTCCATTCCTCAGGGCTCATGGTGAGGCAGGACATTATGGTGAAAGAGTGTGGCTGAGAGAAGCAGGCTCACATGTTGCTCAGGAAGAAGAGATAGAGAGTCTCCACTCTCTACATACAAAATATATACCCCAAAACCACACCCCAATGAACACGTCCTCCAGCCCCATCCAACCTGCTTCAGGTTACCACTCAATTAATCCCATCAGGAATCAATTCACTGATTAAATCAAGGCTATTCTCTGATCATTTTCCCTCTGAACCTTGCATTGTCTCACAGGTAATCTTTTGGGGGACACCTCACATCCAAACCATAACAGATGCTTTGAAAACTTGAGTCCCAATGTCTATAACTGGCTATTTGGCAATTTTCCTATTTAAAAGACTTCAAAAATAATTTTATTGATAATAAACACAGGTAATGTGGTTCTTCTATTTATTTTTCCTCATCTTTGCAGTATATTATCAAACTGGAAAAACCAAAGGTTCTGATCAATGTTGGTTAGACATTTTGTGCCTGCATAAAATATGCACGCACTCAGATCATCTTCCACTTATAAAGGCCTATACTCAGCTGTGTCTGTTTAGGAGACAGATTTATCTAATCTTACAAGGTATTCTGTAAATTAGCAATAACCCAGGAGAGGGTACACTATGAGTTTTGACTTAAACGTGTGTCAGTGTTGGTTACCAATATAAAAGGTGTACAAAAATATTTGAAACACCATAGCTAGAAAATCATAAAAAAGAAAAAGAAGTCCTAATAATAAACAAAACTATGCCTTAATACATAATTAATACATGTAACTATGTTACATATGAATGTAGGTACACAAATTCACACTAATATCTTAAGCACTTTACATGCATCATCTCAATTATTTTTTGATCCTAATAAAGGAGATTCTATTATATTTCCCATGTAAACAATGAGAGATTGACCATATGTAAATTAATTACATAGAGAAAAGTGAAAATTATACTCAATGCTGGCATTCAAAATCAGATATTTGTCATTCCATAATCCAATCATATTCTCACTGTAATATGCTAAAATCATATAATCTGCCTTATGGATCTATATAGTCATCTTGGCATTTTCATGTAAATTGTTCTTGTCAGACTTTTTCAATTATTTTCACTTTTGCTTTTATCTGTTTTCTGCTAAATTCTTAAGTCATCAGACTACAATTTAAATATACTCATGTTTAATATTTGGGGGGATTAAAGTTCTATTCCAGAAGTGTAGAGTGGTATATATGTGAAATTAAATACATTAAACAAATTTTCATCTAAATGTGAATTACAATAGTTATGAAAAAATGACATTTCTAGTTTTCAGACTAGAAATGATGTTATCAGAGCATCTTCATCATCACAACTGTTTATCAAACATTAAAATATGTATATGGTGTCATTCTGTTTCCTTTAATTTTTAGTTTACTTCTACACCTTCACTTACAGAGATCTGAAAGTTGATATGTGTGCCACAACATAAACCAAAATGACAGTAAAATTTTTGAGAAAATTCTTAGACAAAGATATATTAACATTATATTCAGATAGGATGAATGAATTTCACAAAAGGTGTGAGAATTTAATTCAAATTTAAAAGTCCATGTGTTTGAATCATTTATTTTCTTCATGCTCTATTTTTAAGTGGAAAGAGACTATATTGATTTAGAAATTTTATACAGCCATACAGCAATACCATTTAGCAAATAAGACCTGAATTTAATGTATGATGACTGCATATGTGAATTAGATAAATACAAAATTTCACCTAATTCAAAATTTTGCTCTAAAGCATTCCAAATATTTGATTAAGTAAAAATAAAATTTCTCTATTTAACTGGTTAAATATGGTAGAAGATAGTCTGATAGTAAAAGATGCTGCCTTCATTTATATTTCCAAAAACTGACTCATACTTCATAACAAATAAATGTTCTATTTAAACCTTCAAAAGAGTTTCATAAAACTCCAAAATGTGAAGCAGTTTAATCAATGTACTTTTCACCACTCTTGTCAATTCACTAGAAGTTCCATTAAATTCTTCAGAATTATTTTTCTTAATGTTTTAATAGCTCCTCTAGATAAACAGCTGGATGTTATTCTAGGATGTAAAGTGTGGTATATGGTATAATAAATTTAAATGAGAAAAAGACAGAGAGAGAAAGGGGAAAGGAAGGACAGGAGCAGGGGAGATGAACTCCTATATTATTCATTTATGATCCTGGAAAATAAGGTTCTATGGGTTATAAATATACATATGTCCATGAAACTAATGTTTATAAATAGTCTTATTTTTAAAATAAGACTCTAAAAGACTGGAAATTATACTAATTGTTTATAATATTCACTCAATAAATAGTTGTTTATCATAATATGTACAATTGATGAATGACATTGGATAATCTGGTTGTATATTACCACCATATATTACCAGAATGAGTTTATCATTTAATTCATACATATCATGGATTAAAATGTTTTATGTAGAGTCAAAGACTTAAATATACCCAAACTAAAAACATCAGCAAAAAATGATATTCCAAATAAATAATTGAAAAATTTAATGAGTGTTATTTATGTTTAATCTCATACCATAGGTTCTGTATATAATTACAAGAATATAATAGGCTAGCTAACACTCTAATTTATATTGTACTTTTAATGCAGATATACACTATATGTATATATGTGTGTTTATACATATGTATAATATATATATATATATATGGACATACATACACACATCAACAAAATACAGCAAATCTCCCATAGGAAACATGCCTCTATCTATATTGTATTTCAGTTTTACTCTGTTACACTCTGAAAATTAAATGACTCAGAAATTGTGTTAAAACAATCATGAAAGTAATGAATAATGTCTCAGGAGTGCATGCTTCTTTTTATGGGGTCAGAACTGAGATCTGTTTGTTCTGTTAAAAAAAATGATTGAAAACAAAAGCACAAATTACCAGATCCAGTGATTAAAGAATTAAAGGAAAGAATGTGATTATCATAATTAGTGAAATATAATTGACAGAAGCTTCTTCCCATGACCTTCACATTTTTAAATCACATTTTTAAAAATGTGATTTAAAAGCTTGGATTTCATCTTTTTGCAATATGATCTTTACCTTGGAAATATTCACAAAGAACAAAGCAAGACAGAATAGAGACTTGTACATTTCTCTAAATTAATCTTCCAGAGAAGGTAGGGAAAAAAATGTTCTTTTCTCCAAAGAAAATAATACAAAGTACTAAGAGTAGAGCCATTCGTCCCTCCCAGGGGAATAGTGTGTCTGTGTTCAAATCAACCAATCTCTGTAAAGGTTCCTCAGCCACTGCAGTCACCATTGTCTGGTCATTGTCTTAATGAAGAATAGAAAACATCACTGCTACACCCACAGGGTTAGAAAGTAGGTCACCCTTTAGAGGTTTCAACTTTGCTTCATAACAGATATTGATTGTTTTTGTTATTCACCTAGTTCATCTTCTTTAATAATATTCAGCTTAAATGTTTATTTTTACCTCAAAAACTTCTTCATCCAAAATCCTTGTTCCAAAAACCGTGATCCCATTGGTATCAACAATTGATCTCTCACTTCTATCAAGTGGTTTTGTGGTTTTCTTCTTACAGTCAACAATCATTGTCACAGTTTTCTTTTCTACACTGATTGCCACCCGATGCCACCTAAAAAAAGCCAGGTAATTCTTTTGTAAGCTTCAATGACATTGGCTGCCAAACCGTTTTTCACATATAATGTATTTTAAATTACAAAAATGAGCTGAAATTGTATAAAATGTACATTTAGGAGTCAATTGTTTAGCTGGTGACAACTTAGCGTAGTGCTAGGTACTCAAAAAAGATACCAGCAGCATAGATGCACAGCAGGATTATCTGTCCATGCTGATAAGGAAAGGCCCATTCTCTGCTTCACTTTATGTTGCAGCAACAAAAGCTTAATCTCACTGCATCCTGATGAGAGTATTTGACAGAGATTAGGATGGGACAGTGAGTAAGCAATAGTTTCTATGTGTGTACATGCTTTATTCCAAAGTGGAGTTCCACCTACAAAAACCAAAAACAAAAAACCTTCTGCTCTAGTGATCCCCTGAGCTGGGCTGCAAAAGGGTATGTCTCTTAATTGAATGACTGCTCCATCTGGAGCAACTCACCGTTCTAATTGTAAAATACAATGCACTACTCTGTCTTTATTCCCATTTATTCCAAGTGCTTTCAATTTCTTTTCTCACTTTAATTTCAAGACAGTTATAGATCCCTACTGTGGGTAAGATCCAAGCCTGAGACACAATCTCTCCCCTCCTTCTCACCATTAGCAGGAAGTAGGAATACTGAAAGAAAGCAGTCAGTGCATGTCTGCAGGGAGAGTGGCAATTCACTCTGTAGCTACTGCTCTAGCTAATTCAGGGTGGTGATGACAGGCTTAGAGTCGGAGACATGGCCAGACCTTTGGAAATATATGTACCTTAGGAATACTGTGAAAAGGAGAGTTTATTAACAATATCTGGTGCTAACATAAACCACTAAGTGAAGCTCACTTGGATTCTGCAAGCCATTCTGGTTTATATTTTATTTTTTTTCCAAATGAAAAATGCTAGATTAATATTCCAGAAGTGTCTAGGACTGCATCCATAAAATAAAGTACCCAAAAAGTTGCTAGAGCCTTCCTAAAATGGCACTTGGCGTGGCTACTGATGAGAGCCAAGTATATTTCCACATACACATAATCTTTGCTCTTTCCACTAGCATATTCAACTAGCATAGGCATCTACTTTGTTTGAACTGAGCAGATTTATGTAAGGAGCCACTTAATACAGTGAGAGTAAAATTTACACAGACTTCATGCCAAGTTGCCTGTGTCTTAACTGAAACCATTCCTAGTATCATAAGTGTGTCCTTTTCATTAGCAGAAAATAAAAATGATTTCAACTGTGAAAAGCTGATTAGAACTCTAAATGGCATTTTTGTTGAATTAATTTAAGCTGTGATAACAATGAGACACCAAAATCACAGTAGCATATATAATATTCAAAATACAAAGTTAGAAAAGAAATAAATTAACATTTAATTTTGGAACCCTTTTCAATTATTTTCTTTTTCTTATAATATACATTTTTATTTTCAGAAAACTCTCATCAGTTCTTATATTCAAAGTATAAACAAAATCCAGTGTTTCTCAACTTAGTCCAAGCTGTACCTTTTGTCACATAGACTCCTAACTGGTTACAACTACCATAGTGACCTTTTAGAATATGAGACAGATCAAGTCTCCGTCTTACAAAAACTATTAAGTACTCCCATAACAGGATGCCCAGGCCCCCTCTGATCTCATGCCTGACTTTTTGCTCTCCGACTCCCTATATTCCAGCCACAGGCTATCTGCCTGCCTTCTACCTGCTGCCCCCCAGTATTCTTCACTCTGCAAGAAAGCTCTTCCTCCATGTCCCCACAGGACAATTCTGCTCCCTGCACTTCACTCAATACAACAACATCAAAAAGGACTGCCCAGTCTAAAATAGTACACTAAATACATCTAATTCTTGGATTTATTTTCATTCATAGGACTATCAGCAATTTGTGTATTTTTGCCTTTCTGTTGTTGATCTTTACTATTAGAATTTAAGCTCCACGAGTAGAGAGACTTCACATGGGCTGTTCACTGCCACAACACCTGTGCCTTGTAGATGTCCAGCGAACTGTGCCCTGTAAATATCCAGCGAAGTGGTGGATAGTTATGGAATGAATGGCCTATCATGATGAATGTAGTTTAACAAACCAAAGTGTGCTTCAATACCAATAATTTTCTCATTGAAATTGTAATGCTAGTTGGGTTCAACATTTTAACAGTATCGAATGAATATAGTGCTGGCACATGCTAAGCATTTAATAAATTGTGATTGAATGAATATATGAATAAAAAAGTGAATGAAAGGTACCATGTATTTATCTCACTCAATATATTTCCAGTAATAGTTTAACCACTGTGAGATATGTAAATATAACTATTGTTCCATTTTATAATCAATAAAAATACTTATTGAGCATTTTCCATGTTTTATTTTAATAACTAAGCACTTTAATAACTAAGACTAAGCACTGCCTATTGTTTGCAAATAGAATGCTGGCCATGATAAATTAATTTTTTCAGTTAAGAAGGCATCCTAATGAGGGTAAGCAAGATAAAGGAAAACAATATTTGAATAATTAGATGAATTCAAAATGTCTTCCACAAATAATAAATATGAATTAAATTCTACCTTGGTGTTTGCTAATGGTCAAAAAATAGAGACAATGTGATATACTATTTTACTAGTCTATAGGATAATAGTGTAAATTACTTAGGAAAGTCTAATTTTTTTCTGGCACTGAGACTTGGAAGTTTCTCTGGGGTCTTTCAAGGCACAATGTATATGGGTTATTTTTTCCACCTGCACTGCTATTTCCTTCTGTCTATAACCAAATGTTCTACATCTGATAAAGCAATTTTAGGGGTCTAAATACAGTAATAAAATGTGTAGTAAAATTTAATGCACACTTGTTTGTGTTTAGTGGCTCCCTAGGCAAAAGGCAATGATCACAACACAGAATTCAGGAGGGTTTCGGAAGACTGTAGCTTAAGCCTGACTACCTAAATTCCAAAGCCACCTCTGCCACTTTTCAACTTTATGACCTTAGGCAAATCACATAAACTTTATGTGGCTTGGTCCCCTTATCTGTAATTTTTATTATCTTCTTAAAGTCATTGTGAATAATTAAATGAATTAGCTATGTGTTAAGTGCTTAGAACAGTATATGACATATATCAATTATTAGATAAGCCTTCTCTGGTCACTTATACTACTATTACTGGTAAAAAAATAATAAGTCAAATCAGATCATTCCCCTCTGTAAGACGCTCCACAGACTTCTCACTGCTTGTAGCCTCCTAAGATGTATTATGCCATCTGGCCTCCCACTGATTTTCCATGCTCACCATTCCACTTAGCACCTGCTATGTTGGTTTCCTCCATGTTGGAACAAATGGGCCACACATTGGAATCAGAGACTTTGCATTGGCTTCCCCTCCTCCTGGAACAGTATGCTTGTGATTCTCAGCATGGCATGTCTCCATCTTAATGAGATTTTCCCTGACATCACTTGTTAAAATTGCTCTGCCCACTGTCTCTTCCCATCCTATGCATTATTTTTCTGTCTCATTTATACCTATATAGTCTTTATTAATATATTCTATTTTTTTACTCTTTTCCTGCCTAGACTGCAAAACAAAGTATGTAAGTGAGGTGTTTCATTGTTTTGTTCCTTTTTCATTACCAGCCCCTAGACAAAACTGTGTCATACTACATAAATATATGTTGAATGATTAAGTGAAAGTATTGTTTTCAGCATAGCTAACACATTTGGTCACTGGCTACTTACTTCCCATCAGCAATGTTAACAGTTCTGAAGAGGGGATAATCTTCTGGGGCAGGTTTTCCAGTGTGGTCTTCAAACAGAAAAACAGGGGATCTCCCAACCTCAACACCAATTTGCTGAATACCATGCTCATTATATATAGATAAGAGGAAAGACTGAATTCCTTTTTTGGGTTTTACTGTAAATAATACTGAAAAATCTTCTGGAAAAGTTCCACCTGAAAAGAGAAGGCCAATGTGTTAGAAATTCTAGATTTCGAAATTGTTCTCAGATCACAGAATTATTTTTGAACTTTCTATGTGGCTTCAATGAGTCATCTAAATTCAAAAAGTAAGTAGTTTAACAAACAAATGGGGTAGGTGTGGGGGGGACTCTATGACTCTATTAAACTTTCAGTGTAATATTGATCCAAGTTATATTCAAACTTGTCACTCATTTAAAAAAAAAAGCCACTTATTTAAAGCATAATGATTATGATAAATTGAATTCCAAGTAGGAAAACAAGATCATGGTTCCAATACAATATCATCAACCACATAACAATAACTCTTGAAACACTTATTTAAGCACTAATTTTGGCAGAGGGTCTGTATTTTCTCGCTTTGACTAGTCTGCAGCCATATATATCTCTTAAAGAGGCATTTTAATGACATTGTACAAAGGGATTATTTTCATCAACCCTTCAAAAGCTAGAATTTTTGACCGGTTTTTGATACCATAAAATGGAGTTTCACAAATAGAAAGCATATGTATTTATCAGTAAAAACTATCGAGTACTTACCTAATTTAATTCTAAAGTCATGAAGACATAGTGTCTTTTTTCCCCTATATATTTCTCATATATATGTGTGTGTGTGTGTGTGTGTGTGTGTGTATTATTTAATCCTTTCACTAAGTAAAACAGGCAAAATTATTTGAGGGATTAGTTTAGTTAAAAAGATGTCCATTTGCAAAACAAGTGCATGTGCATGTATAGTAGAGTATAATAGATAATACCTGGACCAATATTTAGAGTTCATGTACAACCCACTGATTCCAAGTTCTATTGCAGGCAGTAGTATAAAATAATAAAAGCATTATGCATGTTTCTGTCATGAATTCAAATTCAGACTATTACAGAAGATCAGCCATCCCACTTCTAAGAATTTACAGAGAGAGGACGCTTGTATGTAAAGATATTATGTTGTTAACAAAGCACTATTTATAATGACAAAATATTAAAGTGGGTTGCAATGGTTGAGACTGGTTAAATAAAATATGAATTATCCACATGATGGAATCCTGTGAAGCCACTTAAAAGGATGTAACAGATACCTTAGCAATGTCCTGTCTTAAAATAAAAAGGCTGAAGATGTAGATCAATGGTAAAGTGCCTCAGTGTTCAGTCCCCAGTATCAATCAATCAATCAATCAATATAATAAAGATGTTTGATTAAACGGAAATTATTTAAAATGTATTGTAAAAGGAAAAATAACAAGCAGTACAAATACATTTAATGCTGCAAATATGTGCATAGAATAATTAAGCAGAAGGTAATGCAACATCTCAGCAAAAAATTCTGATCTTATCAGATCATTTGGTTCATATCTCAGCCCTTTGACATTCGTACCATGTGTTCTAGGCAAACAATTTAAAAACCTCCTAGTTGGTTTTTCAATCCATTAATAAGATAATCTTTCCCACCAGGATATTGTGGTAATTAAATGAGAGTATATCACAAAAAAAGCGATCAATGTGGGCTATTCTGCTCTTATCTCATATATATACAAGTATATATATATATACAACTATAGTTAAGTGAAACTAATACTAAACTCTAAATTGAAAAATTGCCTATGTAAAAATTTTCAATGCTATCACAGCAAAATCAAATCAATCCATCTATCTAGTTCCAATTCAATTTATACATATAGTTTTGTTCAATTTGATTTATTTTTTAATTTTTGTGGTACTAGGGATTGGACCCAGGGCATTGCACATGCTAGGCAAGCACTCTACCACTGAGCCAAACTCCCAGCCCTCAATTAGATTTAAATATCACAAAAACATACAATTTTACATTTATGAGAATCAATAGAAGAAAAATAGTCATAGGAAGAAAATGGTAAGATAATAAAACAAATAAACTAACAAAATGCTGCTGGGTGTGGTGGAGCACATCTCTAATCCCAGAGGCTTGGGAGGCTGAGGTAGGAGGATTGCAAATTCAAAGCCAGCCTCAGCAAAAGCAAGGTGTTAAACAACTCAGTGAGAGCCTGTCTCTAAATAAAACAAAATAGGGCTGGGGATGTTGCTCAGTGGTTCAGTGCCCCTGAGTTCAATCCCCAGTACCAAAAAAAAAAAAAGCTCATTACCATCTTATACTATAATTATATATCTAGGTAATCCGGCCTATTATTGAAGAAGTTTTATGACAAACAACCTTTTTCTTCGAACAAATGCTTCAGAATACTAAGAATAACAGGACACTGTAAATGCATCTAAATTTTTCAAAGACCTCATACAGTGAAAGAAATTGATGTTAAAATATTATCAGTCAGCATAAAACAATGCCTTGTCCATTTTTTAAAACTTTTATAAAACTGTCTATATAGAGCCATCTAGGAAAAGATAAATTCCAGGAAGTAATACCTTCATACAAGACTAAAAGATTATGAAAATTTTTAATTAACCATCCAATTCATAGAGCATAACTTTTGAAAATCTCCAGCTTCTTACTATACAAATCACTAATATCTGTCCATTAAAATGTCTATTTTCCAATTTAAAGTTAAACAATAAAGATTTTAATTATAATCTTTAAGTTCTGACATTTGAGAAATAAAATAAGCTAAGAAAACCATAACTTGATGTCAAATTTTTCAATCTAACTTAGACACCCCACTTAGTTTCCTTCCTATGATAGTCAATATTGTTTATAACTTAATGAATTAATCAGACAGATATTAGTTCCACAACAGAAATGCATTTACTTAGAATGTAAAATTTTATCTAAAATAAGTGATGAGAATTTACAGTACAGATAAAATATGCGGTTTCACATTTTAATCCATAGTTTGAAATATATAAATAGATTAAGAATAAAGCATGTTAAATGATTTGTTAAAAATGCTATTATTCCTTACTGTGTGTTTATAAAAGTCATATATATATCTATATATATATGTAATAACAGTCATGACTTATTATTAGTATAACAAATTAAATAATTATTTTTAAACTAGGTTTTAATATCATTAAACAATGCCTCCTGTAATAAATTTGAAATCTAAAAGGTACAATAACTTTGTCATTCTATGTTAATGTTTTAGACTTTGGTCAATATTTTTTCCTTCTAGATTATATCTCTCTTTAACTAAAATATCTTTATGTTATAACTAAAATATCTTTATAGTGGTCAGGAAGATTTTTAAATTGGCAGGGGGTGAGGAGTGCATTTTACATAGTGTGAAGAACAAACTTTAGTCAAAGAGAGACTAGAATGGTCTTTCAGCTCTATACCATTTGTTGATTCTAATAATTCACATTTCCAACTCCTACCCCTAAGTTTTAATATTACCCTCCTCTGATAATTTTAAAGATGTGGGTCAATAGATGTAAAGTTTCTTGCACAGAGTCTGTCTCATGGCATGGATTCTAGATGGCTTCCATTCAGCTCCAATTTTCAGGCATTTAAATTAAAGGTCTCCAGTTGGGACTTAGAAAGACACATATCTCAGTTCCACCAGAATATTTTAATGACTGTATCCAACAACTTCTCACTGCCTCTATTGACAAATACTGAAGTTTCCAGTACTTCTGCTTATCTTATTCTTCAGAAAAGAAATTGCTTTTATATCTTCTTATAATACATGATAGGGTATTGCAAATAGATTTTTCAAAGATCTTTTTACTATTTTATAAATAATATTTACTATTTTAATATTTTAATTGTAATCTGTCATTACTAATTTTTACTGTCATTTTGCATCATAGACAGAAAGCTTTTCCCTCTAGGATGGCAAGCTTATAATCATTTCATGATGTTATCTATTATATGTGTCTCTTCTTATCTGAAATACTTACTGTTAGAATCATATACCTCAGACCCAAATTCCGTTAACTGGAGTAGAAGAAGGTCCTACAGACATATATTATTTTCTTTCTCCATGAGTAAAACAAGATAACATATAAAATTAATCAGATTAGCTAACTACCATCTTGGAAGGCAAAATAAACAGACCCTGATAATGAGCCAATTATAAAAAATTATAAACTATGACTTCATGAGTATTTCTAAAGTGTTTCCATGAGTCTACTTTTCTCTACTTTTTCTCTCTTAAAAATTCCCATCACTTCTTCTATTAGAAATGCATTAGGAAATTCAAAAGTAATAGGCTTTTACTATTTGAAAATTTAAAATTGGATTTTGTAAATATGTTATAACTTAACCATTTTAAATTTTAATATTTAAAATCAGAAATATTAGGCATCATTACTTTTGTTTACCACAAATAATTCCAAAGCATGAAACATTGGAAAATTCAATGGACAATCAAAATATATGTTTACAAAATACTCTAAAATATCTTTGCATGAAAAGTACAATTTGTTGTTTCATAATTGTTTAATTCCTTGATTTATATCTTTCTATTAATAAAAGTTTTATCTAAAAATAGGAAATTTAAATCTCTTGAGATAGAGAAGGTATAGGACAATATGAAGAAATTAGTTGGCAAACTGCTGCTGAGAAGATTCTAATGTATCAAAACGGAATGTCTGATAATATATGAAATATTGGCCTTCGAGAAGAACAAATGTGGATTAAATATTTATCCCTCTATAACTTGGTCCACTCAGAAAGCATCTTTGAAACTGTTTCCTCCTCTGTTAAACAGGAATTAGGACACCCAACTTAAATTTATAAGGATAAAAAATTGTCATGTATCAAATGCATGTCAATGTATCAAATGCTTAGAAAACACGATGCTCAGAAATTCTCATTCACCATTCAATTCCCTTTTCCTACAGTATCATAATTTCTACATAATTAGTGTTATGAAATCAATTAGCACTTTCATAGAAGATAAGAAATTATTTACCAAGTATTTTTTCAATACCATTATAAAACCCTACCAGTTGAAGTCTTACAAAATCTCTAGTCCCAGAATTCCCAGTGAGATGTAACTAGCTTTTATTATATTTCAGATAAGTATCACATGCAAAATTAATGCAAAATTAACATCTATCGGAGAAGTTTTTCTTTCATCAGAAATGTTTATATTAGTTTTAGGAAAATATACATTTATTATGTCTAAATCCACATGCCTATTAAATTAACTAGTCATTGAGAGTAAGGTCTCCTTCCAATTCCCACCTCCCCAATGGATAAATTCTACATGATCACATACAAAAATGGTATGGTCATAAAATACTCCCTTCACATTTTGTCATGCTGAAATTATGAAGTGTTCAAATAAGCATATTTTCTGGGATTGTACTGAATTAAAATATTGGCAATAATTATTTTCATTTCATCACTTTGGTGACTAAAATGTATTTGGTAACTGATATATGATCAAATTATATTTCAGCCTATAACTGGGTATTATATAGAATAGTAAAAAGAAATAGTCATTAGCAAAGAAACAGTCGAAGTCAGAATTAGTAGTAATAATAGTAGCAGTAATAGTAGTAATTGTAATAAACTGAACATACCTGGAAATAACTGTTTTGTCGGGGCACTGAGTTGTGCTAGCTTTGAAACTCTGTAAGCAGTATCTGAACCTTTAGAGTTCTTTCTGTTTGTGCAAAATCCTGTTGTTTTTGATATTCCCTCTGGTGAATTGTGAAAATCTAATGCTTTAAGTACATCAACTGGAGCAGCTGAAAAATAAGTTTAAGAAATAATTGAACAATCTAATATAAAATTTAATATTTTTAATACAGAAAATATTATGTCATTCCATTTTTCAAATCTTACCATTTTTCAATAGCTTACCATACCTCCCCAAACATTTGGATGTGTCTATGGAGTAGGGCCGGAGGTTGTAATAGAAACCATAACAACATTCTCAGATGCAAAATATAGAATAAAATTATTAATACGTAAAACAGAAGGTGTTATGTGTGTATGTGTGGATTTGAAATTTAATTTGGTCTATATAGTATATGTATATGTGTGTAAATGTGCATGTATCTGTGTCTGTCAATATTAGGTATCCATATATAGGTTGTTAATTTTTACCCTCTAAATTTGTCAGTTATTTCATGACATTGTTTTATGCTTCACAGTGGAGACTGAAACTCCTGAGGTTAATTGTCTTTTTTCCCCACTTTCATGTAGCCCTAGCCTATCTAATGTTACTTTTGATAGAAGCATACACTTCTCAAATCCGGTTCATTCTATCTCCAGCTACTGTGTAGTAGTCAACATAAAATAAGTTAGGAATCATAAACTTCCCTTTCCCTAATGTGTCTTGTTTGGATAACCAACCTTAATGGTGTAAAATTCACAAACTATTCATTGTACAATTCAATGGTTTGTGGCATATTATACTATTGCTTTTAAATTGAAGTAGAATATATATAACCTAAACATTTCCCATTAAGTATTCTTTAATTCAGTAGTAATGATTACACTCATAGTGTTGTGTAATCATCACTATCATCCATTCTGAAACTTTTTCATCACTCCAAACAGCAATTTTGTAACCACCATGCAATAATTCCCCATTCCCACATCTTCTCCTACCCCTAGTAACCTGAAGCCTGTCCCTTCATAGGGACAGAAATGTCCCTATGAAGTTGCCTATTCTAGAGACTTCATGTGAGTGAAATTAAACAACATTTCTCTAAACATAGAAGTAAACAATAACTCATCAGCAATTCCACTACATGCCCCAAAGACTCAAATTCAGGACTTGATGAGATAGTTTTATGCCAGTTGCAGCATTTTTCATAATACCAAGAGATAGAAACAAACCAAGTTTCCATCAAGGTATGAAAGCATTAACAAAATGTGATCTATATGATAGGGCATTAGTTAGTGATTAAAAGCAATTAAGTCCTGACTCATCAAATTATCTCACCAACACACGGAAATGGACCGTGAAATAATGAGCTAATTGCAACACGGATGAACCTTCAAATCATTATGTTGCACGCAATACACCAGATTAAAAAGGACAAACTGGATATTTTTGACTTTTGAATTCCCTGGTCCACAGCTATACATTTATTTAATCCACTAAGTCAAAATATTAACCAATTAGTGTACGTACTGCTATAAAAAAGAAATTTGGAAACTATGTTACTCAGTGTATTTATGATCTACAGGCTTTCTGTATGCAAAAAACGAATATTGAAAGTAGACCATATGCTGACCAATGTATCACTCAGCATGCCTTATATATAGTTCTTATGTCACACATTATTATTGTTTGTATATAAGTATCTCTCAAAAGCTCATGTGTTCAAAGCATGATTCCCAATGTACAAGGTTCACAGGTGAGACTTTTAGGCAATGATTAAGGCCTAATTCCTTGGCTAGATTAATCCATTGATAGCTGAATGGACTGTAGGCAGGTTGGATATGGCTAAAAGAATTAGGTCACTAGAGCCATGGCTTTGGGAACATATCTGTCCCTCAGCCCTTTCTCTCTCTCTCTGCTTCCCAGATCCCGTGACATGAGCAGCTTTCTTCCACTGTCATGATGTTCTGCCTCATCTAGGGCTCAGAGCAACGGAGTTGGCCAGTCAGGAACTAAGGCCTCTGAAACTGTGTGCCCAAAATAAACCTTTCCACTGTTAAATTTGTTCTTGTCAGGTATTTTGGTCGCAATGGTGAAAAAATGACTAAAACATATCTTTAAATTCTAATTGGGGAGACAATATTTATGCTCCAGTAGCTATGTAAGAGACAGCATTTACATTTATGTGGGTATAAACAGAACTATTTGGCTCATTTGTGTCTGAAAAAAAAGAACTAATGTTATTGATTGAAAAAATTTTAGTAGAATAGAATTGTTATCAAATTTCAGAACATAATTTGCTTCATAAATATATTATTTCTGGGATGACTTCATGAAAATGGGACTGATTTTAGAATCAGGAAATACCATCACTACAACTTGCCATACCCTATGAAGTAGAGGCTGACTTGCAACAGGATTTCATTCTTTGAAAATTACAATTTCAACCAAATTTTTACAATAATTATTAATCTGCCATAGAATGAATGAATGAATGATTGAATTTGGGCTTGTGAACATCATGCATCTTATCTTTTCCTTAGTTAATTACTTTTCAGGAATACTAACTTCTGTATCTTCAAACCTATGTGAATTAAGCTTTATATAACTTGCCTCATAAAGTATGATAGATATAATTTCCTTTAATAATGAAGTCCTTCTACCTATTGCATCAAACTTTTGAATGAAAATTCATACACTATGCAGTAGGGCACACATTTTGCCAAATTTAAAAAGAAAATATTCTCTCCAGAAATCAGGTATTTCAAAGGGATCTTTAACTCTACTAAATATGGTAGTCTTTAGTTCAATTTTGGAATTTTTAAAAATTATAATGGTATTTTGAAACTTTTTTTTTTCACTAATTCTGTTTGCAATGGTTGTTTTTTAGGCCAGTGGGATAACTGACTATTCTTACTGTCTAATTTTCTCTTACCATTAAACTAAGAAAACAGCCATTTGAGTAACTGCCACATCCAGACAACCTAATTTGCATGCACCGATCACTAGACTAGGTCCTTTACAGGTATTTACCCTCACAAATCTACTTTTGTATCCCAACACTACAGATGAGAGAATTGATAATAAAAGAGGAAATTCAAGATACTTCTGAGGTTTATGTAAATATCAAGTGTATGCTTTTTTCCACTTCAACACCCTCACAGCTATACCTACAAAGGAAAACTCTACAGAAAAAGACCTACAACATATATATAATAGTCTGAAATTATCTTGAGCCAGTTAACTGATTCTTGATGTTGATATTTATTTTAAATTAAACTCAATTCATGTTCCAGGATATAAATTACTATAAAGGAGAATGTTAATGAAAGCCACAATCTTATCTGCTTGTTTTATTTTATCTTTGTGAAAAGCCATTTTCAAAAGCAGAGCTGAATAAGACTCCAAGACAGACATGAACACAGCCATGAAGTCTGTAATTTAGTGAAGAAAAGAATGCAGCCCCATGGTCATGATCAAAACTAGCCATAGGTAAATAACATACCAATGATCACAACTTTCCTGTTCTCTATAATCTCTCTTAACACAATGACCTTTTCCAAGGGCACAAACTTTGTCACATTTGTTGCTTCCTACTCTGAAATTAATGTGTAAAAACACAATCCCCATACGGAATTCAAAATAAAGTTTCTCCTTTTAAAGTCTAGCAAAGTTCTTTATAAAGTCCATGATACGAAACCATAAATTCCTCCTCAAAAAAATGGTCAAAATCAGGAACATATTATAAAGATTTCAAATAAATTTTGTCTGCAAAGATATATCAAGTCACAATAATGTAAAATAATTAAGCCAATAAAGTATTATACTTTTCAACTGAACAAAATAATAAAGTCACTTTGAAATTCTGCCTGTTATTTGATAACCCTTAAAATCCTAGTATTTAATACGCTCTCATAATATGGACTCTATTGGTTTACACACACACACACACACACACACAGGAAAACATTTTTACATTGTTAGCAGAAACTTTTTAAAGACTGAAATAAGTAATTTCTTATATAGTATATATAAAAAAGTGAAATTTTCAATACTTAAAGCAATTTTAAATGCCCTTAATATGTTCAATATTTCTATTTCCAACTGGTATCAAAGACCATGATTAACCATTGTATCCAATTCAGTACAATATTGTGTTCAATGATATCTTCCTGCCTTTTATTGCATACTGTAGGTTAATTTAAATAGGAGAACAGTATATCAGAGCCCATTACACTACTACAAAGCCATTTGCTATGGATTAGATCTTGAATGTGCCACACAGTCACTATTGGGTGGTGCTGGAAACTTTAGGAGCTGGGGCCTAGTGGAAATAGTTAAGTGAATGGGGGCATGACTTTGAAGGGGATTTTACCCCACCATCTTCTTCTTCTCTCTTTGCTTACAGCTGCCAGGAAATGATCAAATTTTCTCTACCACATACTGTAGTCATGATGGGCCTTAACTCAGGCCCAAAAATGATAGAGCCAACTAACCATGAACTGAAACCTTGAACCAAAATAAATTTTCCTCCTTTTAGTTGATTTTCTAACTAAAAGTTAGAAATCTAGTTATTTTTTTGTTAGAAGTAGAAAACAGACTAACGTACCTTTTACTGAATTTCATCCCCTTTCTAATCAATCTGCATGCCATAGCTCAACTGAACTTCCTTAAAAATCCATTTCAAGTCATTCTACTGTTTAAATTCCTTCAGAAAACCCTGCTGACTTCCAGATGGTGTCCACATTCCATATCTCTTGCATACAAAATCTTGATGATGTAGACATACCCACTTATCCTCCCAGTTCCATCCCTACTGCATGCCCTTTACGATCTTTCCTCACCTCCTAATTCCATCCTCATTCAGTGCTTTTACCACACTGAATTCAGAGTTTCTGGAAGCCTACTGGAAGCAAAAACACATACACACACACTTCAACTATATAAAATGGTGTTTGAAAGTGAAACACATGTGATAATGTTTAGAAACAACTGTCTCTGATGCACACAGGAGTGTCTAGTCATAAAATAAAAAATTTTGAGGCCCTAATATATCCTTTGTATTATTTCTGTTGCATTCCATTGACTCTTAAATGTCCTCACTCAGTCATCAATCACTCTGGTTGTGGGTCTCTGGTCCTTTTTTCCCTCTGGGATCAGCATCCCCACAGATTATTGATCTAATACCTCAAAACAATGTGACTGCTTTTCTTTAATTTCTCCTCTAACCTTCTTCACACACTTCCATGACAGTAATGAAGGCAGCATGACACAGTATTAAACAGCCAGGCTGCTTCTGAATTCCATGACTGCCACTTAGTGTCTGTGTGATTTGGACATATTACCTAAATGCTCTGTGCTTCAGTTTATACATCTGTAAAATAAGAATAACAAAAATATTTACCTCAAAGAGATTTTGCCAGAACAGAATTTTATTTGTTACAATGTCTTAGAATGGTATAGTGGTTAGAGAAAGTATGCCTTTGGATTAAGACATCCTTGCTGCCTATCTTTATATGGTGGATAAAATAAGAATGGCTTTACATTTATAGTCAAAAATCAAAAATGTGTGATATTTTGTGAGACAGTAAAATTATATGAAACTTCAATTTCAGCATTCATATATAATTTTTTTAATTGGGACATAGCCACACTATTCATTTATTGTTCATAACTGCTTTCACAGTACTACAGTGCTGCACGGTTGTAACAGAGTCTGTATGGCCCACACTGGCTAACATATTTATTATTCAACCTTTTTGAAATGGTAATTATGGCAGCACAGGTATAGCAAGGTATAGAGTTCAAGGAAAGAAAAGTAGTCATGCTTGCCCAAGACCAACACTAAACAAGTTCAGCTGTCCAGATGCACCATGGTTACTGAATCCTCTGGACAAACATTACACCTCTGTCATGAATTCACTGCCACAAACTCCAAGCAAGCCATCTCTAGGTCAATAAAAAAGACCAGGAAAGACATACCAGGGCCTCAAAAATGTTTGTTTCATACCTTTCCACTCATCCACCCCCAGATTTATCATCCCAATTGGGATAAACTTCTTTCAGTTTCTAAAATGGATTTATTCTCTATCTTTCTTAATTGGCTATGAATTGTTGACTAATTTTTTTAACCCTGTCATTAGAATCACCTGGAGCTGGGTGTGGTAGTGCATGCCTGTAATCCCAGCAACTCAGGAGAATGAGGCAGGAGGATCATACATTCAAAGCCAGCCTCTACAACTCAGCAAGGCCCTGAGCAACTTAGGAAGATTCTGTTTCAAATAAAAAGGACCAGGAGTGTAGCCCAGTCATAAGGTACCCCTGAGATCAATCACCAGTAACAAAAACGAAAGAAAAGAAAAAAACAGAATCACCTGGAGAGCTTTTAAAACATATGGATGCCTGTGTCCCACTCCAGAATTAACAAACTGGAATGACTATGGTGAGGCCCAGGCATCATTCATATTTTCAAAGTTTCCCAGATGAATATAATGTGCAACCAGGGATAAAAGCAGGTAGATTCAGAACTAGTTAATGTTTTGGTCTCAATTTAAGTATGACATTTTCTAGGAAACCTTTACTTTCCCAGGCAGTGGGACTCCCTCATAGTAGCCTCTATTCCCCTTGAATAACACAACACAATTTCATTTGCCTAATTATGTCATCATGACTCTGCACAATATGGCCTTGGACACAATCTAAACAAGAATATGATTTATTGTTATTTACACACACTACCTAATTCATTATCTCTCTCTTATAATTTATTAATATTTGTCTCCCCTGATAGATTGTTAACCTTCTGATGGTGAACAGTGATATTCATATTACTGTTTTACTGCAAAGGGATATTAGTTGAAACACAGAAAATAATCAATAGAGATATAGTTCAAGAATAAATGAATGAGTACCTACATCTGGCCACTGAATTGAAATATCTTTCCCATCAATCTAAGAAGGGAAATAAAGAAGGCTAGAAGTGACTTTTAGCAACAATTTGAAGAGATTTCCAAGTTTGATCATGTCTACTGTTCAATTCAGGTACGGTAAGAAACAGGGGTAAAATGGTCTTTCTAATATGGATGTTTTCTAAAATTCTAGAGATTCGTTTCCCTTACCTTGTACCTCACATCAAAGGCAATAGATAAAAGGTATCATCAAGGAAAGGAATAAAAAAATTTTTAAAGGATTCTAAACCATCTCCTGCCTAGTTGCAAAATGCTTTGCTGCCCCAAGGGAGTATCAAGAGTACTACTATGTGTATGTGATAGGGGATATAGGGCTGAAAAGGAGAGAGAAGTGATTATTCGTTGTAACTGACGTACTAGCAAATGCCCTACTCAATTTCAAAATCATGAGATCTCTTGATAAAGAATCTACAACTTAGGATCTGAAAAGTGTATAAACAGCAGTCAATTCGTCAGTTTCTGAAGTTTGAACTGCCCAACTTCTAACCAAGCTCAGGATTTATTTTCTGTATGACTTTGGGTAAGCTACTAACCCTGCCAAGAATTAGTTTTCCCAACTCAACCCGTACTTTGAGAATTAGATACGATAAGGAATTTTAATCTCTGATAAAATGATATCTAAGACTATTAATTATTGTGTCTAACACAAAGTAAATAATGCCTATAATGCCAGCTACTCAGGAGGCTGAGGCAGGAGGATTGCAAGTTCAAGGGCAGCCTGGGAAAATTAGTGAAATCCTAAAATAAAATATAAATGGACTGGGGATGTAGCTCAGTAATGAGTGTCCTGAGTTCAACACTCAGTTTCCAGTACTGCAAAAAAAAAAAATTATTCCCTGGAAATTTCAATCTTTCTGAACACATATATTAGCTCCTATAAGTAACTTCCACGTCACCACATAGCTATAATTAACTTGATTCCTGTTATCCGTTTTCTCTTGGGAAAATCTGTTTGTATTAGAGTAGGATACTGAGCAGTTTACTATCTCTAAATGTGCATTACATTCTATGCATGAAAAGTATGTATTGCTTAGCAATCTCTCCAGTAGGCTCATATTGAAATCATTATGCTGATATCATCAATATTTTCCTTTTCATTTTATATTTGCATTGATAGAAATTGATAAAACATAAACACAGTAACCCTGATGTGAGTTATTTATTAAAAGACTTAAACTTTGATATTATATAGTATTTCCTCTGGTACTATTCTTTCACTTACTTTAAATGTACATGTCACTTATAAGAGTATGTAAGTTTACCTTAATATGACCATGTGGACAAATAATTTCAATAGAAATCATAAGTGTTTCCTATATCCTAATATAACCCTTTTTAGCTAAAATGGCCAGCACTATTATTAATATTCTGTAATCTAATCTTCATCATCAAAGCAGCACAAAATGGAAAAAATTACTTGATTAAATACATTAGAAAACTATGTTATATAAGAAACCCTCATAGTTGTACAGTTTACATTAATTAGTCTTAGATATGTGACATGTTCCATACTACTATTTAGAATTCAGTTTTCCCCCATAGGGTTTTATAATCAACTAAAATATATTGCCATTAATAAGACTATGTTTTCTTAATATATTTCACTATACATATACACAGATATAATACAAATATCATAAATGTAAGTATCTCATAGTTCTAGATATTGACAGACATCTTGGAAGAAAATGAGTGTCCAATATTCAAATTGAGAATGTCAAGGGCAATGGCAACATAAAGCAGTAACATGGAGTGTTAGAAATTTTATAATTAATTTCATCAAATCAAGCACCTAGTGAGCCTTTTTACTGCCTTGCAGAAAAGAGAAACTTGATCAAATGTAAACATATTTTCTTAGAACTCTGAAAATACCAGTTTAAAAAAGTCAATTACACAGTGAAATCCACAGTTCAAAGATTTAAAAAAAGAACCAGTAAAATATTCTGAAGTAGAACCAAAACAAAAGTGACTTCCTATAAAAATCATTTGAATCCACATGAAATTATGGACTATTCATTATTCTAATTTTAACCTATCCAGAGTTTGAGGGCAATACTAGATTTATCCTTAATAAGAAATAATAAAAGACTTTTCTTTTAATATCAGCATATGGGTACATGTCCTTGACAATATCTAATCTGTAATCACTTTCTAGTTCTTTAGTTGAAAATATCTCCTATTTACAATCAGAGTATTGATGTTATGGTTCCCTTGAACCAGTGAAACAAAGTAAAGTTCGCACTACAATTTACACTCACCATCTCTTCCCACAACCAGATCTATGTTTATGGTATCTATCAAATAAGAAATGTGCTTCTGTATGTGGGATTTGGCTGTCACAGTAACTATAACTGAAAATTATACATAGTAACTATGCTGTGGGAACATGTATGACCTAGATTCTTCCAGCATCTAAAAATCCAAATAATTTAAGGTAACATTTGTATTCCAAAATAATATAATTCAACATTTAATTCAAAGTTTTATATAAAACATTAAAACAAAGTCTCCATCTATAATTTAAATACATCATTTTTATATAGGGCAAATATCTGAATAGTACATGGGAAAAAAATAAATCAAGAAAAGAGGACAAAGGAAGGTTCTAAAAGTGTGGACTGTAATATTAAATAAAGAAAATTAGAAAAATACTCACTAAAAAGATGCTATTTACATAAAGTCTGGACAATCATAAGGGGCTCATATACCTTGATGTTTCTGGAAATTAAAAAAAAGATTCTAAGAAAAAATAATAAGTGCAAAGAACTCACAGGAATTGGCTCAGAATGTTGAAAAAATATAAGAAAACACTGTCTCATCCAAAAGATGTAAGAAGGATATAAGAAGTGAGGTCGGAGAAGTGAGCATGAGGGTCTATTGAAGGCAGACTATAAGTTTGATTTTATTCCAAGTGAGATGGAAAACCATTGGAAGGTTAAGGGGAAAAAGGTGATGTGAACCAACTGTTTCTATAATTTATTTTTTCAGAGCAGGTTTAGCTTCATAGAAAAATTGAGATGAAGGAACAGAGACTTCCCATTCAACTTATTTTCTCAGACCTCTGTGACTGCTATGTTGAGACAGATTGAAGGGGCACTGGAACAGAATCCTATAGCAATTCCAAAGTACTTGCAATCTTCCACATGTGAAATGTTGACTTTCTTAGACTGAGCAATGAAGTACTGGGTCAGATTCTGAATATATACTGATGATTGAACAGACAGGAGTTGCTGACAGGTTAAATATAGGCTATCAGAGAAAAAGAGTCACAGCTGACCTACTTTTTTTGTTTGACCATCATGATTGATTGTGTTGCCATAAACAGATTGAGAAAACTAAAGAGACAGGTTTTAGGAGAGGAGTTTGGGATGCCTTAAATACCACAACACATAGTTGAATAGGGAGTCAAGTATGTAAATATATATGTAGTTCAGGGGAAAGATATGAGCTAGAAGTAAAACTTTATTATTAATTATATAAAGGTTATTCAAATCTACAATTAATTTATTATGTGATTACCTAAAAACTATTTGATATGTCTTCCCTTGAAGGAAATGTTTATGACCTAAAAATATTTACAATGAATGTTTTGTCTTCTCAATCAAAATAGAGAACATAGTCCAATATTAATCCTCAGAAATTAAAAAATCACAAATGTTATCCTATGATGCTGTAATTTGGCTAATTAACAGAACTATCACATAAGACTTAGCAATGTAAAGTTACTTGTTTTATCTTATAACAGATTTTATAAATGTGCAGATACATTTGTTTCATGTATTCCCTTATAAAATAGGAACATTGCTTGTTTATATATTTATATTACTTGTTTATATATTTCCAAGTCTATGACTACAACTCCATAGGAAGTATAATTTAAATGTCCTATAACTGTTGAGAACCTCTGGTGATTTTACTATGGTTGACTATTCCAGGAAAAGGAGCATAGCCTCAGTACCCTGATTATTTGTCAGAGGATCTGATAGTTACAATAAACCAGGATAGTAGAGAAAGGAAATATGCACTGATCGCACCAACTTAAAAAACAGCTTTCTTGTACATTTTACTTATTCATATGATTCCATGCCATGCAGAAAAATATAACTGTATAATCTTGTGTTATGTGTCCATTGCCCATTTCCACAACATTACCTCACATATACCCCTTTTCTTCTTTTCTAACCAAACTGCCTTTTTTCAAGTCCTTTATTCAGATCCTTTGTGGAGTCATTTACCCTTCTGCCTCAGGCCCTCATGTCACTGCCTGAAACATTCTTTCCTCTTCACTTAATTTGATTATTCAATGCTCAATTGTTATTTCTCAGGGAAGCCTTCTTTGGCTTTACTGAGCTTCTATTCTGTATTCTTCTAGAACCAAGCACCTCTCCTTCAAAGCATCTAGCATTGTTGTAGTTACATATTTACTTGCATGACTGTTTGATTGATTACTGTTTTCTCAAGTAGACCATAAATTCAATGAGGCAGGATTGTGACTAACATTGCCTAGCAACTAGTCTGAGCATATAATAAACATCTAACATATACTTGCTTGATATGTGAATGACGGAATTAGCTTAGAATCTAGCATAAGTGACTTTGATAAATATTTGTCAAATGAATAAATTAATGATTGACTATATTAATCAGCTTTTCACTGCCACTTTTGTAGCAAAGTACACACTGCATGAGAACAGAGACTGACACACTGTCTTTGTAGCTGTAGCACCTAACATAGTGGTTGTTCACAGAAGGTGATAGTCATTTAAAATCTGAAGTTATTGACAAATTCTATCCCCAACTTTGTCATATCACAAAAAACTTACACAAACAGAAAGCTGAAGGCAAAAATAACATCAAAATTCTATGTATGGTGAAGAAAAGAAAGAAAAGCCAGTCGACAGTGGATGTTTGAAAAGTACACCACTTCTGATTTACAAATGGTCAAGGTTATTAAAAGAGGTTATCACTAAAACACTAAAATTATTTTTCCATTCAATTTTCATGTTGACAAGAGCAATACTCGTCAAAATTTAATTTGTTATATGCTCTGGAGAGGAGGATTAAAAGAAATTATTTTCTGTATTACAATCAAGTGAACTACTCAATTCAGTTCTTGCAGAGCCACTACTATTTGGCAATACAGTATTTATCAAATGATTGCACACAGTAACAATTATCTTCCACTTAACTCACAGTGTCTTATTATACAAGAGAAGCACATTCTCATTTTTGGATATATTTATTTTCCATGACAGATGGTTTATAAACCCTTGGCTTTGCATGCCAATTATCTACATAACTTTATAAAGCACCCATGCTTGGATTCCATTTAAAATCTACTCAATCAAAATTCCCAAGGTTAAGATTGGAAAAAATTGTGATTGTAAGCCAGCAATCATTTCCCTACCCTCTTCAGTGAAAATCCTTTACTTATAAATTCATTTATTCATTCATTTTTTCAACCAACATTTTATTGTCCATCTATTACGCTCCACATATGGTGCTATATGCTAATGTTACTTATGTAAAAGAGCTGTGTTTCCTGCTTTTATTGCATCAAAAATATTCTGTGATAAGTATTCAAGTTTGGGGTAAGTACAGTGTGCTTTAGGATGTTGTGCAAGGTCAATGTCCCCATCTTCATGATTGCAGAGAAGTATTCCTGGAGGAGATAATGTCTAAACCCTGAGAAAAAGCAATGGTCAGCAAACTGGAACCATGATCAGGGTGGAATCACAGCTTGGCGTGGAGGCAACCAGACACAGATGTTTTTAGGAGATCATAACAATATTAGCAGAAATATGTTCAATGTATTTATGTAAACATGGACAGCAATTAATACACATCACTACATATATAACTACATATATAACATGTGGGTTTTTGTTTAGGTAATTGAAGAATAAGTCTTTCAGTGAAGACTTAGCCCATGCCTATTACATGGCTTGCTCTATGCACTTTGGACACATTAAAACAGATAAAGACACCACATTATTTTTTTCATACTGGGGATGAAAAAAACCAGGGCCACTTAACCACTAAGCCACATCCCCAGCCCTTTTTATTTTTTATTTTGAGGGAGGGTCTTGCTAAGTTGGTGAGGCTGGCCTCGAATTTTCAGTTTTCCTGTCTCAGTCTCCCAAGTTTCTGGGATTACGGGTGTGCACCACTGTGCTCAGCTCTTCAAAACAATTCTACAGCTACAGTCTATCAATATTATAAGCACGTGAAACTTTATATATTTTGTGTTTGAATATAGTAATTCATAATATAATAACTATAATACATAATTATATAAATTACTTCTAATCCAAATAATTATTTTTAAATAACCATATAGGTAGGCCACTATTTCTCATTTATTAAGCAGTCAGGCAATTAATCTCCAATAGACACAAACTTAAATGAAAAACTTAAAAATGAACATGTGACAGTATTTAAAATCAACCATTTTACAGTAGGATATTCTTGAATTATACTTTCCTTTCCCATTCACCAGTAGAAGGGGAAAATGATAATTTATGTCACTTCATATATATATCACTTCATATCTTAACAGCAAACCAGAATCTTAGAGGAAATATAAGTAGCTACAAATATTCAGTCAATAAGTAGCTACAAATATTCAGAAGTATCTTTGGAGAGAATGTCCAAAGCAGTTTTCCAGATGAAAAAGCTAAAATTAAATTCCAACTTATTTACTTTGAGATTGAGTAAAGAAAAAGGGGGCAAGAGGTGTATAATCACTGATAATAATATGACATGAGGAGAGGAGGTCCCAAACTTTAATTTCACATCACTCCAAGTTAACTGGACTTTAATTTTGCTCCAGTATGCTTAGTGAAAAAGTAAGACAATTAATAACACAAATAATAGCAATTTTATACTGTACATGCTGCCATTGTGGTAGATGCTGGAGACACAGATAAAATCAGGTCACAGTTATTATCTACCCAGCAACCTCAAGAAGAAACCTGGCATATAAATGAGTAATTTTTAAAAAAATACAGTATTTGTTTTGTGTGAGCCATGTGTCTTTCAGTTACATTCTCCTAGTTGATTATATTTCAAATAACTGTTGGATAATCAGGCCTGACATTTTTATATTGAAGGCAATAAGCAAACATATATACATCAATCCCGAAAGTAGAGTAATACCTGATGTTCCCTGCCATAAATTCTGATAGAACAAGCAGGAATCTGTAAGTGTCCTTGCTACTTAATGAAACAAAGTTAACCTCAGTCTACACCTAGAACTTCAACAGACACATCAGTTAACTTCTTAAATAAGTCAGAGCAAAGTAATTGATGATGGCTCCCAGCGACTCCCTGTCAGTTTTCTCTCACCTTTCATGTGGCAGTTTGTCCATAAAATGGCCAAGTGTTGATATGGCTTCTACTATTGAACCCAAATGTAGGTTGAAGAGCTTTAGGAATTGTAAAATCAGTCTTTTCCAGGGCCTTTTTACATCTCTCCTTGTAGAACTCATGCTACTCGTACGGTTGACATGAAGCTTACCGTGCTACAGCTGCATGATTTATGCTTTAATGTTAGGCCCCAGTGCACAGTGCTCAGGAGACAAGTCCAGGGCTCTGTATAGAAGCACTTTGAAAGGAAGTTTAGTAGAGGAAGGAGATTGGGCTAGGGCAGGGTGGACATGAAGTGAAAGAGGAAGAGATAGGGGACCATCATGTACTGAAATCGATTTCCATGCATGTATGAGTTGGCAGGATGAACCTAACTACTAACTATAAAGCTCTAATTAAAAAATAAAAAGTAAACATCAAACTGTTTAAAGCCAGGACTCTAGAGCAAGATTGTCTGTGTTTCAATCAAGCGTCTATCACTTACTGTGTGACCTTAGACAAAATAATTAACTTGTCTATTTTTCAGTTTCATCATGGGTAAAACAGGTATTCTGATGTCAACTGATTTCTAGGATAATTGTCAAAACTAAATAAGATTCTATATGAAGTTACAACAAAACCTGGTACACAATGTGTATGCATTAATGTTAGCTCTCACTATCCGTATCTTCTTGAGATATGAGGAAATGTTTCACGGATCTGCAACGTTGGAGTTAAATCCAGTGGTATAAACTGTGAGAAAATGAGTACTAGATGGATGAAAAGAGAACAGATATTCCAGGGAAAGAATTCCAAGACAGAGAAAATCAAGCAAGTGGATTAACACAGCTGAAGTGCTGAGTCAATAGGAGTGGCACTGGAGAGGTGAGAAATGTCTGGTCATAGGACATACACAGGGGCCACACACTGAAGGGCACTCTGTGTTATGCTCAACCATTCACACAATAATTCTATCCTCAAAGTCAGTGAAGTGTTGTGAAGACTCACCAGCATTTGAAAGGAAGAGTGACAGCCAGCAGTGGGCTGCATGCCACTGTTGGACTAATCAGGAGAGAAGCAAAGATATCTCTTTAATATCATGATTCATGTTTTTCGGCAGAAACAAGAACACCAAGTATGCACTAGAATTCTTACTAGGCTCGTCAAGGATTGCAACTACTACTTTTTCTGGCAGTCATCCTTTCAGGAAGTTGTATGTGAAAATCTCAGTGAGGAAGGAAAGCCAACCACCTCACACGGTCTAAGGTTCATTCCTTTAAGCCCGGATGTCAGTTTACCAGTCAGACAGAGGAAGGAAGCTTCCACTGATACTCTATGAGCTCAAGTTCTATGAATAGGGACCTTCATTTGCCTGTACAGTCCCGGGACATTCAAGAGCAATTAAATTTGGTTAAAATAAGAAAGAAATGCTTTTTAAGAAAAAAAAGAAGGTTTGAGGGGACTGCAAAAGTTGATTGTGCTAAAGCACTTTTACACAGGTTTGTTTTAGTTCTCAATTGTCAAGTCGTATTTAAGCTGGTCTCTTACTCTGAAATATGATAACCTTTCTTTTCTCTGAGTTCTTTCTCCTAAATTAATAGCACTGTCTCTAATTCCATGCACAGCAAGCAAAGAGTTTATTTTACCAGATAACAGTAGGTCTGGTGATCAGCCAATGTCTAAAGAACCACTAGCCAAGTCAGTAGTAGGCCAAAGACTGCAACTGATAAATAGATATTACTTGCTAAATCACTTTAAAATTGTCTTTCATCTTCTCTATAAACTAGTATTATTCATGCTTTCTTAAAAAGAATGAAAGGAAAAAAAACACATTTACCTATATAATAAAATTATATTACAGTTTGTAAGCAGGGAAAAAAAAATGTATTAAATGTATTATGTGCATCCAAATATAGAAGACACTTCAAAAACTGAAGAAAAAAGAAAGACCAAGACTTTGAATTAAATTACTAGAGAAATTAAAAGAAAAAATGTCTAAATTTAGGGAAGGCAGTAGTGTATACTAAAAGCAACACTGAAAATTGCATTTAAAGTTGACCCTTTAGTGAGAGAATTTAGGGGACATTGCAACTATTTAAAACATCTATGTATTATTTTCTTCTTTGCTAGGGAAGAATGCTTCAATGTTAGGGAAAAAGCACTTGGTTTCCTCTCACGACTCCCAGCTCAGGTCACATTTCCCAAGTTTTAAATGAGGGAAGAGAAAAAGTAAAAGCAGAAATGCAGACCAGAAATCTGCCCATACTTTGTAGCTGCCTTAAATACCTAATGAATATACCAACTGCCCTTAATTATTTCTCCAAAAGTACAGTGCAAAGAAAATTGTATTAAGGATCCAGTGAAATTGTGGCTATTATAAACCTAATCATTAAAAATACATGAAATGATGGTGATGCCTCATTATTTATAAAACACCATGTTTATATAAATTGTTCATCCTGATTATAACTCACAGTAAATGTTTCCACAGTATTGTCTTCAGGACCTTAAGGACATTGTTTTTCCCTAAAGATGGAATGACTCTTAATTTAGTAGAAATACTAGCTCTTAAAGGTTGGATTTTGGAAAAATAAATGTTGAGATACAAAATCAAATTTTTCTTTCTTTCCTCACAATTTCACATGTAATGATAAAATTTGTTGAAAATGTTGACAGCATGACAGATATCATAGTAGTCCATTAAGAGTAAGTACTTCCTATGAATAAACTGTCCTGAGGCTGGTGTTGTGGCTCAGCTTGCCTAGCACGCATGAGGCACTGGGTTTGATCCTCAGCACCACATAAAAATAAATAAATAAAACAAAGGTTAAAAAAAATGCTTTTATAAATAAATAAATAAATAAATAAATAGTCCCTTTATTCCCAAGGAAAAGGTATGTATGCAGTTTTAAATACTCAGACAATCCAAAATAAAAACTTTAATTAGAATTTGCACTATTATCTCTTTTTTTCCTAATTTGACTATTTATAAGGAAAAAGATTGTTAACACATAACAAGCACATAACACCCTAAGGATCATCTGACTTATGAATAAAGGCTATATGATGTCAAATACAATATAAAATCAACTAAAATTAACTTGAAAACATCAGACACTATTTTCTTTATTTAAAGAACATATGCTATTTTCTCAGCTCATTGAAAGTTCAAAATCAGACCTGGTTCTTTGTCAACAACTATACAGAGAATAAAAAAAACTAAGTTCTTCCTCCATCAATAATTGTACACAAAAAAATCAGAAACTATTGCCCTTTCTACTCTGATGCAGATAATCATATAGAATTGCTTAATTAGGTATATTAACAATGTATCTATGATGAAATGATCAAAAATTACCTTTCTCCAAATTGAGAAAATTGAGGAATTCTAAAATGCATTCTATAACACTATTTCCCTATCTGATTTTCATTAAACCAGGCATTTTCACTTAATCTACCTTCTCATTTATCTAAATTCCAGCAAACATAACTTTACGTAATATTTGGTCAATCTATCAAGTCTCAGACATGTATTATAAAAGCTATTTCTCACCACTATTACAGGCCTTCAGCCTACACTCAAAGAACTTTGAATATTATGAGTATTCTTATATTTTTATGAAAAACTATTCAGCTAACAACCTTCTGTGCCTTAGCTTCCTCATTAGTAAAGTGAGAAGGTAAGATTGATTAGCAATTACTAGAATTCCTAGCTCTAGCATTGTCAAGAAAGAAATCTCATCAATACACCTTTTCTTTGAAAAATGTATCCTTTTGTTACACAGACATGCTCAACCAAGCTTGATTTGAATTTTTGTTATCAATTGATAGATAATGATAAATAAAACAGAGCCTTGATAAATTGACCAGAGCAAGACTTATCTCTGACAAGAACATTTTTAGAAAAGAAAGGTAACTATTTACACATTTTAATCAGATAGAAAGGCAACCCAAAGATACAAAAGGAGGTGGTCTACTTTGCTGCATTTTAGAGCTACTAACTTGACCAACAATATAGTCCTTCTATTTTACTTACAAGTCAAAAGAAATAAGGAATCTTTAAAAAATTAAATTGTAAGCAATCATACTCTCTATATAGATACATTTCCCATTTTTTCGACTTCATAATTTTGTTTAAAACTATGCAGATATCTCCTAAAGAGTCTTACTATGAAGCAAATTGTCACTTTGAGATATTAATAAACAATTTCAAAAGTAATAGACAATTAGGTGAAAGTTTCTGTAACTAACTGAGCATGTATGTGCCACCTAAACTTAGACTGTCTGCATAAAACATGCAGGAAGGTATTTCCTAGGAGCTACATTTTAGCTTTACTGTTTCTCTATTATAGATTTCATCAAGTTTGAATTAAAAAAAAAAAAATGAAAAGACACAATGTTAATAATCCTACCAAATACTGCAAGCAAAGAGTTTATTTTACCAGATAACAGTAGGTCTGGTGACACATGCCATCTTTTAACTGATTTCTAATTAAGTAACCAAAGGGAACAAATCTGCTCTCCTTGCAAGGTAGGGATTAGCATACACTCTGGAAGCCAGCACCATTTCACCTGCTGATCCTGGGCACTCAAAACAACACTTCCGCAAGGTTCACTACCAATAGCTGACAGGCTACCAAAATTCCTCCTAAATTTTTTTCCCTAAAATTTTGTCAACATTTTGTAAGACCTATTGGCATACTCACCAAAAGCTGAATACCATTCTAATTAGAAAAAAAAAGCATCAATTAGGTATTACTTTTCTTAATATTCAATTATAGCTAGCTCTTACTTAAACAGCTGCTAAAACTCTTATAGGAAATCATATTTCTTAATACAATCATACTGCAGTCACCATAAATTCCAGGGGAATCTCAGGTCCTATCTGTAGTAAGTCATGGCCTAATCCTCTTTCTCTCCCCCTGGCCACAGTCCTGAGATAAAATTATGTTTTATATGAAACATAAAATTGAAGCTGATATAAATGCCTATTTCTTAAAATTCCACCTAATTTTTTACACTAAATCATAGTAAAGATTAAAAATTGTTAATACATATGTTAAATATTCTCTAGTTTGGATTTTCAAAATAAAATAATATGACTATGTAAAATCAGTTTATTTTATCCATTCACTTCCAAGAAATTTCTCCTGCAATATTTTCTTTAGTGTTTAACTTTAT
This sequence comes from Geosciurus inauris, assembly GCA_004024805.1. Lineage (NCBI taxonomy): Eukaryota > Metazoa > Chordata > Mammalia > Rodentia > Sciuridae > Geosciurus > Geosciurus inauris. The sequence goes on along the minus strand of PVHX01000244.1, from coordinate 211,805 downwards.
TATGAACCTAGAACTTTTTCAGGCTTTCATGATCTAATTTTATATGAAAAAGACTGTTTTAAATTTATTTTTGGGTTTAGGAGCTGAGCTACACAACTGCACCTCAGGGAAACCAGTAAGTCATAGTATGATGTTAGAATATAATGCCTTTATTTAGAAAGTGGTATAAAATCTTACTCATTCCTTCAACTACAAATATAAAGGCTAGTTTTAGTACTGGACACTGAGTTTATTTTTCCGTTATGTGTTGATTTAGAATTTGAAGTCAGTGTTTCTCATTTAAACATTAATATAATATTATTTCTTTTTTGACATGTGTCAGGAAACAAGAATAGGTCTAAATAAATGTGCCTCTCACAAAGCAAAAAGCACCAAATATCTTAATGTACCAAACACCAAAATCTTACAATATAAATATCTAAAGTATCATATAATTTTCAAGATATTTCATCGAAAAATGACAAGCAAAACCCAACAGCACCTGATTCTTATACTTCACTTTTTTTCACATTACTTGGCTTTATACAACAGAAGTTTATTTTTCTAACATGTATTCGATATGCTACTAATATGTTTGTTTTAAGGTGTTTCAGGTACGTAGATAGATTGAAAGTACAATATTGAAAGTGTAGAAATTTAATTTTTCTAATATTCTTATAACTTTACTGAAGGCCCAATGTGTAAAGAAAAATCTGAATTTTCAGTTAAATAATCCATTTGGCAAATTCATAGAATAATGTCCTTTGAACATTCAGTTCATCAGTCTTTACTGAAGAATTTCTCAGTTTCCACATTTTAAAATAAACAGCTGCCATTACAATACTCATGTCTACATGTGTGTGCAACATGCTGAAAAAGAACTGCTATATCCATTCCTCCTTAATCAAGTGTCCTTTCCCAGCATCTCGGTAGTTAGGGGAACTTTAAGAGGCCTTTTACTATGGCACATGTTTGAATGCCAAATAACAAACCAAACCAGCAGAGGGCAGAACTGCTGACAGAATTGACCAATTCAAGCAGTGACCAGGTAGGTATCAAAGGTAAAAGGCAAACTTTTTGATGTATTCTACTCTCAAGGATTCCTATTCATCCTTTAAAATGTGGAAATGATGTAATATAATCAATATAACTCATTTCGAGTTATAGTACTCATTAGAGGCTCTAGCTGTAGTCACCAGGAAACTTCACAGGCAAGAGTAATCTAGAGCTGCCTGCTACTCTGGAAGGTGAAAACCACAAGCGTGTAGTAGGAATATCGACGTGGTAGCAGAGTCTGACTTCCGGGAGCGCTAACTTTCACTAGGGAGAACTCAGAACTTGATATCTGACCAAGGGCCAGACTCTTCCCTATTTGGGGCTGGCATTTTTTATTTTTTTGTTTCTCCCTTATCCTCTCTTCCCCCACCGTCCTTCCTATTCCCGGGCTTCTTTCCGCACTTCTGAAAAAGCTTGCTTCCTACTCTAAATTGCTTGCGCTCCCAGAACTCCAAAGGCTGTCGCCTGCCAGCCGAGTCTACAGCACCTAACGGACCGCTGCAGCCTGACGCCTTTTCGGGAAAGGGAGGGGTCGGGGAGGGAGGAGGCAGAGGGGAGGAGTGAAGTCGCTCTCCCTCCTTGGGTACTGACAGAGCTGCAGTCTTCTGAGCAGGTCTGGTCATTCAATATTTGGTGGTGCCACGTAGGAACTTTTCCTTACCTCTCTCCTCCCACCCCCCCACGCCCCCTCCTCTTCCCTCCCAATCCCTATTCCTCCGCCCCCACCCCATTTTCTTGGCAACTTTCATCATTCTCCAAAAGAACTGCACGTCCAACCTGCAAGAAGTGTTGGGGGTGGGGGGCTTATAGGAGGGGGCTGAAATTCAGGGAAAAGTTTTCTCCCTGTCTTGAACCCTTTCTTTGTAATCTGTGAAGGGTTTTCCACTGAAAATCGTTTAAAAGTGCTACACACACACACCACTCAGAAAGTGTTCTCAATCTTCCAGATTCATCCCTCCTGGTTTCTCTTATATCCCCAAAAGTAAAACAGCCTGTTTCTCACTTGGTTGCAGACAAAGAACTTTATCAAGGTTCATTTCATACCCTTTCTCTATATTTTCTCCTCAGTTCACCCTTAAAAAGATATTCCCATTACTTAGAACCTGAAGAAAGCAAAAGATTTGTTGAAAGGGCAGTCTAAGGACTGTATCTCAAACAAAAGCTTTTTATAACTGCCCCTCTGTTCAAGGTAATATTTTTCCTCTTTTCAAAGAGACTGGACAGTGGCGAAAGACATTTTCAGCCAGCTCTGTGCCTGACAGATCTTTTTTCCTGCTACCTACCTCCTCTCCCATTATTGTCCCGCCTACATGCATCTCTCCGTCTCCAGTTTCCACTTCCAACCTGGTGGCAGCTACAATCTGGATTTTATTTAAGAGAATTTTTGAGGGGGCAGGGGAAGGGGCGCAAAAAGGAGAAACACCGACGGCAGTATCCCACTCCCCCAAATTTATTTTCCTTACCTCCTCTGACCTCTCTAACTTGGAAGAGGAAAGTCAATGCGAGGGTTGTTATGGTGAAATCCCAGAGCCACCGTTTCGTTTTCCACCTAGAGGACCACGGCTCCATCTCCGAGCCCCGCGCTCACAACTGTGAACTCAACCCACGAAATTGCGATTGCAGACCGACTTCCAAGGTATTGCCGATGTTTGCTACACAGCCATTGGAGAGGGAGAGGAGGTAAAAAGTCAAAGGACTTTTTCTTTTAAATTTGATGGTTTGCTTCCTTCCTGTCTCTCACCCCCTCCTCTCCCTCTCGGTCGGGCCCTCCGATTGGGACCCTCCGATCCGTCCTCGGTCCGGCCCTGCCTTCAGACTGAAAGCAGATGAGGGGTTTCAACCAAAAAGCTGAGAGCACTACGTACCCCTAAAGGTTTCATGCCGTCAGTGGGCCGGACACTAAGCTCCGGGCAGCCCCCTCCTCCGCCCACTCCCTACCCGCCCTCCCGGCGCCCCCTCCTACCCCGGACGAAACTGACAAGCAGGCAGAGGGTCAGACCCAATCACACACGCCTCTCGGGAGGCCCGGAGCCCGCCCCCCTCTCCCTCTGCCCAGGAATCAGGACTTCTGCAGGCCCAGCCCACCAACCACCCCCCATCTCTCCATTCCTTTCCTCCCTCCTCTCCTACCCAAATCTGCGAGAAGAAATGGGAGGGAGCTACGCGGGACGCGTGCTTGGCTCCTGCACTTTGGGAATGAAAGGAATTGCAGGAGAGCCCCAGAGCGCACGGAGTTTTCAAGGAGCTTCTGTATTCAATAAAAACAGCTATTTGTCTACTTGCACCCTTCTGTTAGCCTCTCCTTCGTCGGAGGGGGAGGGGAGAAACCCAGCGCTTGATCGGCCACACCGCTGGAGTCCTGGGCTGGCAGCCGTAACCTTATCCTTGTTGCAAAAATCTGCTTCGTGTGGCAGACATGGAATCAGCGGACTCCTTGCGCTGACTGCTCCGAAAAGTATTTTTATTATTTTTTAAACCGTGAATGAGAAAGGAACGGTGGTGGCGCGGAGGGACCCTAGAGGTCAAAACCCATGAGTTTATACATAAACTCATTGAACATCTGAAATTGACAGGTTTCTCTGTAATTGTTTAAACTCAGCAATAGGTTCATTCAGGGGCTTGCCTCAAAGAGTTGAACTGTACTCTAAGGGAGGAGGAGAAAGAAATTTATGGGAGCTGACATTAAGGGGTGAGTAATTTTAATTTTCCAGCTGATTCTGGCCTGATCCAGGATGAGGGTGGCACAGAGGGAGGAAAAAAGAAAAAGAAAGCGACTAGCAGAAAATCTGAAGTGGTCGGGCCCACAACTCCACATGAGGGGCCTGGCCCTGGGCCTCTGGGCCTCAGGGACTGAAAACATGGTCACTACACAGGGAAAGTAATGAGGAGAGACAAGTTTCTAAATTCCCTCTTTCCTGACCCCATCCTTAAGGTAATCCTCTTAAACTTAGAATTTAGAGCCCCTCATCATTTATTCCACATTTAAATTACACCATCCTATTGGCTCCTCCTTTTCTTAATATTTCCTAAGATATTTCTTGCAAAGATTTTCTAGAACCATGTACAACAGTGCCAGCATACATTAAACAGTCAATAGAATGCATTGAATGAATGAATACATTTTTCTGTTGGCAAAGACTAGAAATTTTAGCCAGGTCCTACTTTGAGTATTTAAGACATTTAAATGTTTAATGGCCTTCCACTAAGTTTACCAGATACATATGTTCCATTCTGTATTTGCCACCAACATTCTATTAGTCACCCAATATTCTACTAGCCACCAAGATAGGACTCATGACCCATTAGATTATATCAGATCTTTTCTTCATATAGTTTAAGAGATGGAAGAAAGGCAATTAGAGGCTAGATTGAGCCCAAAATGAAATTGTTCAACAACAGAAATTAAGGTATATAGAATGAGGAAAGCAATTAGAAAGACCTTTTGTATGAGGCATACCAATGATGAAAGCAACTAAAATGTCACTCTCTGTGACAAAGAACCATTCTGTCATCAAGAAGTTTATCTTTTAGATCACAGGTTAAAAATCTAATATTTATAATGCTGCTTGCAGGATGTTTGGAATGCCTCATCAATTAAAGAGAATTATGGCCAACTAGCTCTTCAAAAGTATGACTTCAAGTTGTTAATATAATTTAATATAATAATTTGATATCATGTGAACTTAGAATATATAATTATAAATTAAGAACTTTACAGTGGGAATATGTCAATTTACCATCTTCATCACTCTTTATCCTCTCACAAGTGAAAAATTTGTAGATATTTGTGAGTTCTAAATTTTTTAGAAAACCTGACTACTGTTCAATTCTCTTTATATATATATATATATAGATAATCATATATATCTATGATGTATATAATATATATATTATTATATATATTATTTTCTAGGTCTTCTCTTAAATGGAAAATGGTATAATGATTACAACTTTAGAAATAAATATTTGAGAGGTTTACAAACATTTAATTCAGTTCAATAGAGTGACAATGCTTGTAACATATGTAGAGAGATGGTGTTCCAAATTGTTTCTAAATAGCTCTTCTGATTTTTTGAGAGTTCCATGACCTGATACTATTTTAGAAAATGAGAAATTATATAGTCAATCTAGCAGACACTACCTTCTGGTTTCATCTCAGACTTTCTCATTGCTTGTGAATGGGTCCTTTCAGGCAAAGCATCTTAGGTGAATAGAGTTATTACCACCTTATACTTTCTGTACTTTGTGGTCTGAATTCCTCTGGCCACTGCCCAGCTACGCATAACCTGGGTCTGAATTGATGCCTTTGGAAGTAAACAGTAGATTCATGGTGAAGTGTAGTTATTTCTAACCTCTCTAACCTGTAACCAGTTGTCAGACCTACAGTGTCCGTGAAATCTGCCCATGAATTTACAGGAGATGAGCTCAATGAAGAGAAGGATAATAGCAAACAACAAAGGAAGCAGAGAAAAACCAGAAGAAATCGACCTCAGCTACCTTCAATCTCACACTGGAGAACTCCAGTGGAATTATGTCTGGAGCTAGCTTTCAGCCTATCTTTGCTAATTATTTATACACAAAATCAAAATGTAATATAGAATATGATAACATCCTTGACATAGGTCTTTAGTTTAACACGCAATTAGTAATGTATTTCCGTTTGCTCAATGATATTTAAAGATATTTGCTCAACCTTGTAAAATCAATTCTGATTTGCGCGCCTTATCCAAAAAAAAAGGAAAAAAATGGTGACCCTCTGCAGAAATATTTTAAATTAACTATTTAGTTAACCATTTAGTTCATTAAGACTTGTCATAGAAACTGATATTGATAATTGAATGGGAGGTACAATGAAGGAATCCTAAATGTTCTAAACAATCTTCAGAGCCCATAGAACTTATGAAATACTGTAAAAATCTCACAAATTCCCCTTAATGTCGTCACATATCTCTAGGAGCGAGGAGACTCAAATTCAGAACCAAGATTTCAAACAATGAAACTTCAATGACCAAAGGAAGACTAAAGACATATTGTCCATAGCTGGACAGCCCTAATACAGACAGTATTAGAAGATCAGAGGTAGAGAGAATTACTTAATACACAGTAATTTAATCATTAAATTACTAGAGGCAGAATTAGGAGAAAGAAGTAGATTAAATAGAATGATGTTAGAAATGATATATCACCTTTTGAATCACTTGACCTTCATTCCCCTTGCCTCATTCTGAAGTTTAATCTTCTCTATTTTGAATAAAAATTAGACATTTTCTCCAAATGCTTTACTGCAATTAAAATTACTATATCAAATTTGACTTATTGAATGAGATATTACTAGGGGGAACACATGCACAACAGAAATACTCAAAATATTTAAAAGAAAACTGTTGCTGAATGTATCCCTTCTCTTACTGTTTCTAATGGTTTACCTTTCTCACCCTTTTCTGAACTTAAGGTCAATTATTTTAAGAAATGACTAAGCAGTTTGACATTTATTTTACAGTTTTTCTATTACTTGGGTGGTAGAAATTAGTCTCTTTAAAAAAAAGTGAAGTTAGTCCTCTTACCTCACAGATGGGCCATTGTATTGTAGAAAGTGAGGGTGGAGAAGGTACAGAGAAGTTTATTTCCATAGTCTAGCCATGCTCATAAGAACTCCATGTGATTGGTATTTTTTTTTCAACTTTACTCTGAAATAACTTACTGAACTTTAGAGGAACCCAAATTTAGACCAATTTCCATGATAAAACAGAATCTTCAGTTGAAAATTTGCTCTTTTGGAAAATTGAATGAGCCAACTCAGAGAAGACAGACCTTATTTACAAATGACAGACGCTTCTTATTTTAGAAACTAAAATAAAATAAAATCTAAATAGAACCCCCCAAAACAAGAATTGTGGTCTTGTACACTCCATATTTCTCTTTTTAGAATCCTTTAGTTAGCTATACTCATAGGAAACTATCAGGGTTCCTTTTCACAATTTCCCAATAAAAGGGAAAGAGAATAGAGTGATTCAGGGTAAAAATTCAAAGGTACTTCTTTGGACCTTTGTCAAGATATTTTTTTTCTCCTTTATGAGTAGGTTTGGCATTTAATAGCTCTTGGAATGTCCTGAGAATATATGTGTCCTTAAAACTGTAATAAGACTTATAGGCCAGGTGTGGTGGCTCACACCTATAATCCCAGCAGCTCAGGAGGTTGAGGCAGGAGGATCATGAGTTCAAAGACAGCCTCAGCCATTTAGTGAAGCCCTAAGCAACTTAGCAAGACCCTGTCTCAAAATAAAATATGAGGGGCTGGGGTTGTGGCGCAGTGGTAGTGTGCTCGCCTAGCACGCGGGAGTTGCTGGGTTCGATCCTCAGCACCACATAAAAATAAAATGGAAATGTTGTGTCCACCTACAACTAAAAAATAAATATTTAAAAAAAAAAAGAAAAAAGAAAAGAAAATATGAAAAGGGCTAGGGATGTGGCTCAATGTTTAAGAGCCTCTGGGTTCAATCCCCAGTACTACTACTACTACTACTACTACTACTAGTAATAATAATAATTAAATACATAGAGAGAGAGAGAGAGAAAGAGAGAGAGTTGTACAATGTGGCACTAACATCTTTATTAGTAGAGGCAGAGGAATGGATTTTAAACATTTTAGTGAACCACATACCCTTGTAAAAAGAAGTACCACATTAATAATATGACAATGATGGTTTATAGCTATCACTATGAGTAGTAATGTTTTGATTCACACTAGCCATTTCTAACAAAACAAGGGTTCTGAACGTATATTTTAGCTTCTGTAAAGGAATTCTTTACTCTTTACTCCTAAGAATTTACTTATAACAATTTCACACATTTTTAACAATTTAATTTTGGTAATGAAATCACAACACGCAAGTAATTTTTTTTGACACTATTTCATAATATAAATAATAAAAGGTAACAAGGTGAGAAATGCATTATTACACTTCCTAAGTAAGTAGATATTCTCTTCCACCTCTCTCATGTCTTCACAGATTGATTCACACCAATGCCATTTGACATTATTCTTCACTTATAATAAATATTGTTTCCAGACAATCAGATGTAATTGGTTTGTGCCTCCACAATTTAAATCAATTCATTTAATTCTAAAACCAAACTCATGTGCTTCAAAAATATGAAGACTCACACAAAAAAGATTTTTGAATCGTATACAATATTTCTGTTATTTTTATATGAGAGCCTTATACATTCCACAAAATATGCCAAATATAAGATTTAAGGCTAGTGAATATGGTTAAATATCAAAATAGATCTGATTATTAAAACATCTGTATTGAATAACTTCAGCATAATTTGTTTTGCAGATTCTCAGTGTGTAATAACCTTCCCAATATTATAGTTTCTGCTAGATCTGGTTTGGTCAAATTATTGCACATTCAAATGCTGGACAAACAATAGACACTATTTCAAAAATTTTTGCAATCTAATCTATAAAGATTGGAAACTCTCATATGCATACAAATAGTTGCAAAATAAACAATATTTAATTTGAAATTTTTTGTTAAAAATAAAATGCATTTGTCACTATAGCGATTTTTTAAATATTTAGCTTTTTTGTTAGCTTTCATGACATCTTTATGAGGTAGGAGTGTAGCAACTTTAATAGTTTCATTTTAAGTTGAGGTCTGGGACATTAGAAATTCAAACTAGGAATACAGGAACAGATACAGTATGTGAAAAACATTTATATTTGCTCACTTCTGCCCTCATTATTAATTCTGTGCTACAGTTTTAGAATATAGCTTATGTCTTTATAGATTAATTATTTAAATGTATAAAATACCTAGTACTGTAAATCTTAAGGAAAGGTAATGTCAGAACTATATTGATAGCATTAGAATTATCTATAGATCTAGTTAAAGGGTTATATCTGTGGATACATATTTATGTGGAAAGAAAAACTCACTGTGTTTTCAAAGATATATAATGATGAGAAATTTCAAATTTCATTCTGACCTGGTATTTTAAAATTAATTCATAATTCTGTATGCTTCTGCAATGAGAAAACATAGAAAAGTAAGTCAATATTATTTTATACCTTCCAAGAAAAAAATGGAAAAAAGGAATTCAATGTTAAAGAAAAGAAATATAATTATAATTATGTTAATATTTTATAAATATCTAGAACATCTTAAAAGGCATTTCTATGTATGACCTTCTAAGCCAAAACATTAAAACTTTGAAGTAGATGATATATCAAGTCTGAAATGATTATTTCTTTTGATACTAAAATTCAGTGAGAACAGAATCCCTCAGTCCAAACTGTGTCTTTAATGTCTTGGTTTCCCCTTCTAATTGTGGTTCAATTAATTTTACTGGCTTTTTATCTTAATTGTTCATTTTATTCTGCTTTCAAACACAAGAGCTAATTTAAGTTATTTTTCCCTATTAATTTAAAGTATTGGATCTTTAGTATGCATCACTGTGTTTCTGAGACCCAAGCTTGGACTGGAACCACAGGACACTACTGGCAATCCATGGGACTTCCAGAAGCCAAGAAGAGAGATTTAACACCTGGACTGCCTGTAAAATTAGATTTTTGAGGTGTGGAATATCAAGAGAGGGTTTGATATATCCTTTTTAGCATAGTTGGTTGGAATATTTAGGTAAATCAATGTTCAAAACTTCAGAAAGTTCCATTCTACCAATGGTAATTCACCAAAATTCACCCATGAAATTCAGGTCTCTTCCTCTTTTATGGAATCTCAGGACAATAAGGATTCTGCAGAGTTCGCATCTATATTCACATGAACTTTGATTCTGAAAACCAGTAATTAACTGCTTCTTGTAGTCTCCACACTGTCATTTCTGTTATTTCTACCCAATAATTCTAAAACAAGATTTCTGGATACATGTTGATAAGTGAGTAAAAACGGAAGGAAGAAAATATCCAGGAATTTATATTAGGGTATCAAATTTGGGGATTACAAATGATAACCCCCAAATTTTATATTTATTTCATGTTAACACATTCATATTTTAGTAACAGCAAAAAGAGTACCATGAGTTATCCTCCAAAAATATGTGATATATAGGGATACTTATTTCATAAATGTTTACATAGGACATTGTCCTAAATCCTGGAACCTTATTTGTATTTCTGGAAAAAAATATAAAATATATTTATTAGTTAATTAATTACCTAAGGAAAAATCACTTTCTGTAAGAAATTGTAATTTGCAAACAAATTTTACAAAATCTACATTTTTAGTATTGTCTTAAATAGAACTTTATTTGGGTTTATAACATGAATAAAATGTAATACTGTGATGATCAGAAATATTTTAAGCACATGCATACAAATACACATATATGTAAAGATAAAATTATCTTGGTAGCTCAAATAAATACCTGAATGAAATGTAAATATTATTTAGAAATTTTATGATGGATATTATAATGTTTGAAAGAAGTGCACAGATTTTTTTTATCTTCTAACTGCAGAATAGAAATAACACTTGTTATTAAAAACAAATGGTTCATTTGTATTCTACCCCAATTTTTAGCAATAATCTTGCATAATATTCTCAATTTTATGATTATGTGCGTAATATATGGACATAATTCCTTCCATACATTCCAGATCTTCTACTAAGACCTTTTCCTGGATCTTGAATTGCTAGAGTATTTTAGAATTTTATTCCTCAAAATCTCATGAGTTAGAAGATAAAAGGGTAAGTGTTTTTCAAGAAAAGCAATCAGCATGGGAGAAAATTGTACTTCTCAAGGGAAAATTCTAGGGCACTGGTAGAGGAAAGAGCTGAGGAGAGAGCTCATGGAAACAGGAAAGAGGTCATGGTAGCAGTGTGTTCAAAGAGTGCTGAAGAAGGGAAGAGCTGCCAGGAGAGCGATTTGGAAGTGCTGCTCCATGAGGCATTTTCTTAAGTACACCCATTCTCCTGCTTCAAGGACAAATGTTTAATTTCAGAATAGTTTAGCTCCCACAGAACTTACAGTTTTGTGCTGGAAGGAAGTAACTTAAGTGTTTTGGGCTGTACCATAAAATATAAAAGCTAAATAAGGGTCTGTAAGAAGACAGCTGGATAAGTCTCACTCATGTCAAAAGGAATTACAGATGAGAAATTCCAGTATCTCAGAGTACAAAAGAACCACCATTAGCATTCTGTGTTAATTATCTAAAAAGCATAACCGACCAACATATAATTTGGGAGCTTTCAACAACTTTTTAAAATAATTTCTCACAAGTCTGCATTTGTTAGGCTCAGCTGGGCAGTCCTGCTGTTCCCTGTGATGTCAGCCAGGGTCATTCATACAACTGCAACGAATTGGGACCTGACTAGACCTGAAGCAAGAGATGGATTCAATTGCATGTTTAACACCTCAGCTGAAGTGTCTAGAAATGCTGACCACTCCCCGGACCCCACTTTCTCCACAGGCTATTCAGGCTTCCTAAATATTAGCTCAGGGGTCCAAGAGGACAGAATTAGAAGCTGTAGCCTTCTTAAAGCCTAGGCTCAGAAATGGCACAATCTTACCTCTGATGCATTCTTTGGGTCAAAACCAATAATAAGGCAAGACCAGATTTAGTGGGAGGAAAAAAGTAATATATATTACAGGCATGGTGGGAATTAACAGTAGCTATCTTTGGAAGTCATTTATCTGCTCCCTCTGGCCTCCAGCATACATTATACCAACCTCCTTGTGGTCCACTAAACCTCATTCAATTATGGCATCTATCTCAAAGTACAGTACCTCTTGATCTGAATAAGATCCAAATACAGATAGGACTTGGCAGTGCATCTTCTCTAGATCCAGACACTTGTGAACTAGAAAGATTATCTGTTTCTCACTATAGACAACCCCCTTCACAAAGGGGGAGAATTGGAAGGCACAGAAATCACTAGTCCCTAAAAGTTATGAATTCAATCAGAATGTTATCTGAGAGTTGTTTGATAATTTGTTATTCTCCATAGATTTTAGCTCTCTGAGTTCTATTAATGCCCCCTGAGAAAACTTCTTTTTCTATAAAGGTTTGCGTTTGTAGCTTAAGTGAAACCTTTGTATGGCCTCCTTCATTTTAGCCTATATTTGTGTGGTGTGTGTGTGTGTGTGTGTGTGTGTGTGTTTAATCCTTTAGTGGCATATTTGCTGACAAAATTTTTCTTAAAACCTTTGGATTTCCTGTCAATCTCATTGGGCTTCATTTAATTCAACAAAGCCACATCTATAATTTTTCTCAGGTAGACTTTTATCTAATATGGACAATTCTACTTTCTGAGACAATGCTCTTAAAAACCTTGTTTAGCTGAGAGGTTACATAAAGCATATCTTAACATTTATGAGGTTTTCAGATGGTTTTACAGACACAGACTTACTTTGGCCTTGACTCAGTCTGAGGCCCACTTCACTGGCTGCGTGGTCTATTCAATTTTTCTGAAATCATCTCTTATCTTGAAAGTCTTCTTTTAAAAACACATGGAGCCCGGTATGGTGATGCAGGCCTGTAATGCAAGGGACTTGGGAGGCCGAAGCAGAAGGTTGCAAGTTTGAGAACACTTAGCAACTTAGTAAGGCTCTGTCTCAAAAGAAAAAATAGAAAGAGTTGAATATGTGTCTCAGTGATAAAGCACTCCTCTGTTTAATCATCAGTACTGCAAACAAACAAACACATGGAAGGGTCTACAAGATGGCACACCCAGGTAGGGTATAGAAACTGCAAACCCCTTCCCACATATCTTGTCCCATGCATATGTTTAATTTAGCTGCTCATCTGTATCTTCTATAGTCTCTTTTGTAATAAATGGATAAACATAAGTAAAATTCTGTGAAACACTACAGCAAATTAATTGAACCCAAGAAAAGGCTGTAGGAACCCCCAAAATAGAGTCACTTATCAGAAACATTACTCTCAACCTGGAGTTTGCAGTTGCATCTGAAATGGGAAGTCTTTAGGAACTGAGCCTTTAACTTGTGGGACTGGATGCTAGCTCTGGGTATCAGAATTGAGTTAAATTGTAGGACATTCATTTGGAGTCCACTGGAGAATTGACAGTTTGCTTGATGTGTGGGAAAATACATTTACATGTGTTGAGATGAGGTAGAGTAGATGTGTGAGAGTACAAAAGACACTTTATTTTTCTCCTGTCACCAATAAAATACTTCATCTCCCTAATTCTTGCACATAATGGGCTTCACTCACTCTCCACCACCACACACTGTGGGTAGTCCTTTGTCCAGTTTCCCTTAGCAATTTGCTCACTCTTGTTCCAAATTTCATAAATATCCTTCCATTCCTCAGCTCAAATCCCACAACCAATCTCAGGTATCTTAGCTTTATATTACATAGCATCCCGCTTTCAAGTAACAATTAATATCAAACACTCTTACAGAAAATCAATGCTGGGTTACAGTTTTGGACTAAGTGAAACATTTTTAGTCTCTTTTCTCTCCTTCTTTTTCATCTTTAAGACCAAAGAGATCCTATTCAACAGCTACCGAGTAAGGCAAAAGACAGAGAGATTGAAGCAAACCAGGTGCACTTCTCCAACTAAAAGTCTCCCAGCCCAAATTAGGCCTGAGCTAAATAAGTGGTCAAGTGTCAGACTGAATCAGAGTTTGAAGTTTTAATATTACACTAGAGTGAGTTTGTTGAAAGGTAAGAGCTAGAGCTATGAGTGTTTTCCTAAATTGTGAACTAACGATTTTTTAGTTACAGAGAATAAATTTGCTTTAAAAATGCATCATATCTTATCTATCTCATTCACAAGGGCTAGACTAGTAACTGGCTTTATCCAAATATACTCAAATATAAGATCCAAAAATATTCTCAAGTCTATGACTTTTTACTATTAACTATGTTCAATTTTATTTTCCTAAAGACTATTGTAATCTTCTACTTTAAACAAATCCAATTTTTAGTATTTTGTTTACATAGTAAAATTTCAGTCTTTAGTAAAATGTAGCTTTCACAGCATTTGAAAGCTCTTGCAGATAGATTAATATTCTCTTTCTCCAAATTATCCCAAATTTTTTTAAAAAACTGTGAAATACAATTAATATTTGTTTAAATGATGAAAATGAATTAAAATGTATAGTAGAGAAAGCAATATTTACATAATAAAATATTAAAATAAATAATTAATCTCCTACAAATAATTAAACTATAATTACAGTAGAATACCAAAAAAACTTTTACTACATTGACAAATTTAGTACAGATGTATTCTTTGAAGTGGTATTTTAGGAATGATGAAGAGCAGTAGATTACAGACGTGCCAGTAGATCTATATGATAGATCTATTCTTTCAATAACAAAAGAAGTAATAATTAGTCCCTAGCCCAACTAAGAACAAGGATATTATTTTATTTACATATATAAGATAGACATATGCATGTGAATTCAAGTAGCACAGAAATAATATGCTAGTGATTTACTGACAAAGAATTAAGAGAATTTAGAAACATACATGTTATTCATTTCACATATTAAGTAGCATAGTAAACCAGTTATCTCCTGTTGTCTTACAAAATACCCTGTAGGATATGTAGCAATCAAATCAACTAAAATGTATGTTTACTGGTTGTGAATGAGAATTCTCACCAAAGAAAAGTTGGTCATTTAAATTTTCAAAGAATAATAAGTTAAACATCTAAAGTAGGAAGAAAAACCTCCAGTTTTGTCAGAAGTGTTTAACTTCTAATGATAAACAGTTTATAGAAGTTCAACAAATCACGTTTAGAAACCACTTTTCAATTTTAATAAAGACAAAAACTTGAAAAAGAATCAGAAGTCAGTAAACATGACAGAGCAAACAAGTGTAAAGGCCTATCTCTACAGAAAAATTGAAAAATTTTCATATTAAATCTATCAATCAATTCTGTTAAAACTCTGCAAAACAAAGATTTACAATAATACACGTAGCCTGAATTAGGAACGATGCAACATAATTAAAGGGTGTTGTGGGATTTTTCTTTACTTCCCACCACCAAAAATGTCTGCTTTTTTCTTTCCTCTAGATTCTGAGTAAGACAAAATAAAGAGAAACACTTTGCATAGGTCCTTCAGGTAACTCCCAGACAGGCTGAAATTCATATAAGGTATACTAGAGGGAAGATGATGGGGACAAGAATAGTCTCTCTCCCTCTCTCTCTCTTTCTCTCTCTCTCTCTCTTCTCTTTTTTGTACCAGGGATTGAACTCAGAGGCACTCAACCACTGAGCCACATCCCCAGCCCTATTTTGTATTTTATTTAAGAGACAGGGTCTCACTGAGTTGCTTAGCACCTCGCTTTTGCTTAGGTGGCTTGAACTTGAAGTCCTCCTTCTCGGACTCCCAAGCTGCTGAGATTATAGGAGTGTGCCACCGTGCCCTACCAAGAATAGTCTCTTAAATCAATAATGCTGAAAAAATCGGATAGCCATATACAAAAGAATGAATTTGTATATTACCTTACAAACAAATGTTGACTTAAAATGGATCCACTAAACTTAACAGCTAAAATGATAAAAGCTCTTAGAAGTAAACATAGGCATAATTTTAATGACTTATATTTTCCAATGTATTCTTAGATATAACATCAAAATCATGAGCAAAAAGTGAAAAACATAAATCTAACTTCGTCAAAGTAAAAACTTGCATTAAAAGATGTATTACCAAGAAAGTGAAGACAACCTACAGAGTAAAAAAATATATCTGCATATCATACACCTGACAAGGGTCTAGTATATACTACATAAAGAACATTTACATAAAATAAACAACCCCATAGGCAAATGACTTGAGTAGACATTTATCTCAAGAATATATCCAAATAGCTAACAAGCACATACAAGTGTGGTCAACATCATCAGTCATCAGAGAAACATATATCAAAACTATGATGAGAAACTGCTACAAAACCACTAGAAGAGCTATAATTTTTTAAAAAATGAAATTAACAAGTGTTGGCAGTGATGTGGAGAAACTAGAACTTTCATACTTAGTTGGTGGAAATAAAATTAAAATTGCTATGGAAATTAGTTTACTGGTTTCCCAAAAAGTTAAACACAGTATTCACATATAGCCTAGCAATTCCAAACCTAAAAATATACCCAAAAGAATTGGAACAGGTGCACAATTATAAAGCAGCAATATTCACAATAGTTAAAAGGTAGAAACAAAGAGGCGACTGAATAAACAAAGTGTGATACAGACATAAAATTGAATGTTATTTAGCCATAAAAAGAAATGAAAGACCCACATGTAAGTAAATTATATAATATTACCATATTATTCTAGTGTGAATAAAGCTTTGAAACATGATGCCAAATGAAAGAAGCCTAGCACAGAATGTCTCATATTGTCTGATTCATTTACATGAAATATCTAGAAGAGCTAAATCCATGGAGACAAAAAGTAAATTTTTGGTTACCAGAGCCTGAAGAGAAAGAGGAATGAGGAATACATGCTTAATGAGTATGAGATGTTCTTTTGGGGTGAGGAAAATATTTTGGAGCTGGATAGATGTGGTTGGTTTTATGACATTATGACTCTATTAAATGCCATGGATTGTTCCTGTCAAAAATTGTATGAATTTTACCTCAAATTACAAAGTTCATAACATGATAAACATGTTTTTCTTTTTGCTATAGTAAATATGGCTTGAATTTTACTAGGAAAGAATATGGCACAAATTATAATATGCATAATTATAACAACAAACTTTAAAAGAAACAAAAGATTATTGGAGGTTTGGAGAAAATAAATTAATAAAAATTGAATAGTGCCAGAGTTTTCCTGTTGAAAGGAAGTACAGATGATTCTAACATCTCAGTTTATGATTTTCAAAGAATCTGTTTCAATATAAAGCATCAAAGACGGTTTGTGGTCAGTAAAAGAAAGAAATACCAGGGATTATTTAAAAGATCTTTAATAAAAATACTTTTGTTAAAAATATGTAAGCATGGGCCTGGGGATATAGTTCTGTTGGTAGAGTGCTTGCTTTGCATGCACAAGGTCCTGGGTTCAATCCCCAGCACCCTCCCCCCCAAAATTAAGCATAACCATTTTAGTTTGCCTGCTAAAAAGGCATTAAAAAAAGATTTTCAAATTATGCTCAGAGTTTACTATATGAAATATTCATTCCTCAAATAATGCATAGACAAGCAATTGCAGTAAGGTAGCAGAAACTACAAAGTACAAGATGCCATCAATGTGGAAAATTTAAAAAGAGGCTCAAATACAGTGGCCTACAGAATATGTCATCATTTTCTCTCTTTTGCTTGCAATATATACAAAACAATCTTCATGACTTATCCAAATATAAAAGGATAAGAAAATAGTAGCCCACATCTTAATAAATACAATTTTATTTGAACACACATAAAATACAGTGGATGTGTTATAATGCTTCATAATGAGATGAGAAGTGACCATGAAAATACCTTGTGGCAAAGTATTTAAGAGAGCAGTGGGCACAATTAAAATTGCACATTTGTTTTTCTGTTATCATTCTACAAAAACAATTTACTAAACTTTTTTTGATGATAAATGACTGCCAGTATTGTTCAGTTTTATAAATAGTTTAATAAATTTTATCACATTAAAATTCTCCTGCAAAGTAGACAGTTGAACAATAACTAAGAAATAATGGCTTTTTAGTAGAAAATTTAACTATGTAAAAACATTTTGAAAATACACATTTGGAATAGTTTCTGTCATTATGTAATTTTAGTGTCTGAAACCATATCTGCATAATTTGGGATTGAACTTACAATTTTCTATTTTCTTGATCAGTCTAAATTTTTGTTTTAAAAAAGATATTCAGTAAGTTTGAAGTAATTTATTTAAAGTCAAAGATGCAACACTTTCTGAGATTTGCAAGAACATTGCCAATTTTAAGAAAAACACTTATTTGGGTTGTGGATAGAAGTGATGGGTGAATACTATGATTTGTTAAGGAAAGTTGACTTTTCCACTTAAAGCTATTGAAACAAAGTATTCTGATAATTTAAATGTAGAACTGTATCTTTGATGTTTCTTAAATCAATATGTAGAGATTTTCAAAA
Source organism: Geosciurus inauris (assembly GCA_004024805.1). Classification (NCBI taxonomy): domain Eukaryota; kingdom Metazoa; phylum Chordata; class Mammalia; order Rodentia; family Sciuridae; genus Geosciurus; species Geosciurus inauris. The sequence goes on along the minus strand of PVHX01000244.1, from coordinate 193,724 downwards.
ATAACGGGTCAATTTATATCCTGTCTTTCACTGGCATTTTTTTTTTTATAATTTAGACTACATATCAATACAACAGGATAGCAATATTAAGAAATAATAATAAATTTTAATGTTGTGTAATCTATGTCCAACTCATTTTTCTAAATTTAGTTTTTTATACACTTTGATATTTTTAATATAAAATAAATAAAAATATAGTATTAAGATGTATATGTATATATGTATATATAGAGGCAGACACATTACTACATGTATAGGTATATACTAGTAGTTCAGCAGAGGTCAATTCTAGGTTGCTATGGCAGTTGTTACCTTCAAAATGTTACTTCATCACTGTCTCAGGGCAACATATTTTAGTCATGCAATATGTGATAGAACTGGTGGATTCTATTACCATGTGTTTATTGCTATTTTCCTTTGCTGATTTAAAGTGAATTTCTTGTCAGATGTAATAGTGTGCATATTGTATTAGTAGATCAATCACTCCATAATCTGGGGTGATTGAATACAATCAAGATAAATTGCTGCCAGGGTAAGTGGAAACAATACAATGTAATCAACTTGCCACCAAATGGTGGTTGGCTTCTCTGAGAGATGATATATCAGAGGCTCAGCACCAGCCATACTTTTGATAGGATACCATCAATAGCAATAATTTTATCTGCCTTGGTTAGCTGCAGCTATTGAGACTACGTATAGCCTCCATTTCTTTCATCATAATTGTTTTTGATTATTGCTTTAATATCATGAGTTTTGTGTCCATTGTGCCAGCACGAGGGGAGCCAATACTGGCTTTTATCAACTGGTCAAAGCATTTAGTCTAATTAGTTTTTAGTGCTTTGTTCATGGGGATGTTGTCTTGAATATATTGACATGCAATAGAACAATCTTGAAAGAGTGTTTCTATCCCAATACCTCTAGATTCCTCTAGAAGGATTTTCACAGAATATTTTGTCACTGTTGATATCCTAATACTATAAAAGCTTCTAGGTACTAAGGTCCAAGCATCAGGACCTAGATGTGTTATAGGGCCTTTTCTTGCTCTGAGCCTTATCTAAAATAAGCAGCATTTTATATCACCCAATAAACTGACCAGATTAGCAATCTTAGTGTGGAGTATACTGCCTACCAACTGTTATTCTTCCTTCTTAATGATGAAATGTATGAGATGTAATTTTCTTTTACTTTGGAGGAGATGCTCAGGCATGAAACAGGCCATGGAACCCCTAGACTCTTTACTCATATGGCAGGCTCTGAATCTTCATATTTTTATCCCCTAATTTATGTAGCAGTTGTAAATTATCAAGATCTTCAACATAGGTAAAACCATGATCATTCAGTTGAATATAATGTTATCAATATAGTGGACCAGTGTGATATACTACAGAATGGACAGATGATACATGGATATTGCTGGATGCTTTAAGCCGGGTTACCATGAGAATTGGAAGCAGAAGGTCAAGAAGAAAGATTTTTAAAACTTGGAGTTTTGCTGGAAAACCATGTGTATAACCAGAGCCAAGGAAGATGAAGTTCCTGAAGAGATCATTGCCACTAAAAAGAAGTGCTTTGCACAGATATAATATGAAAGATTTTGAGAGTATCTCAGGAATCAGCAAGATCACACAAACTACACACTCAAGGGTGTAAAAGTGAAAACTTATTTGAAAGACATTGCTTTAAAAAGAGAGTGCTAGGGCCACCTAGAAAGCTCTTTCCCCAGGATTGGATTTGACTCAGATGCCTAGCCACTCAGAGACAGCCACGCCCAAGAAGGCATGGCTAATGTTCGAATTGGCAGCAGCAAACTTTGGCCTAATCAATATGGTGCTGGTTCTGCATGAATGCAGGATACTGGAGTTCGACGATCATGGAAGATTTCACTGAGATTTCAAAAGAAGGCGAGGAGGCCAGGCAAAGTATAGCAGGATTGGAATCTCTGTGGGCAGCTCTTGAAAGGGAAATGCATGAAGCTGTGAGAAGGAAGCTGTTTTAGTCAGCTAGTTCAGCACTGTGACCAAAAGACTTGGCAAGAACAATTTTAGAGGAGGAAAAGTTTGTTTGTTAATCATGGTTTCAGAGGTCACAGTCCATAGGCAGCCAAATCCACTGCTCTATGCCTGAGATGAACAGAACATCATGATAGAAGGGTGTGCAGGAGGAACTCATCTCAGGACATGGCAACAAGAAAGCAGAGAGAGCACTCTGCACACAAGGGACAAAACATATACCTTGAAGGCATGTCTCTTCTAGCCACACCCTACCTGCCTACAGTTACCACCCAGTTTATCCATATTATCCATATTATTATCTAGTTTATCCATATTAATACACTGATAGTTTAGGTTCTTATAAAACAATCATTTCACCTCTGAACTTTCTTGCATTGTTTCACATGTGAGTTTCAGGGGGACATCTCATATCTAAACTGTAATAGGAGCCAGAGCTGCAATGGAGACTCCCAGGATTAAGAGATACCAGTAACAAGGAATATCTGTCAAGGAAAACCACAGAAAATTAGCAGAGCCAGGCCAAAAGAGAGGCCATGCTGGCTTTAACCTGCCAGGCCTTGGGATTGAGTCAGATGTACCCATCCTATACTTCATCACCTAACACTTTCCTGTTCAGGGTCCTGGCTGACATACCACACTTTCCCAGTTTGTGTATTCAACTTCCTCTGCAAATCTGTCACTCTTATAATTATATGCTGGGCTTGATAAACAACTGAAGTTGTTTATTAGCTTTGTCATAGAATGAAAGAAAAAGAAGCACTTTATGTGCTACTTTATTTTTCTTCTGGCCTCCATGCGTAGTCTTTAATTTGATGGTTAATCATCTCATACTTTCATTCTTTTCTAATTCATCAATTGCCTCTAATAACAATCATTCAATTTCATATTTATCACTTTCCTTGATCTGATATGTTTGGGATATGGCACCTGCCAGGGTATTTACTCCCACCAGTATTTCATTCAAGTTAATCATAGGGAAAAGTTTGAACAATTGCAACATTAACATCATGCCAGGTGTTAATCACCTTACCTACTGCCAGCAAAAAGATCTTCGTTACCATAACCACCTGATGATTCAACTAAAAAAAAATCCCATATTAGTTCCCATTTCTTTGAATCACTTCTGACATTGACCTTTCTAGATAAGGTTCCCGAGAAACTGATTTAAACAGATTTTCTTATAGAATATTCACTGGAGACTGCCTTTAGGATAAAGACTATGTAAAAGTGAAGGCCTGAAGATTGGGCTGACAGAGTTGTTAAACTGCAATGCCAATGCAATGAGGAACTCAAATAATTCTCCTGGGCATGGTAGAGCCAGAACGGAATTTAAGAATTTTTTAGAATTGAGTTAGTATGACATTTATATCTCTATTGCAATAGAATCCTTGGATACAGGTTGCCCATGGGAAAAAAGTGCTCTTTCCTTGGTGTCAGAGAGATCATGACAGTGTCAGCCTTTAGGAATTGGTAGAAATATCATAAGTGGAATATAATTCACACAGGCTATGCCAGAGATCTCTTTTTGGATCCCTAGAGTAGTGAAGATTCCCAAATAATATATGGACTACATATGTATTTTCCTTTAGGTCTTTTGATTATTCAGTTGTATTTGAAGAGAAGATGTATTGTTGTTGTTATTATTTTCCCCTACAATTAACATTATTTAGCAACCTCAAAGGGAAAAATTCTCAAAATCAGGTCTCAAATGATATGAACATCCCTTGTTACATGTTGGAATTTATTTTTTCAACATTCATCTAAACACCCTATTATAATTTCCCCAAATGTATATATCATAGTTATTTTCAGAGAGCCATTAAAAACCTTTGTTTACAATTTAGATGCAAATTCAAATTGAGGTATGCAAAGTATTTCATACTGAGAAATGTTAGGTTTCTAAACTTTCCCTTCCAATATTATGGTTGCTATCTATTTATTGTTTGCTTATAAGAAATTGAAAACCTCAATGAACTTTAAGGTGCCAGCCAGAAAAATTCAGTGTGAAGATTTGCCATTAACTCTGGATTTCCTACTTCCTGCCTACATGTTCCAATAACTGGATTTCACTGGTATCCATAATATCTTAATAAGATTAATTTCTATTAAATACTATCACTCTAAGATTTAAGATATACTCATGTCATCATTCAGACAACATTTGAAACTAAATTAAGTTTTTAAATTCTGTGTGTTCTTCTACATTGTTTTAAATAGAATGGTTTTAAATGAGTGTGAAGAACAAACTCATATGACTTTAAATTTTTGGATGGTCAATGAGAATAAAGTGTACATAAGATGGGATTATTAGTTCTCTTTCTTTTTAGCTAAATTCTGTTTATTTCTATTTTTAGTGGAGTTTCATGATTTTTCTTATTAAAAACTTATCAGTATTCACAGAAATTTAATGTTTCTCTCACTATTTTATGTACTCCCCATATCAAAACTCATTTTTCTAACCCTTCGGTGATACTATAACATTCTCATTTTCCAGCTGAAGAATAAGGCAGATTAAGGTATTTGCCTGAGGTCATACACCTAGAAGTAAGGAAAATGTTATTTCCTCAGTTATACAAAAAGCTGACTAATTCTTACTTTGCATCTCAATGAATCTGCTCAAATGTCACTTCCTCAAAAGTTATGTCCTGGTCATTCTGTGATAAAGTCCTATAGTATATAGAAATTATCCCAGTCTGTAATGATATTGCTTACTAATTTTAGATTTTTAATTTCCTATCTTTTCAATTAAATTGCAAGCTTCATGAAGGGAGAAACATTCCCTGTTTGTTTCTGAGATATGACTGCCCATCGCCTACTTAAATATTTCATGGGGAAATGAGTACGTACTCCACTGCAATGGATTGTGGAATAAATCCCTATTATAGTTCCTCAATGAAAACTAATATCCGTGATATTTTCATCCTTATATTTTCATCTTTATATTTCATCCTTATATTTTTCCAGATGAATTTCAAAACCACTTTGCGAAATTTTGTTTGAGATTATAATGAATCTATAAATGGGACTTTTTAAGCAAAATTAATTTTTAGAAATCTAAGATGATAAGTTTTTAATGCAAGTTTTTCCTAACTTTTAGAATGTTTTTTGCCTTCTTCATGGAAACTTTTCCCATCTATCAGTAGGGTACCTTTGGTGTTTATTGCTCTCACGGGCTATGAGTAATAGTGGTAACACACATGGTATAGTATTAAGAGAAGTAAGAATAAAGCAAGAAGATAAATACTACTAGTTGGAATTAAGGGTAGAAAAAGAAGCAGATAGTGACATGTAATGGAATTTCTTCCTATTTTGTATTTTCCAGTTAGCATTTGTTAACAAAACAAAAACTTATTTTTGTCCATATAGAACTCTTTTCTCAGTTCCAGTGGGTTTTCAGCTATTTGGTGTAATTCGAAGGCATAACTTTGTTTCATTTTTTTCCAAAGCTGATTCTCTTTCCATTCCCTGCTGGTTCTGGCTGACTTGCCTTGAGAACCATTTCCATGAGAACTCTTTGTTGTATAGGGTAAATGACATCTTCAGATATCATTTCCCAAGCTCCTCTATCAGCCTGGTTCTGGCTAATATAGCTAATGAGTGGCAGGGGCTGCCACGACCTGCACTGCCGTTGATTCATGTTCCAGGACTGGGTGGTAAGGGGATAGAAAAAGGACAAATAGACACACAAATAGAGAAAAATATGGTTCTCAGTGCTTGACTATTTCTTGGTAAGGAGATAGTGACACATAACAAACTCAGTATGTTTATCATATAGGTAAAAACATCAAAAGGATTTATTGTGAAAGTTTCTTCAAAGTAAGCAAAACAAGGTCATGAGCAAGAGCAGCCTGATTATGATTATCAGCTTGCACCCATGACTTTCTACCCAGGGCAACTGGCATCTGAACCTCAAGGTCAAGTACTCAATAGCTTGACCTTGATTTATCTCCTATTGAACAGGGTGTCAGCATAGCAACTGGGCAGTCTCAAATCAACCCCTTCGCATAAGAGTTCCCAAGAGTGGCATCGCTTCTGTCACAGGACAGTTTAAGACTCATAATTCAGTGCTGCTCCTTGCGGTAGACGTCAGTTGAGTGTAGAGGACAGAACATAAGGAGAATCAAGGGTATTTTTTCTCCTCTCTCTACTGGTATTTCTGGCAATGGGGATGATGCCTTAAGTGGCTACCAATCTCTGGGATGTCTCTTAAACGTCACAGATGAACCACTCTGTGTAATCAATTTGCTAAATTAAATTAGTTCTCTTTTAAATCTATGATATGTCTTAACCCAATAGATTGATTGGCTAGAAATTGTTAAAACAATTTCCCAACTGTACAAATTTCAATATCAATATCTACACTGACAAATTAAGCTTCCTTCATGTTGAGGTTACACAAAATTTAAGTGAAATATGCAAACATATAGGACTGTAGTAGGAACCTCAAATTATTTTGAGAAATGGCCAGGCTTTACGTTGTAGAGCCTGTGAAGGCATTCGTGAAACGCATTAAATGTTACACAAAATGAAATTATTTCAAACATGATGTAAGTGGTTGGAAAATTATAAATGACTTAAAAAATTAAAGTTTATATTCAAATTTTGTATGCACGTCACCAAGATACCTCTACAAGTAAAGAATAAAAATTTGTTGATGAAATACATAGTTTATTGCTTTTGTGGAAGACAGCAAAACTGCCAGCAAGGTGAGATAAGTTATGCAATGTGGACTGCTTTGAGATGAAGGCAGGAAATAGCACATGAGACAGATATTGGAAAAATGCACCCAAATTGTATATCTCTTATTAAAAAAAGAAGTCTAAATTTTCAATAAAAGTCAAATTTAGAAAGAAAAAATCAAATGAGATCTAATAAACTAAATAAAGATAAATTTTAAACTAACAAAGCAAGAAATTAATTTTTCTTGAGCCTGTATGTACCAAATATATATGTTATAATGAGTTGAAAGTTACTGATATTTTCTCACAAATTTGGGAGTATTTCCGGTGTACAGAATAATGTTTAATTCCAAGTCTATTTTCTCAGAGCAGAAACAAATTTAGCAGAGTCAGAATAATTTGTAAGTTGTAAGGTACAAGCATTGCAAACCTGTAGCAAATTTTACTCTACTCAGAAAACTGATGTCTTTGGCAATGAATCCATGAATGTCATAATTGATTTGGTCTTTTTAAGTAATATATTATGAGAGGTATTAGGAGAGAATTTTAAATTTATTGAGAGAGGATTTCTGGAAAATATTATGTAAGATAATTCAAACCATGTATCTGGACATTGAGGTTAGGGAAAATAAAAATATTATTTAAATGTATAACATCAATAAAACTGATAGTATGATAATAAAGATAACACTAAAATGAGCACACATTTTTAAATGCTTTATTAGCAAGTTTTTATATTATTTATGATTTTATACATATATATACATTTCATTTTTTCAGAGGATTATCAATTTATTATTTCATATTTATTTCATCTGTCAAGTATCTCCATAAATGAAATAGTGCTTAATTTAAAAAAAGAATATTTAAAATGAAAACTCTCATATAGAAGATATATTTGTTCTATATGTTCAGAGTATAAATATTATTAGACCTATCCATATGTTAGAAAAAAAAGCAACTCTTTCTTTTCCTCAAAGACATATACATATACATACACTGTAGACTTTTCAGTCTGAAACGTGCAGTTTCAAAAGACCAGGTAGCCTCATACCACATTAATAATTACAAATTATAAATCAACTTTCTCCAAGACAACTTGTACATTTTGTGTAATTGCAATAAAAGCACGTGTGAATCTGCCCACTGGATGTTCTTAGGAATAACAACACAAAATATTCAAACTTGTAGAGAAAGAATAATTTGCATTGCATTTTTCAAAAGGGAAAAAGACTCGTTCACTAGATTAGCCAGGTGCTGACTTTCCAAATTTTTAAGAAGCTCCTCCAGAAACTCAGAGTCAGGGGCACTCAGCAGACCTCTTGAACAGAATGTCAATATCAGTTCATGTCATCCATGCATTTGCTTTGGCATTCACATGAACAACAGATCAGCATGAAACTATATAACTCTAATATATATATATATATATATATATATATCCATCCCTCATCTCTACCTTTGTGTTCTTTTCTCCCCCCTGAAATAAATGCTCCACAATTATGGGAACTGTGTGTAGTCCAAACAATATAAAATTGCTAAGTGCCTTGCACCACAGAATTAACCACTAACTTTCCATAGATATATTTTTTCATAATGATAAAGCAGATATTTAAACTTATGATTTTAGATGAGCGCTACTTAAAGAAGTAGCTGTGACATGTTTGTCACTTTGAAAAGAACACTGGGGAATCACTCTCTAGATAACTATTTTGCCTTAGAAAGGAAATTGAAGGATTCCAAAGGAAAAAGAGCATAATTTAGTCAGGATTTAGCTCACTGAGCTTACTTGAGTTCAGCAAGGTACTGATTTCTTTTCAAAAGATAGGAATCTGAACAGGGTATTTATTTCATTCTACCATTTACTCAAATACAAAAATTCTGAATGTACATTTAAAATGGAGATGTGGGTCTTTTCTCTGGGTGTGGCTGCCACCTACACCACTATCGCCTACAATGAATGCTACCATTGACACCACTGCTGCCACCCCAGTTGCCTGGAGGTCTTCTCTCTGGGTGCTGCTACCCCCGCAGCCACAGTGGCCACAGCCACTGTCCCACTACAAAGTGCTGCTAACCCACTGCTCGATGACACTGACCCCTACCACTATTGCTGCTACCACTGTCCAGAGGTCCACTGGCAGTGACACTCCAGGTTTGATTGCATGTGGCCGCATCCATCTTGGGACACCGACCAGGGTCTGGGGGGCTGGAGTGCCAGCAGGTCTGCCGCCACCACCATCTCAGGGGGCAGCAGCCTCTGTCTGCAGACTCAAGCCAAGATCTGGAGGTCCAGTGTTGTGGTCCCTACAAGTTTGGCTGTGACTGGGGTCTTCCTGCTGGAGTTCTGGTGGCCATCATCTTGCTGCTGCTGCTTCTCAGGGTCACTCCTTTGTGTGAGCTCATCTCTGGTGGTTTCTCTGCAAAATGGAGCAGCACAGAGATCTTGGGACTGTAACATGGCCAAACCTGGGGTATCTGAAGCCCAGATCCCTGGGGTAGTGACTGGGTCTTCAAGGGCCGATCTGGGAGTGGCAATCCCATGAGAAGTTAGGGCAGAGAAACTTTTGAATGCTGACAGAGACAGTTCAATTTTCCATCAGGATTTATTTTATTTTTTTTTTATTCTCTAACATCTCTACCATATTTGGAGCAAGGTATTTTTTATGCATCAGTTTGTGGAGGACAGTGATATATGAATGGTGTTTTGAAGTTTTGTTATATTCTTATATTTTAATTTTTTTTCTTTGTATGTTTTCTTCCTCTCACTTGTCTGTTTTCCTGTATTCTCTTTTTACCTTTTCCCCACCCAATAGCCAATCTCTGTCATTTCCTCTTCCACTCTTCCTGTGGATTTTTACTTCTTGCTTTTCTCTTCCTCCCTCATGAACATCATGTCCTACACTCCGTCTCTTCTCTCACTGTCCATCATTTGAAATTATAAAACATTTTAGCAAATTTTCTGTTTATATTGTGGGCAGTGATTGAACTCATCATTTCTGTTTATTGCAAGAAAGCAGTAGGAGATACTAGTAGGAGATACTAGGTTTAAGGCTATATATATATATATTGTTTACACTGGGTGCTGATTACACTGGGTGCCCCTTCCCCTACACCAAAGGCAAAGTACTGGAAACCTTCAGGGACTATCGAGAGCCATCTGTGGGCTGTATGTGGACTATCAACATCACAGCCAGTGAGGGGATAGGTCTGGCCCTGGGAACTCCTGTGACATCCCCACAGGGATAGACCATCTGATGCAGGTGAACTTCCCTCTCAGCTCTGCCAAAGATCCCACACAGCACCAGAGATGGACTGACTTGCTGTAGCCACACAGCCCTTCTGAGATGGGTGTGACCTACCAAGATGCCAATGAACCTGCTGACTACAAGACATCATGGAGCAAGACTCCGCCCTTAAAACCTTATCCCTGCCTTTGATGTACCCGCTTTAAATAAACCACAGGAACCATTTTCTTTTGCGTAGCTCCAGCTCCCGTGTGGAGTGGACCTATTAGGGGCTTCAACTTTTTTGAAACTATCTTTCTGACTTTGTATTTTTTTCTATACTAATTATTCTAGACTTTAATTTCTCAGGTGGCTTTCATCCTCCTTGGCAACAAGAACCCCTCAAGGAGATGCTAACCATCTCCCTTTAAGGAATAATATAAGTCTACAGGGTAGAATCTGTACTACCTCAGATCCATACCGCTAGAAGGGAAAACACATAAAAAGCATGAAAAAACAAGAGAACAAATGTCCCAAACAAACCAAGGTGGTCCAATATCAGAATCCTCTGACAACACAGTAGAAGAAATGTCAAAGAAGTTTAGAATGTACATAGTTAAACTGATCTGCAAAGTAAAGAATAATAAAAAGAGTAAAATCAAAAGAAAAAATACAGGAAATAAAAGATCATTTCAATAAAGAATTAGAGATTCTTAAAAAAAAAAGCAGAAATCCTTGAAATGAAGGAATCAATAAATAAAATTATAAATTCAATGGGAAGCATCACCAATAGACTAGACCACTTGGAAGACAGAACCTCAGGCAATGAAGAAAAAATATGTAATCTTGAAAATAAAGTTGACCATGCAAAGAAGATGGTAAGAATCCATGAAGAGAACTTCCAAGAATTAGGGGATAACATGAAAATACCAAACTTAAGAGTTATTGGGATAGATGGAGGAGCAGAGATACAAACCAAATGAATGCACAATATATTCAATGACATAATATTAGAAAATTCCCCAAACCTAAAGAATAAAATGGAAAATCAAATACAAGAGGAAAAATTACAGCATATCCACACCAAGACATATGAGAAAGACTAAAATATAGAATAAGGATGAAATCTTAAAAGCCTTGAGAGGAACAAAAAACAAACAAATTACATATAGGGGAAAACCAATTCAGATCTCAACTGATTTCTCAAACCAGATTCTCAAAGCTAGACAATACTGGAATAATATGTTTCAAGGTCTAAATGAAAATGGATGCCAATAAAGAATTTTAAATTCAGCAAAATTAAGTTTCAGATTTTAAGATGAAAGATAAACCTTCCATGATAAACAAAAGTTAAAAGAATTCACAACTATAAGGCCTGCACTACAGAGTATTCTCAACACAATATTCCATGAGGATGAAGTGGAAAAAAAAAAAAGTAAAAATCAGCAAAAGGAGAAAATACACTAAAGGAATAGTCAATCAAAGGAAAAACTAAGTCAAATTAAAAACCAGAAATAAACCAAAATGATAGGCAATACAAATCATATCTCAATAATAGCCATGAATGTTAATGGCATAAACTCATCAATCAAAAGACATACACTGGCAGATTGGATTTAAAAAAAAAAAACCAAAATATGCTGTCTCTAAGAGATTAACCTCATAGGCAAAGTCATCCAAAGACTGAAGGTGAAAGGATGGAGAAAAAAAAAATACATCACTCATATGGATTGCTTAAACAAGCAGGAGTTTTCATCCTCATTTCAGATAATGTGTATTTCAAGCCAAAGTTAATCAGAAGAGACAAAGAAGAACATTTCATACTACTTAAGGAAATCATATATCAGCAAGACATAACAATTATAAATATTTATGCCCCCCAAAATAGAGCATCTATGTACACCAAATAAGCTCTTCTCAATTTCAAGAATAAAATAGATCAGAACACAATAACTGGGTGACTTTAACACACCTCACTACCTTGGACAGATCTTCCAAATAAAAACTAAATAAAGAAGCTGTAGAATTAAATAATACAATCAACATTTTAGAATTAAAGGCATATATAGAATATTTCACATCCATCAATGAGTGAATATACTTTCTTCTTGGCAGCACATGGATCCTTTTCTAAAATAGATCATATCTTATGTCACAAAGCAACTCTTAGTAAATACAAGTAATAATAATAATAATGGAAACAAAAGTCAGATAATACCCTGTATTCTATCATATCACAATGGAATAAAGTTAGAAATCAATGACAAAATAAATAATAGAAACCACTCTAACATATGGAAACGAAATAATACACTACTGAATGATGACTGAATAGTAAAAGAAATCAAGAATGAAATAAAAAAATACTTAGAGGTAAATGAGAATACCAATACAACATAGCAATCTGGGACACTGTGAAGGCAGTACTAAGAGACAATTTTATTATATTAAGCTTCTTTACTGAAAGAATAAAAAGTCAATAAATGACCCCTAGAAAAAGAAGAACAAATCAACACCAAAAAGAGTAGAAGACAGGAAATAATTAAAATCAGAGCTGAAATCAATGAAATTTAAACAAAAGAAACAATTCAAAAATTGACAAAATAAAAAGTTTGTTCTTTGAAAAAATAAATAAAATAGATAAACCCCAAGCCATGCTAATGAAGAGAAAAAGACAAAATTCAAATTACCAAAATTCATGGTGAAAAAGGAAATATTACAATGGACATGACTGAAATACAAAGATAATTAGAAGCTATTTTGAAAATTTAACTCCAATAAAATAGGGAATAACAAAGATATCAACAATATTCTAGAGACGTATGACCTACCCAAACTGAATCAGGAGGTAATACATGATTTAAACAGATCAATTTCAAGTAATGAAATAGAAAACACCACCAAAAGCCTACCAACCAAGAAAAGTCCAGGACCAGATGGATTCTCAACTGAGTTCTACAAGACCTTCAAAGAATTAACACCAATACTTCTCAAAGTATTCCATGAAATAGAAAAGGAGAGAGCCCTTCCAAATTAATTCTATAGCCGGGCGTAGTGGCTCAAGCCTGCAATCCCAGCACTTAGGGAGGCTGAGACAGGAGAATCGCGAGTTCAAAGCCAGCCTCAGCAATGGCGAGGCACTAAGCAACTCAATGAGACCGTGTCTTTACATAACACACAAAATAGGGCTGGAGATGTGGCTCAGTGGTCGAGTGCCCCTGAGTTCAATCCCCGGTACCAAAAAAAAAAACAACCAAAAACTCATTCTATGAGGATAATATCATCTTGATACCAAAACTAGATAAAGACACATCAAGGAAAGGAAACTTCAGACCAATATCCCTGATGAACATAGAAGCAAAAAATCTCAATGAAATTATGGCATTTTCTGGTAAATGGATTGAGCTGGAGAATATTATGCTAAGCAGAATAAGCCAATCCCTAAAAACCAAAGGCATAATGTTTTCATTGATATGTGGATGCTAATTTACAATGAGGGGACACTAAGGAAGGATAGAGTTATTACGTAGAGGGGAGTGAAGGGAGGGGAGGAGATTTAGGGATAGGAAGGATAGTAGAATGAAACAGATATTATTATCTTATGTACACATATGATTGCATTAATTATTTGATTCTACCACATGTACAATCAGAAAAGTGAGAAATTATGCCAAATTTATGTATGTTATATTGAAGTGCATAAATGCATTCTGTCATGTATAACTAATTAAAAAACATAAAAAATTAAAGAAAATAAAATGAAAATGTATCTCACCCCCATAAACTCTAATGATGAGGTCCAATAACCCAATAGCATTTTCCACTAGCAAGTACTAATGCTCAATTCCTTAAGGAATCACATTTTCCCCTTGTACTATGGTTTTGATATGAAGTAGCCTCCCAAACTCCTATAGTAATGCAGGAGGCGAAATGATGAGATTATGAGAGCCATAACTTAATCAGTGAATTAATCCACTTAAAGTACTGATAATTTAAATGGATTACTGGGTGGTAATCATACACAGATGGGCTGTGAGTGGAGGAAACAGGTCACTAGAGGCATACATTGGGCACTAAATATTTTGTCCCTAGCAATGCATATTCTGTTTCATCTTCTGCCCAGCATGATAGAGGCTGCAAATCATAGACTGAAACCATGAACCATATTAAACTTTTCCTCCTCTAAGTTGTTCTTATTGGTATTTTAGTCACAGTTACACAAGGCTGACTGACATATCTTATGAAAAAAATTCACACTAAAAATCAGTTAGCTCATTCTTCTGCTGTGTAGAATATTTCAGAGTTCTTCTGAGTGCATGACCAAAGAAAATAGCTCCTAGTGATCTTCTTTTGCACTGTATCAGAATTGTATTGTACTTTTAAAAATTATTTTTTATTTTATTTATTTGTTCTAATTATACATAACAATAGAATGCATTTTGACACATCATACATAAATGGAGTATAACTTCTCATTCTTCTGGTTGTACATGATGCAGAACTACACCGATCCTGTAATCTTATATGCTTAGAGGGTAATATTGTCTGATTCATTCTATTATTTTTCCTACTCCCATACTCCCTCCCCTTGCTACACTTCCCTCTGTCAAACCCAAGGCATCTCTATTCTTCTCTAGCCCCTTATTGTGAATTAGCATCCACATATCAAATAAAACATTTGGTCTTTGGTTCTTTGGGATTGGCTTATTTTGCTTGGCATGATATTATCCAGCTCAATCCATTTACCAATAAATTCATAACTTCTTTCTTCTTTAAGACTGAGCAAGGGCCTGGGATTGTGGCTCAGGGGTAGAGTGCTTGCCTCGCGTGCGTGGGGCCCTGGGTTCGATCCTCAGCACCACATACAAGGCAATAAAATAAAGACACTGTGTCCATCTACAATTTAAAAAAAAAACTTAAAAAAAAAAAGACTGAGCAATATTCCATTGTGTATATATACCACTTTTTTTATCCATTCATCTGTTGAAGGGCATTTATATTGGTTCCATCATTTAGCTATTGTGAACTGAGCTGCTATAAACATTGATGTGGCTCTGTCACTGTAGTAGGCTGATTTTAAGTCCTTTGGGTATAAACTAAGGAGTGAGATAACTGGGTCAAATGGTGGTTTCATTCCAAGTTTTCTGAGGAATATCCATACTGCTTTCCATAGTGGTTACACCAATTTGCAGTCCCAGTAGCAATGTAAGAGTGCACCACTTTCCCCACATCCCTACCAACATTTATTGTTGTTTGTATTCTTGATAATTGGGATGGAACCAAACTAAAAGCTTCTTCACAGAAAAGGAAACAATCAATAATGTGAAGAGAGAGCCTATGGAATGGGGGAAAATCTTTACTACATGCACCTAAGATAGAGTATTAATTTCCAGGATATATAAAGTACTCAAAAAACACCAAAATAAATAAATAAATAAGCCGGGTGCGGTGGCTCATGCTTGTAACCCCAGCACTTAGGGAGGCTGAGACAGGAGAATCGTGACTTCAAAGCCAGCCTCAGCAACGGCGAGGCACTAAGCAACTCAGTGAGACACTGTCTCTACATTAAAAAAACACAAAATAGGGCTGGGGATGTGGCTCAGTGGTTGAGCCCTGAGTTCAATCCCTGGTACCAAATAAATAAATAAATAAATAAATAAATAAATAAATAAATAACCCAATCAATATATGGGCTAAGGAACTGAAAAGACACTTCACAGAAGTAATACAACCAATCAACAAATACATGAAAAAATGTTCAACATTTCCTTCATTTAGAGAAATGCATTCCACTCTTGGTCACATTATTGTTTAGCTGCCTTTGCATGTATCCTAAAACTTATCTGAAATAACATTTTCCTTGATTAAAAAATACTTATTTATTATAGAAAATGTGAAAAGTCCACAGAATAAGGTAAAAATCATCCAGAATTCCACAATCTCTCCCATTATTAACTTTGTAGTGTATTCCTGAGAAGACTGTGTATACATTTATACGCCAAGGTGTAAATCATTGTTAAAAGATATTGTATATTTCACTAGAACCTGCTTTTAACTTAACAATATAATTTTCCTAGGCCATATGTATATTTTTCTTTAACAAAATTTTAATTACTGTACATTATTATTTCTATGTACAAGGATTTATTTAACTATTATATTATCAAATGCTATTTCCTTTATACAAAATATCACCTGAAATATATTTCTATAAATGAAAGTCATAGTTCAAAAGGTAAGATCACTAAAACTTTTTACTAATAACAAGAATTCTGCAGACATGAGAAAAAGAGGTACCACCCCAATTATGTAAGAGAAAGACCAGTTCAGTGAATCCACATCAATGGTGAATAGGGCCATGCTTCCATCGGTGGTGCAAAAAAAGTAACTATTGTTTTAATCTACAAGTCTTTTGGTAGCCACAAATTTGACAAACAAGAATATTTTACATTACTATGTAATTACTATGTAATTTCTATTTGACCTTCTAGATGTTCGTGTTTGCATCTGTTGCTCAGTTTTCTCTGAGGGCTTGGATCTTGCTATTGATTCATAGTTAACATTTTTATAAAGTTGTTAGTCATTCCTTCTCTAAATATTTATTAACATTTCTGCAGTTTGTCTTTTGTTATTAATTTTCCCCATTTAAAATTTATGTAATCAAATCTATCCATTACTTTTTGTCTGTGGTATTGCCCCCACCCTAGGATCAAGATTCACATATATTTATTTAAAAAGTGGTTTAGTTTTTAAATAATTTTTCTCTTTTTTAGACTTTATAGTGGCATATAATATGAGGAAAAGATGACATCTAAATCATTTTAAAATCATTAATGTTACCTGAGTAATTTTTATTATTTAACTTGTCTTTGATCTGAAATGTACCTTTATTATATTTCATAACTTTAGCATATTTGGGTATTGTTTGAGGCTTTACCTCATGTTTAATTACTAGTCTGTTTTTGCTTTTCTACTACTCATTTTTAGTTTTCAAATTTTGTTTATTCATATATTCTTGAAATATAATGTGTCTCTTGTGTAACAAACCCTATTTTAGGGGCTTGAGATCCTTTAATGATTAAAAGAAACAAAAATTTCCAGTTTTCATTGAATTTATAATCTTGCTTTATAACATACTCAAGTATTTGTTAGTGTTTAATTTCTAATAATTCTAATGAGCTATAATGTATTTTTTTAACCTGTAGATAATGATATAAGCAATGGCTTCAAATAAATTAAAACTGAGTCTATTTTATTTAATAAATAACAACCTCCTAATGAATAAATGGTTTATGAAATGATTTTTATCAATACTAACAATCCATTCTTCTCTGCTTTTACAAACTATAAGAGAAAATAAAAGATTTTATTTTAGAAAAGAATTTTATATAAGTGTGCTAAAGTACTGAAACAGATCAAAGAGATATGAAATGTTTCCTGGAGGTCATTAAGCATCAGCCACGTGTTGCCTGTCCACTCCAAGTACTCCAGCTGCAAGTGCTTGCATCCTTTTTAAATGTTAAAATACAGCTACTCCTAGAAGATTTGAATTCCAAGCCATCTGAACTACACTTGTTGAAAATTAAGCAATGAATACAATAATACAAGGTCATTCTATACCTCCCAAAATCTATAATCTTAAAAAAAGATTTCATAACAACTTTTTGTGGCTACTTTATAGAAGGAAACACTTGTTGCAACTTAATGTCGTGATAATAATATGGGTACTCGTGAAAGAATCTTGAATCCTCTGGAAAAACCTATCCTATCGCACACCCTTTAAAATATTAAATGATGTTAAAACAAGCATAATTATGTATTAAACAATCTATAACCTTTAGGTGAAAACCTTAATATTTAATAAGAGAATTAATAATTGGAATGGTTAAGTCCCAACTAATGCTCTAAGGAAGAACCAAATGAAATGGTCTTTAAAGGATACACAAAGAATTCATTCAAGCTGGGCGGGCACGGTGGCGCAAACCTGTAATCCCAGCATTTAGGAAGCTGAGACAGGAGAATCACGAGTTCAAAGCCAGCCTCAGCAACGACGAGGCACTAAGCAACTCAGTGAGACCCTGTCTCTACATAAAACACAAAATAGGGCTGGGGATGTGGTAAAGTACCCCTGAGTTCAATCCCCAGTACCAAAAAAAAAAAAAGAATTCATTCAAAGTGACATTTTTCTCTGTGAAGTCAGGCTAAGAGAAATACAATTTCTTGAGTATGTTATCAAATTTGGGAAAATTTTAATTATATTTTCAAAAAATATTCTACTTTCATTATATGAGCATATTTGAAAAGTTTTTTGCATTTCCATGTAATTTGAGGCCATCTTTTTCCATGTTAGGGTATAACTGGGTTCATAACTGAAGTCAGTACTTCCTAACTTTATTTAAGGAAAACCCTAAATTAATCTGAATATGATGGTGTCATGGGCTTCTTCCATCCCATTTTGCCAATGTTTGATGGAGAAATGGAAAATAAGTTGTAAATTGTGAAGAACACTTAGGGAGGAAATGGTGAGTGATCATGTATGTAGGATACATTTGTAGTGGGAACAACCAATATCATGGTTATCTTATAGTGAGATTAAGGAATATAATTGTCTTTTCTTCACGTTTGCCTTGGCAGGCTCATAGATGTGTCTTGGACTGAAGAAGATTGAGAAACACTGATTTGCAGTCAAGGGAAAATATGATTTAACTAAAAATAACCTATTTACTTAAATTTTTATTCACATGTAGTCACTGGGAAAATGTGGTTTAAGTAAAAGAAATTTATGCCTTTAATGATTTTTCTTATAAAAACATGTATGTGTATGTGTCTGAGGTAACTTTTTACTTTTTCTGCTTGATTGTAAAGTATGAAAGGGAAGGATTTTCCCATGGTTGAAGGTACACTAGCACACTTTTAAAGAAATGTAGATTTTAATTCAAGTTCATCAGTATATGTTGCTATATACAGTGTTTGTTCGACATCAATGGCTAATTTAATATTTATTCTGTCATTTCTATAATATGTTAATTTAATTTTTAAAATCTCTAACATTCAATTTAGTTCAGAAATTTTATATGTAAATTCTATTTTTTTTTTTTTGGCACCAGGGATTGAACTCAGGGACACTCGACCGCTGAGCTACATCCCCAGCTCTATTTTGTGTTTTATGTTGACACAGGGTCTCACTGAGTTGGTTAGTGCCTCGCCTTTGCTGAGGCTGGCTTTGATTCGTGATTCTCCTGTCTCAGCCTCCCTAAGTGCTGGGATTACAGGCTTGTGCCACTGTGCCCAGCTATATGTAAATTCTTTAATGTTTTTAACAGCAGCAAGTACTATGATGGCCAAATGCTACATTCTCAAAATGTCTATATCAGCAAATTATAAAAATGTTCATTGACTTATTAGTCATTCAAGCATTCAACAAATATTCATTGAAGACTGACTATGTGCCACACATTGAATTAATCCCAGAGATTTTAAATAAAAATAGGAAAACAAAATCTTTGCATTAACAAATTCACACTTTCTTGATATCCTACTTCGCAAATTAATTTTACTACATCTAGAAAATCCTTGTCAAAATATGTCAGACTATAGTATCATAAAAGCATAAATTGCAATGGAAAAGTATTTAGTCCCCAAATAAATATATCCTTATTGAGTAAACCTTAAAATGAACAAAGTAGAACTGTTACTAGAAACTACAGTCTAAGCAGGTAAAGGGATGTGGAAAATTCCTTTCAGGACTGATTGAGCCTACAAATTCAGTTTCATCGCTTCAAAGATCAGTTATTATGGGACAACCAAAATATGGGGGGAAAACTATGATCATGAAACCAAGCTAACTCCTTTCTTCGTGACTAATACTCTATTTCTGGAAAAATATTCATTTCAAAGCACCACGGAGAACTGAGATTATGAAAGAGGAATTCAAAGGTTTGTGAAAGCTCAGCTGGTCTGAGGTAAGGAAAAGAATGTGAGGTTTGAAACACCAAGGTCAATTACACCAGGCATGAACTCTGGGGAACCAAGGCCATACCCTAGAATGACCCTTTTCAGGTTTAGGATGTTCTGAATATTACTACTCATGTTTGTTAAATTTCATATCCTTAGTGTTAATGACAAATTTTTCTTCCTTACAAAATTCTTTTTAATGAAAATATTTAGTTTGAAGAGATTTCATTATTTTTTGAAAAGCAATCACTAGTTACTATTAACTAGACTATTGATATTATTTAGCATTGGCATAAACACACTTTTGGAAACATGAAATACATTTTAAGAAGAAAAGCAGAAATGTGCAATGAAGAGCATGTTAAAATATCACAATCTTTTTGAACAACAAAATGGATTTTGTTGGTATAGTGTTATAATGCTGTAATTTTTAAAAAATGCATTTAATCACTTGTTTTTTCTTAAGTTTTTAAAACATGATAAATATATCAACACAGAGAATTTTATTTTGACTACTTAGCCTTGACTCAGGAAAATATTTTCAATTAGTGCTCCAGGAATTATACCTCCTGTCTAATTTAAATTAACGTCATTAAGTTATCATCTCTGTCAGGAAAAAATTAAAGTTAGCACATCCACAAGGCAATGAAGTTTGCCAAGTCCCACTGTCTACAGGCAGACTGCCCAAACAAACAAAAAGTAAATAAATAAAATAATTAATGTCACTTTTAGCTATTTGAGCTGAAGCACAGTGTTACTCCTTGCTTGAATGGTGCTAGTGGAAGGAGTTCAAAAACAGGAAATAGAAGGAGAAAAAGAGGCTCTTTCATGAATTACTGAATCTCCAGACACTAAACTGCCTTTACCTCTGAATTCTCTGCTTGGAAATATGCTAATTTACCTTTATACTGGAAAAATAAAAAGCATATAACAAACTAATGGTTTTAATATAACTTAAAACATAGAAATTAGTTAATAACCTTTAACCTTTTCAAGGTTTGTCTGGTTAAAGAATCTGAAGTAAATACATTCTTTGTAGTCCTTCTCTAAAAGATGCTATTTCTGAAAGAGATGAAAAGTTGTCAGATTTCAGATTTCATACTCAGATGAAAAGTCTCTATGATTATTTTTTTAAGTGCTCCAGTAGTTTTTTAAGACAAAAAAAAAAAAATACTGGTAGAAGACAACTACATTTTTGGTTTCTAATTTCCAAAAATATTCTTAACTTATTTGTTTTAATTTTGAGATCCTTAAATGGAAGGGAAAAAGGCATTTTTAGTGCAAGGCCTGTTTTTAATTATTCCACCCTACTTCAATTCACTACAAACATGAAAGGGAAACCTAAAAACTATTTCACACTAACTGTACTGTAGGAAGGGTGTGGTGTTAGTGGTTAGAATGGGACTTATAGCTCAGTCTCTTGATCTGTTTCTGACTTAATCCCTGGCAAACTCTGTGGTTGGTGATAGCTGCTTATATGGTCATATGGATTTACCTACAGAGAACTGGGTATTGGGAATGCTCTACACTTCTCAAAAGTAGTATTAGAGACTTGTGTTTGATTTCCTATACGATTGGAGCTAAGCTTTTATTTTAATCTTGTCCCCTGATCCCACCTTTTGTGACAGAACTATAAAAATGTATTATTTCTAGTTTTTTTCTTTAAACAGTGTTCCCTTGTACCTACCCTGTGCTATATAGCCAACAGATATGGAAATTACTCCTGTTCATCTATATCCAGCCTGTAACTCTTTGTATTCTAAATTGATGAAGTTCATTTTGTTGTGAGAAATAAGTATTTCCTCTGGATAATTTAGAACACAGACAAATTTATTTGAAAGACATCATCAGGATCTCTCATAATCCAAGCAGAAATTAATCAGCCCAGCATTAGGAAATTTGAGAATTAAGGTGAATTTTGATCCTTAGAACAAAGAACTCAGGAATTATTCAACTGGAGTACTGTAAATAGTATGATTCTGCTGCCACGATTCCACATATCACTTTCTGCAAATTCTACATTCCAAACTCCCAGAGAAAGACTGTCATACGTGCAGTAATAGGTAGAGTTGCATCTCTGAGTCAGTTCTTTGAGCCCTGTTGTTGTTGTTACATTTATTATTATTATTAGTAGTAGTAGTAGAACTGGGGATTTAACCCAGGGCTGCTTTACCAATGAGCTACATCCCCAGTACTTATTGCTTTTAACTGTGAGACAGAGTCTTACTGGATTGGTCAGACTGACCTGAACCTAAGATCCTTCTGCCTCACACTGCCAAGTCTCTGGGATTATAGGTATGTGCCACTGCTCTTGGCAGAGATTTTTAAATTTGTATTATCATTTAGTGGAATAGCTATCATAGTATCCATGTATATGAAAACAAAGAAAATTCCCAGAAGTGAGTCTTTGATATAAAATTCTAAGTCCCTATTATACTCACTATTCACTCATTCAACACATCTATTGACTTCCTATATCATGTGACAAATACTATGCTAAGGGCTTGCATCACAAATATAATATAACGGTGTCCTTACCTTCAAAGAATTCCCCAGAAGATAAGTAACAACACAGTGTGTACCTACCACAAGACAGGTGTGAAAAGGAACTTTACAGAATGAAGAAGTATAAAGAGGCAACAATGAACTCTCCCCAAGAAGATCCTGAAAGTATATCATATAAGATAGAATTATTGTGATTGCAAGTAATACAAAAATGAACTACAGCAATGTAAAAAAGAAAGGTAGTTTTTTTTAAAATTAATCATTTAGTATGAATTCTGAAGATATATGGTTATTGGCATTAGGTTAGTAGTTCATTGATATCAACCTCTCTCTCTCAGAGCCACAAGATGTATTTAGGAACTCAGTCCAGAAACCAGCTAAATCTGGTTCTTTTTTATCAAAAACAAACAAGCAAACAAAACAAAACAAAATCTTTCAAAAACAAACAAACAAACAAACAAACAAGCAAACACAAAAAAACTCACAAAAACTTTCTCCAAGTACCTCAAACTGAAGCATATTTATTTCTTATGGCCACAAGATAAAAAGGCTTCCCTGAGGACTTTAGAGAACATGTCACTATAACCCATAAACCACAGGATCATGAAAGTGTTTCTTCAAAAATCTTTTAGGCATTTCAACAATCTGTACTTCTGTATCCTTGCTCATTCTCGTTTTAAACATACATATCATTACATCGTTCAACTGCTCCTGTTCTTCACCATCTTCACACTGTGCTCCACGGAGCGGGCTTTCAGGAATACAGGAATTCCACACTCTTTTTCTCAGGTGTTCTCTTCTTGCCTGACTGAAGAAGGGGCTAAGATATTTCCATGGCTTTGGGCTAGGAGGTAAAGTTGATTTCCTCTTTGTTTTTCAAACACTGCCTGGGGATAATTACTGCTCCATTTTTGCATATAAATTTGTACACATTTGAGGCTTTTGATTTTTGAACTATTGGGTTCTCTGTTCCTCATTATTTTGCTGCTACATGCCCAGATTATTGAAGATTTCACCATTTCCTCTCCACTTTACCCCCAGCCTTCGCCCTAGAAGGACTATAAAATCCAGTCTAGATGAACACCAAACAAAATTTTCACTAGTGAAAAAATTTCTTTTTGAAAACATAATAAATATAGCCTAGTACTCTATTGACTACATAGGCAAAAATAAATATTAGTACTTGTTTTTCCTCCCTTAATTCCTACAACCAACTTTATGGTCATATCATAGACCTTCTCAATGTGCAAAAGCATTCTCTTTAAAAAAATGTCCAATTTAGATATCTCATCTCTGGTTATATCCTCCTATTTAACATCTCTTTTTCATAAAGCTATCTGTTATACAATTTATTCAATTTCACAGAAAACTTGACTCTGTATCTCACTATTTTTTTCTCCATTAATCCTTTCTTATCTATTTTTTGTTTGTTTGTTTTTTGTTTTTTGCACCAGAGATTGAACTCAGGGGCACATAACCACTAAGCCATATTCCCAGCCCCTTTTATTTTGTTTCTATTTTGAGACAGGCTCTTAATAAATTACTTAGGGCACTGCTATGTTGTTGAGGCTGGCTTTTAACTTGTGATCCTCCTGACTTAGCCTCCCAAGCCCCTGGGATGTCAAGAGTGGGTCATCACACCCAGCTTCATTTATCTTAATTCTTCCCATTTTGTTATGGGTTGGATCTTAAGTGTCCCCCCAAAACTCTCATGATAAAGGATTGGTCCCTATCTGATAGCCACTCCTTTATGTCTTTTTTTTCACTTCTTGGCTACCGTGACATGAGAAGCTTTTCTCTATCACATGGTCCCTACTATGATGTTCTGCCTCTCCATGGGCCGAAAGCCATGAAGTCCAAGCGTCATGGACTGAAACCTCTGAAACTGTAAGCCCAAATAAATATTTCCTCCTTTAAAGATGTTTAGGTCAGATATTTGGTCACAGCGACAGAAAGCTAACACAGATTTATAGTTTAAATTTTTATGTTCCTTTATCTAAACCACTTTAAGGATAACCAACACTATTACTCAATTCATTTTCTTTTGGAACATCCTGGAAAAATTCAAACCAAAGATTAGTCCAAGAATCTACCCTTTGACATTTCTTTAACAATTTTAATTAGTATGCCTTATAGTATTTTGGTGAAAGCCAGGCATGAGGTATTAGGTAAGAACTTTGGTCAATAAATCTTCAATGATAGGTGCAGAAGTGTGAAGTGAGGAAAAGTCCTCTACAGTCCTGTGAATGAGTTTCAGTCTCTATCAATGTGATTTTCTTTTTTTTTTAGCCCCTCCCCCAGGTGGGACAGGATGGTTAAAGTGTTCTAGGATCAAATATTTGCTTCCTTCCTAGCCAAAGGTCAGTTAGTCCTTGATAAAGCTCCAAGTTAGTCTCTGGTAAAATAGCTATTAGTCCAGTTTATGGTGTTGAGATACTCCAGGTCAGATGCTTTCATAAATAAAAGATGCTAATTTTGTTCATTACTCTGGTGGCTAGGGTATCCAAATAGCATGACAATGTCCTTCTTGACTGTATTACCATATAGTACACAAATAGGCAGGGGCAAGCATGTGAAACAGCATCATGTTTTAATTATTTACTCTCATGAGAGCTGACTTGCTCCAGGAAATCAGTATTAATCCTTTTTAAGGGTAATGCCCCCATCACCTAATTACCTTACACTAGACCCTGCCCTTGAAAAGAACTCATCTTTCATATTATTTCATACTAATTATCTTTTTTTGTAACCTTGTAGAAAGATTGAGGGTTTTTTTTTGTTTTGTTTTGTTTTTTGTCTATTTTATTGGGACTATAATTCCAAAAGACTAAGGACAGAAATAGGAAGCACTACTCTGAGAATATTGTAGAACTCAAGGTGACAGATGATAGGATCTTGGGCTGGGTGATTAAAATGGAATGAGAAAAGTGATCCAAGTGCAGAGACATTCTGAAGGTAAAAAAGATTTTTTAAACAAAAGATTCTTTAGCTATTATAAAATTATGCTAGTGGTGTTACTTTCCTATATTATAACCAATTTAATTTGTGTGTTTGAGATGGTTCATTTGAAAACTCATAGATACTGAACACACAAAGGCTGGGCTTATACTGTGGTGGTAGCACTTGGCTAGCATAAGCAAGGCCCTGGTTGAATCTCAAAGGCAGAGAAAAAGAAAAGAAAACATTACACTGATCCTGTTTTTGGTCATTGTATTTCTGTAATGTAAGAAATGTATTGATTTTAATATGTTTGAAGAATAAACACCAAAACAAGTTTTGAACAAATGATTTCCCAGCCTACACTTAGGGAAGTTTCCATATTTGTGCATTTTGACAAAACAGAAAAAGAAAATCTCATTAGATGTCAGTTAGATAAAACAAATTCAACTTGTTTCCTCTCAAATTTTCAATACAATAAATTTGTAGCCCAATCTAGCATGCTGAATAATTCTTCTACTTATTAATTTTTATATATTAGTATAGTAAGTAGTGGAGAAAAACTAAAACAAGAAGTATCAACAGTTTGACCATTATCTTCATTTTCTTACTGACAAAATACCAAGAAAAGCACATGTAAATTTTATGCTCCCTACATTTATTAAATGATTTTGGTAGATTCAAAGCAGTAGAGATATTTTTTCAATTTTCAAAATTTATGTGTAGAATATATACAACATAAGCCAAACATTTATAGTTGCAAGAATTTTTTACAAAGTTAAAATATCTATGTAAGCAAATATTTACATAAAGAATTACAATGTTAACAAAACCAAGATGCCCCCTCATGACTCTTCCAATCATCATCCATTCCTCAAGAAGAACTACTGTGACAACTTCTAATAGTACAAATTAGTTTCATCCATTTTGAAAAACTAGGTAGGAATGGAAGTATACATTTTATATTAATTTGTGTCTTATTTTATTTATTAGTATATTTGTGAGATTTATCTATGCAACTGCATACAATTTTAGTTTGTTTATTTTCATTATTACATAACATCCTATTATGAATTTATTGTAATATATTCATCCATAACATAAATTGGGGTCATATTCATTTTTGGCTATTATAAATATGTCCATATCTTTAAGTGATTCCATCTGAGCTTCTGTTGAGTAGATATTCAAATATAGAAGTGTTAGGTAATAAAGTGTGTGTGTGTTCAATTTAGTAGAAAAGTGCAAACATGTTTCTGTAGGAGTTGCACCAATGTATACTTCCACTAGCAGTGTTTGAAAGTTCCAGTAGTGTGCTATATTTTAAATGCACACTTATTTTTTTATTTTGTTTTGTTTTTTCCTAAATATTATTTAAGTTATACTTCACCAAAACCGTGATCTTGTAAATATTATTTTAATTGATCATGATCTATCTCAGCTGGTTATCAGTAGTATGGGTCCAATTAATTTCATTGTTTGTAACTTTTGTCTTAATTGTTTATGATTTTTCTTATCAAGGTGCTGTTTATATATGCTATTATTTTGTTTTGTCAAGTTATCCTCCTTACTTATTTAGAGCTGTTTTGGTTGTCTCCTGTTTTAGGTTTGGGTGTTGAGACAGATTAACTCCAATCATGTTCCAAGAAGACATAAAAATATTTATTACATAATGTTTCCCTTTAACAAATCTCCATTGTTCTTCTCTCTCTCCCTCCCCCCATGCATATATATACACATATGCATGTATATATATATATTTTTAATTTTATTTTCCTGAACACTTCCCTATTTTTTACCCTAGAAGATGCTCTAGATTCTTCTTGTATAATACATTCTAGCTTTGGAATAAACCATTTCTCCCAAGGATCCCTAGTTCCTATCATTGTTCATGCACAACAGAGTCTTAATTTTCTTAATTGTTTACTTACAGTATACATGTATACATGTGTGTAGTAGTTTCAGAATTCTTTATTCCCACTCTAGTCAAGTAATTTGTCACATTCTGCATTCTGTCCTGGGGTTCCTGGGGTGCACATTAAGTTTGACTTTTTGAATTGTATAGTTATATGGGTTCTTTTTTATCTGAGTATAGTCTCTTTACAACTCTACAATATCATACAGAATATTTTGATTACCTTAAAATGTCCTATGTCATGTAGTCAAACCTATCTCACCTCCAAACCCTTAGTAGCATCAATCAATCTTTTTACTCATCTAGAGTTCTGGAATTTCAGAATGTCCAAATTCTGAAAGAAATTTTGAATGCCTTTTCAGTAGATATCCTTTTCAGACTAGCTTCTTTCATTTGACTGCATGTATTTAAAAGTTTTCCATGTGATTTGGTAGATTATTCCTTTCTAGTAGGATTTCACCATAGGGATGCATCATACTTTCTTTAACCACTTATTTATTGGAGGACATCTTGGCTGCTTTCAGCATTTGAAAGCTATGAATAAAGTTTCTATGAATGTTCTTGTGCAAGTTTTGTATCATTTTAAGTTTTCAAATGTTTTACTAAAAGACCAGGAATGTGAATGTTGGAAAATATTTTGTAAGACTAATTTTGAAGGAAATTGCCAAACTGTGCTTCAAAGTGCATGTATCAATTTTTAATTTTGCCAACAAGAAATGAGAGTTTCTTCTGCTCCACATTTTGTCAACAATAGATAGTGTCAGATTCTTTTTATAACAGCCTTTTAAAAATTCTAATCAGTTATACATGACAGTAGAAAGCTTTTTGATTCATTGTACACGTATTGGGCAGAATTTTTCACTTCTCTGGTTGTACATGAAGTAGAGTCACACCATTTGTGCAATCATACATGTACCTAGGGAAATGATGTCCATCTCATTCAACCATCATTCCTACCCCCATGCTCCCTCTCCCCTCCCTTTTGCTCCATCCAAAATTTCATTTTTATTGAAAGCCAGAAATGTTGTTTTGTGTCATAATAACTGAGAAAATCATATTTTAGTGTAAAGATTTATGTTAACTTGGTTGGAAGTTGGACTATGTAATGTTTGTTATAGTTACAGGAACCAGAGTCTTCAAATTCCATTAGCATCTCGTCTTGGCCTTGGAGCTTTCTGTGTACAGTACCTTGGAGAGAGCCTTTGACTTGCAGTCAACTATAATATTGGGGTCTCTTAAGCTTATTGGACCACTTACATGGTAATTGTGACATATAACTGGAGACTGACAGTGTGCAAATGTGAAAGAGAAATATTAGTTCAGCTGTAGAAGACTGTGCTCTATATTTGCCAAGTTCAGTTCAGTCTTCCAGTATAGTCTCCTCTCAGGGCCTTTACATATTTTTGTGTCCTTCTTCCAGCAGTATATCTGTTATCTTTTTTTTTTTTCTTGATTCTGTTCCTTTCCCTTTTTCTAGTGTTTGGAGCCTTATTTACTGGTAATTATGTTTTTTCAAATTTAAAAAATACCAGAGGGTTGGAGGGGCAGAATCAGGTAGGAATTCCATTTCTTCTTCATCAGGTCTGAGGTTTTGGAATTGTGCTCCAGTGAAGTCTTTTCCCCTGGAAAATAGTCTTTTATTTTGGAGAAGGCAATGGATGTGTTTGATGATGCTTACCCTTTTCCTCCTCTCCTCCGTGAAGACCACCAGGAATCTTTCTCACATTCTGTGAGAACTTAATGGAGTTCCTAGAGGGAAACTTCATGAGAGTGGGTGGGACTCTGTAAGAGCATGGCACAAAGGAATTTCTCACTTTTACATTTGTCCACTCTCAGTCTCTGGTTGTTTGTCACAATTATCATGTTTCCAAAAGCTTACTCTTCCAGTAGCTGCCTTTACTTCAATTAAGCACATGTCAGTTTTATGTATCTCTCTGAATGTTCCTATATTTCCTTTTTTGGATTGGAATTTTCCTATGTGCCCTGAGTTCAGTCCAAGTAAAGTACTTAATTTTTAGTTTTCCCATTGTTTTGCTATTGTGGTAAGTGGAGCAATGACTATTTATTTATTTATTTTATTTGTTCTTATTAGTTATACATGACAATAGAAATGCATCTTGACACATCATACATAAATGGAGTATAACTTCTCATTCTTCTGGTTGTACATGATGTAGAATTACACAGATTGTGTAATCATATGTGCACATAGGGTAATAATGTCCAGTTCATTCTGCTATCATTCCTACTCCCATACCCCCTTCCATCCATTCACTCCCTCTGTCTAATCCAAAGTACCTATTCCTGACCCTGCTCCCCCACTATGAATCAGCATCCACATATCAGAGAAAACATTTGGCCTTTTGTTCTTTGGGATTGATTCATTGATTTATTCTACAGTTCCATCCATTTACTGGCAAATGCCATAACTTCATTTTTCCTTAAGGCTGAGCAATAATCCATTGTGTATACATACCACATTTTCTTTAGCCATTCATCTGTTGAAGGACATCTAGGTTGGTTTCATATTTTCGCTATTGTGAGTTGAGCTGCTATAAACATTGATGTCACTGTGTCATTATAGTATGCTGATTTTAAGTGCTTTGAGTATAAACCTAGGAGTGGGATAACTGGGTCAAATGGTGGTTCCATTCTAAGTTTTCTGAGGAAGCTCCTTACTGCCTTGTAATGACAATTTATAAGCTTTATTTATATTTACATGAAAACAGGAGATCTAGTCTATTTTTCTTCTCAGACATTTTAATTTTTATCTCTACATATGAGACATTGCAAATTTTATGTTTGTGGGTGTAGGATATTTTTGGGTCTGTATGTGTATATATGAGTGTGTAAATATATTCTTGAGCTTTTATTTATGACACAGACATTTTGAAATAATTTAAGCACCTCAGTTCTTGTGTTTAAAACTTATTAGATAGAATGAGATCTGAATTTGGCCGAGGGCAAATTAGTCCCCCATAGCAGCAATGACCATCTCTCCAGATTTGCTTGGAATTGTCCTAGTAATCTCATTAACTATCTCATGTATCTGAAATCCTCACATTCACAACCAGGATGGGTGGCCATTGTAGCATTACTGGAATAATGCATTCTTGGGTGCTCTACTGGAAATCATTGAGTACTTAGTGGTAGATGAGTACAAGCACAAGGTCCCAGATTTGATCCTCAGCATTGCAAAACAAAATAAAACAAAAACTTCCATGTCCAGTATTCCTTCAGTTGAACTCTAGTGTTGCATTCTCTGTGGATTCTCACCTTTCTCTTCTTTACATAGTAACAGAGGAGTTGCTCACCTCATGTCAGACAGGAAGGAATCCTTTCAAATGAAAGAAAAAAAAGAATAGGAGACAATTACTCCTATAACTAACTTATTTTATTTTTTATTTTTAAAATTTAATTATTTTAATTAGGTGTACATGACAGCAGAATGCATTTTGGTTCATTGTACACAAATAGAGCACAACTTTTTATTTATTTGATTGTACACCATATAGAATTGAACCATATGTGCAGTCATACATGTGCCTAGGGCAATGATGTCCTTCTCATTCTACCGTCTTTCCTCTCCTCCCTTCCTCTCCTTTGACCAAAATTTCTTCATTCTTCCCATGCCTCCTTCCCCATTAATGGGTCAGCATTCACTTATCAGAGAAAACATTTGGCCTTTGCTTTTCTGGGATTGGCTTATTTCAGTTAGCATAATGTTCTCCAACTCCATCCATTTTCCTGCAAATGCCATAATTTTATTCTCTTTTAATATTGAGTAATATTCCATTGTGTATATATACCACAGTTTTTTTTTATCCATTCATCTATTGAGGGGCATCTAGGTTGCTTCCACAGTTTAGCTATTGTAAATTGTGGTGCTGTAAACATTGAAGTGGCTGCGTCACTGTAGTATGTTGTTTGTAAGTCTGAGAAGTGGGATAGCTGAGTCAAATGGTGGTTCCATTCCAAATTGTCTAAGGAATCTTCATCCTACTTTCAAGATTGGTTGCACCAATTTGCAATGCCACTATCAATGTATGAGTGTGCCTTTTCCCCCACATCTTCGCCAATAATAATTGTTTGTATTCTTGATAACTGCCAGTCTGACTGGTGTTAGATGGAATCTTAGAGTAGTTTTGATTTACAATTCTTTAATTGCTAGAGATATTGAACATTTTTTCATATATCTGTTGATCGATGGTATACCTTCTTCTGAGAAGTGTCTGTTCAGATCCTTAGACCATTTATTAATTTTTTTAAAAAAAATTAAACCATTAATTATTTTTTTTAAATTTTTTGAGTTCTTTATATATCCTGAAGATTAGTGCTCTATCTGACATGCAGGTGCCAAATTTTGCTGCCAAAAGGTAGGCTCTCTCTTCACCTCACTGTTAGTTTCTCTACTGAGAAGAAACTTTTTAGTTTGAATCCATG
Organism: Geosciurus inauris; assembly: GCA_004024805.1. Lineage (NCBI taxonomy): Eukaryota > Metazoa > Chordata > Mammalia > Rodentia > Sciuridae > Geosciurus > Geosciurus inauris. The sequence continues at coordinate 162,052 of PVHX01000244.1, read as the reverse complement.
CTGTCCCATCATTGATTTTATTTCTTGCTCTTTAGAAGTCTTGTTAAGGAAATGGGGGCCTAATCTGACTTGATAAAGGTTTGGGCCTACTTTTTTCTCTATTAGGCATGGAGTCTCTAGTCTAATTCCTAGGTCCTTGATCCACTTTGAGTTGAGTTTTGTGCATGCTGAGAGATGGGGGTTTAGTTTCATTTTGCTCCATATGGATTTCCAGTTTTCCCAGCACCATTTGTTGAAGAGGCTATCTTTTCTCTAATGAAAGTTTTGGGCACCTTTGTCTAGTATTAGATAATTGTATTTACGTGGGCTTTCCTCTGTATCTCCTATTCTGTACCATTGGTCTAAATGTCTATTTTGGTGCCAATACCATGCTATTTTTGTTAATATGGCTCTGTAGAATAAGTTTAAGGTCTGGTATTGTGATGCCTCCTGCTTCACTCTTCTTGCTAAGGATTGCTTTGGCTATTCAGGGTCTCTTGTTTATCCAAATGAATTTCATGATTGTTTCTTCTATTTCTATAAGAGATGACTTTGGGATTTTAATTGGAATTGCACTGAATCTCTATAGTGCTTTGGGTAGTATGGTCATTTTGATAATATTGATTCTGCCTATCCAAGAACACAAGAGATCTTTCCATCTTCTAAGATCTTTAATTTATTTCTTTAGTGTCCTGTAGTTCTCAATGTAGAGGTCTTTTACCTCTTTTGTTAAATTGATTCCCAAGTATTTTATTTTATTTTATTTTTTTTGAGGCTGTTGTGAATGGGGTAGTTTTCCTAATTTCTCTTTTGGAGGATTTATCATTTATCTATAGAAATACATTAATTTACTGGTATTGATTTTATATCCTGCTTCTTTGCTGAATTCATTTATTAATTCTAGAAGTTTCCTTGTGGAATTTTTTGGATCCTCTAAGTATAGAATCATGTCATGGCCAAATAATGATAATTTGAGTCTTTTCCTTTTTGTATCCCTTTAATTTATTTCATCTAATTGCTCTGGCTAAAATTTCAAGGTGTATGTTTAATAGAACGGGTGAATGAGGGCATCCTTTTCTTTTTCCTATTTTTAAAGAGAATGCTTCCAATCTTTCTCCATTTAGGATGATGTTGGCCTTGGGTTTAGCACAGAGAGCTTTCACAATGTTGAGGTATGTTCCTACTATCCCCAGTTTTTCTAGTGCTTTGAACATGAACAGGTGCTGTATTTTGTCAAATGCTTTCTCTACATCTATTGGTATAACCATATGATTTTTATCTTTAAGTCTATTGATGTGATGGATTATGTTTATTGATTTACATATGTTGAACCAACCTTGCATTCCTGGAATGAACCCCATTTGATCATGGTGCACTATTTTTTTAATATATTTTTGTATGTGATTTGCCAAAATTTTATTGAGAATTTTCACATCTATGTTCATGAGGGATATTGGTTTAAAATTTTCTTCCTTTGATGTGTCTCTGTCTGGTTTTGGTATCTGAGTGATACTAGCTTCATAGAATGAATTTGGAAGGGTTCTCTCCTTTTCTATTTCACGGAATAATTTGAGGCATATTGGTTTTAATTCATCTTTGTAGGTCTTTTAGAACTTGGCTGAGAATTCATCTGGTCCCGGGCTTTTCTTTGTTGGTAGACTTTTGATGGGTCTTCTATTTCCTTGCTTGAAATTGATATGTTTAAGTTGTGTGTGTCCTCCTGGTTCAGTTTGGGTAGATCATATGCCTCTAGAAATTTGTCAGTGCCTTCAGGGTTTTTGATTTTACTGGAGTAGAGTATAAATTTCAAAATAGTTTCTAATTATTCTTTGTATTTTAATGACATCTGTCATGATATTTCCTTTTTCATCACAAATTTTACTAATTTGAGTTTTCTCTCTGTTTTCATTAGGGTGGATAAGGGTTTGTCAATTTTATTTATCTTTTCAAAGAATCAGCTTTTTGTTTTGTGAATTTTTTTAATTGTTTCTTGTGTTTCAATTTTATTGATTTCAGCCTCTTCTTCTTTTGGTGTTTGTTTGTTCTTCTTTTTCTAGGGCTATGTGATTTGCCAGTGTCAGATCATCTATTTGTTCACTCTTTCTTCTTTCAATGAATGAGCTTAATGCAATGAACTTTCCTCTTAGCACTGCCTTCACAGTGCCCCAGAGATTTTGATATGCTGTATCAGAGTTCTCATTTACCTCTAAGAAGTTTTTTATCTGATGTCTTCTGTTATGCATACATTATTCAATAGTGTAGTATTTAGTCTCCAGATGTTGGAGTAGTTTCTATTTTTTATTTTGTCATTGATTTCTAATTTCATTCCATTATGATCAGATAGGATGCAGGGAGGTATCTCTATTTTTTTTGTATTTTCTAAGACTTGCTTTGTGGCATAACATATGGTCTATTTTGAAGAAGAATTCATGTTCTGGTGAGAAAAAATTGTATATATTTGTTGATGGATGGAATATTCTATATATGCCTGTTAAGTCTAAATCATTGATTGTTTTATAGAGTTCTATAGTTTCTTTGTTTAGTTTTTGTCTGGACGATCTATCCAGTGGTGAGAGAGGTATGTTAAAGTCATCCAGTATTATTGTGTTGTTGTCTGTTTGATTCTTGTAGTTGAGAAGGGTTTTCTTGATATATATAAATGCCCCATTGTTTGGGGCATAGATATTTATGATTGTTATGTCTTGTTGATGTATGATTCCCTTAAGCAGTATGAAATGTCCTTCTTTATGCCTTTTCACTTACTTTGGTTTGAAGTCCACTTTATCTGATGTGAGAATGAAAACCCCACCTTGCTTACACAGTCCATGTGAGTGATACATTTTTTCCTATCCTTTCACCTTAAGTCTGTGGATGATGTCTTTTTCTGTGAGATGAATCTCTTGAAATCAGCATATTGTTATGTCTTTTCTTTTTTTAAATCCAATCTGTCAGTCTATAACTTAATTTACGAGTGTAGGGCATTTGCATTCAAGGTTATTATTGAAATATGATTTGTATTCCCAGTCATTTTGGTTATTTTTGGTTTTTAACTTGACTTGGTTTCTCTTTGATTTCCTTTCCTTTAGTGTAGTTCCTCTCTTTGCAGACTTTCATGGTTGGTTATCATTTCCTCCTCATGGAATATTTTGTCAAGAAGTCTCTGTAGTGTAGGCTTTCTCACTGTAAATTCTTTTAACTTTTGTTTATCATGAAAAGTTTTTATTTTGTCATCAAATCTGAAACTTAATTTTGCTGGATATAAGATTCTTGGTTGGCATCTCTTTTAATTCATAGCTTGGTATATGTTGTTTCAGGATCTCCTGGCTTTGAGGGTCTGGTTTGAAAAACCTGAATTCATCCGAATTGGTCTCCCCCATGTATAATCTGATTCCTCTCTTGTGGCATTTAAAATTCTATTCTTATGCTATATCCTAGGTATTTTCATTATAATGTGCCTTGGTGTAGATCTGTTGTAATTTTGTGCATTTGGTGTCCTGTAAGCCTCTTGTATTCGGTTTTCCAATTCATTTTTCATGTTTGGGAAATTTTCTGATATTATTTCTGAAGAGATTGTGCATTGTTTTGTTTTGAAACTGTGCCTTCCTCTATCCCAATAAATCTTAGAATTGGGTTTTTGATGCTATCTCATAATTCTTGGATTTTCTGTTCATGGTTTCTTATCATTTTCACTGTGTGGTCAATTTTATTTTCAAGATTATATATTTTGTCTTCATTATCTGAGGTTCTGTCTTCCAAGTGATCTAGTCTGTTAGTGATGCTTTCTATTGAGTTCTTTATTTGGTTTATGATTTCCTTCATTTCAAGAATTTCTGATTTCTTTTCACAAACTCTAGCTCTTTCTTGAAGTAATCTTTTGCTACCTGTATTTGCTCCCTTATCTTTTTGTTGGTGTGATCAATAGTTGCCTGTATTTGCTCTCTTATCTCTTTTTTGTAGTGATCAATTTTTGCCTGTATTTGCTCAATTAGGTCATTCTTTAATTCACAGATCATTTTAATTTTGAACTCCTTCTGTGACATATCTTCAACTGCATTGTCAATAAATTCTATTATTGTAGTATTTTGGTTTGTTTGGGGCACTTTCTTCCCTTGTTTTTTTTCATGTTGATTATGTGTTTTCCTTTCTAGCAGTGTAGCTCTGAGGTATTGCAGTTTCTATACTGTAATCTTGTAGTGACCCTGTAGATTACCTCTACTTCTCCTAGGTGTTCTCTTCCAATCCCAGCAGGTGTCCCCAGATGAATACTACTACAACTAAAAATGGTGGCAGCAGTAGCTGAGGTAACTCAAGATAGCAGTGGGGATGGCCCAAGATAGATGCAACCACTTTCAGAGATGAAGCTGAAAGGCTGAGACTTATAATGTCTTTGGTCTGCCTGTTTGGAGATGCACTGCTGTGGCATGCTGTGCTGTGGTGGGCAGCTGCCTTCAGGTCCTGTCTGTTTTCCCAAGATGGAAGCTACTATATGGGGAGGGCTATGGCAATGGCTTCAGTGTCCCAAGATGGATGCGGGCCAGGGAGCAATAGTGTGGATCTCCACTTTGTGCAGGGGCAGTCTTGGGTCTGGGCCCTCACATAGGTCAGCTGGGCCAGTCCTGGGCCTGGGCCTGGGCTCCCATAGGTCTGGGCTCCAGCATGGGTCAGTGGATTGGCAAGGTTGGCCCTCTAAGCAACTTATTTTAAAGGACTAGGTCCAAACTTTCAGAGATATTTATTGATGAGAAAATAATGTAATTATTCCCATCTAAAATACTCACAGCAAGAAAGCCTGTGAAAACCTGTGAATATCTCAACATCTAAAATATTCACAGCAAGAAAGCCAAAGTTCATTCCAAATTACATCAAATTAAGTCTAGATCAATTATGTTTAGTTATTCTTAACTTTCCATAAAGTAAAAAATGAAACTACCCATCCCAAATATGAAATTTATTGTATACCTCCCCTTCTCTTGTTACTAAGATATATACACTAAACCTGGGTTTGATTATCTACCAATATTAAAAAGAAATACTGATAATGTCTTCATGAAGCACTCGGTCTGTTTGAGAAGACATCTTCTAAAACTACTGCACAATAAATGTAAGTGCTGTACAAGACCTATGGCTGTTGAAATGTCAGCTAAAGTGGATCATTTGGACTGGCCATGGTATGTGTCCCTAGCAGATGATATTAGAAATGAAATCCATGGGGCAGTAGGAGTCACACAGGCAAAAAGAGCAAGGAAAATAATTCTAGAAGGTATATCAATACACGGCTAGAGGGAGGAAGGGATGTGAAAGAACTGGAAGAAGACTGATATTGACTGGTAAAAACATATGGGAGTAATGAGGCTCTGGTGATACCTATAGGATGAATGAGGTGAAAACTTCTTGATCAAGTTGTTTTAAAAGCAATGGAAAGCCAATAATGGATTTTAAATAGGATGTAATAATTATATTTGGATTTCAAAAATTTTGTCCTTATTTTGGCATGGGACTAGATTGGAGGTATGCCAGAGTAGTTTTTTGGAGACATATAAAGAGCAAATAAATTATTCATGACAATGATCACATGAGCCTGAAAATAAGTGGTGGTAAAAGTGGAAACAAATGATTAGATTCAAGAGAAACTTTGGTGTCAAAACTGACATTAACTCATTTTGTTCCATACGCTAATGAGGCTTTTGACAGAAGAGTTATATGTACAATTAATTTCTGTAGAGTGAATTTTTGTGGAAACAGATACTTCTCAGAGTGGGAAGAAACAGAAATTTTAAGTCTGTAATGTGGGGCCAATATAAAATGTGTATCCCAGACCAAATTTGTATATAGTTTGAAACACATGTCAAAGAATACACAGCAAGAGTGAGAATGGATAATAAGGTAAGGCGATTTTGTGATTTATTCTAAAAAGAACATAGAAATGTAGGAGACTTAAGTTCAAAAGACTTATAATCAAGCCCTCCCTGCTGTCACATTCTGACCCTAAAACCTTGCCCAGATTACCTAACATCTAGATCTTAACTCAGAAGTACTAAAAGGCAGAACTGGAACACAGGCTCTAAAGTCAGTGAGACTGGGTTCAAACTCTTTGTCCCCCTATGGATTGCTTATAGAGCATTAAAATATAAAACATACTTAAGGAGAAGATATCCAAACTTTCTTGGCCTGAGTTGCTTCAAATACAAAATGAAGAAGATAATTCCAATTCATATGGTTATTATAAGAAATAAGCAAGCTAATAGATACAAAACACTTAAAAACTGGTTGTATCTGTGAGACAAAAATGATTAACTATTAGCTATTACATATTCTTGATTTCCTCACTGATAAAACTAATATAATAAACCTACCCACAGGTGTGGTAAAATTTAACTGATGTCATCTGTTTAAATTTACCAAAGGTATCCAGGAATTCCTTCATTTAAATATAACCGTGTATTCTCTGAAATAGGCATTTTGTGTAGGTACTTAGGATTGAACTCAAGGGTGCTCTGCCACTGGGGCAACATCCCCAGCCCCTTTTATTTTGTATTTTGAGACTTGGTCTTGATAAATTGTCAAGGTTGACTTTAAATTTGCAATCCTTTTGCCTCAGCCTCCAAAGTCTTGGAGATTATAGGTGTACACCACAGAGCTAGGCTTAAATACGCATTTTAATTAATTAATTTATTTATTTATTTATTTTTAATTTATTTATTTTTGGTACTGGGGATTGAACTCAGGAGTACTCGACCTCTGAGCCACATCTCCAGCCCTATTTTGTGTTTTGTTCAGAGACCGGGTCTCATTGAGTTGCTTAGTGCCTCGCCATTGGTGAGGCTGGCTTTGAACTCTTGATTCTCCTGTCTCAGCCTCCCAAAGTGCTGGGATTACAGGTGTGCGCCACTGTGTCTGGCTTTAAATAGGCATTTTAAACAAATATATATTCTTAGAATAGGTGCTAAAGATGACCACCTAGACTACAATATATCAAGGTGCCCTGCCATGGGCTTACCAATCAATAAGAATTTCTGAGTTTATCATTAGTAATATTTAATGTGTAACTTGCTATGCAGCCTGATCCTGTAAAAATGTTTGGTTTACTTATTTGGTGTTCTCTTAAGAAACATAAATGTTTGTTCATTCTAGATGCTAGAACGTTTACTTGGGACTTCCCTGACTAAATTTGTCTCATTCAAAAAAGAGCTGAGTAATCTTAGTTGAATATTTTTTAAATTTCTGAATGAACATCTCTCTCCAAAGACAATCTAATTTTTACATTTGTTAAATACTATAGCTATATCTTTACTTGCCATTAGTTCTTGCTAAGGGAATAGCATTAAGTTGTAGTTGCTTCTGTTGCTACCATATTAGACACAAATATTAAAGTTCTTAAAAATATAATCAAAATATGCATAATTTCAGAGAGGCATTCTGAATATAAAGAATATTATACCTTGTAAATATTGAAGAGAAGAGTGAAAAAGACAACAGAAAAGACTTTGGGCAAGGAATACCTTGCAAAATAAAAATTGTACATTAGAGATAAAAAATGCCAATAGCTAAGCTATATCTCAGGGAACATATCTTAATTCCTGCTCTTCATCTCTAAACATGATATTATATACATTTTGGAGTTTATTTTGTAAGTGATACATGATGATTTCTGTTGCAAATTCTGATATATTTCCACTCTACTGTCTGTGAATATAATTTATTTCACACATCAAAAAAGTGCATATACTTCTAAGAAGCTGTATTTTCTTAAAAGTGCATAATATGCTTTTATAAGACAAAAAACCATATATCCAATTCATTTGTTATTAAACATAACAACATAAAGCACATCCTTTGATTTCAAAAGGTAATTTTTTGTTTCTGTTTTGGACTAAGGAGTGATTAAGCCAAATATTATTCAATGCTAATTTTGAATTTTACATAGCAGAGAATAAAACACGTTTATCACTGAGTTATGGTTTAGTTGGATATCTAGTATTACCAAAAAAAACCTATGTCCTCAAAGTTTAATAACAGAAACAGTAACCATATTACTAAGCTTACAAATTTTTGAGTCATGAACTCAGATTGGGCAAATATTGGATAGCTTGTTTCTGCTCCATGAAGTCTGGGGTCTCAGATGGAAAGATTAACATTTCTGGAGATGATGTGACTGGTTGGGGTTTTGAATCATCTGGAGTCATTTTCATTCATTTATCTTGTTCTTAGATTTGGGAGACTCAAATTTGGACTTCGCTGGAACTATCAGTCAGAATGTTTTCATGTGGTCTTTCCCTATTGCATGGGCTTCCTCATAGCATAGCAACCACAGGGTAGCAGAACTTCTTACATAATGGCTCAGGTATCCAAGTAGAAGTGGTCAGTAAAATGAAATCTGTAGAGTCTTTACTGAGCTAGTCTTAGAAGTCACATACCATCAGTTCTGCTATATACTATGTTGTCCCAAGTTTGCCTAGATGAAAAATAAAGTGACATAGAGCTCACCTTTGCATGGATTAAGCATTACAACATTTTTTTACCATGTTTTAAAGCTGCAACAACCATGAAGAACAACATTGAAGGACTATTCTCACCGCTTTCAAGGTAGGATGTGCTTGCAACACAGATGCTATTTATGTATCACATGTATTGATTTCTATTCAACATAGTTTTGGAAATCCTAGCCAGATCAACATGACAACAACAACAACAAAAATAAGTGGAAAAAGGAATTAGAAAGGAAAAATTGAAATTGTTTGCCAATGTTATGGTCTTACTTATAGAAAACCATAAAGTTGCCACCAAAAAGCTTTTAGTATTAGTAAATAAATTCAGTAAAGTCACAGGATATAAAATCACCAAACAAAAATAACTTGTATTCTATGCAGTAAAATCATACTATCTGAAAAAAATAAAGAAAATAACTCCATCTTATAAAGCCATCACAACCAATAAGATATTTAAGAATAAACAACTGAAGAGTTGAAAGATCTGTAATCCTGAAAACTATATGACATTGATGAAATTGAAGAAGGTACAAATAGGTAAAAAATATCTTGTGTTAATGGATAGAAAAGATTTAATATTGTTTAAATGTCCATATTATTCAAAGAAATGTATGGAATTTATGTAATCCTGATCAAAATTCCTATGGTATTTATCAAAGACATTGTAGAAAAATCCTAAAATCTGTATGGAATCATGAAAGACCCAAGGTAGCAAAAGTAATCTTGAGAAAGAAGAAGAAAGTTGGAGGCATCAATAAAGCAAAATTGAGAGCCCAGAAATAATATAATGCCAAGTTACGCTCCACAGGATTTCAAGTTTACATAATGGAGAAAGTATAGTCTGTTCAATAAATGGTATCAGAAAATCTGGATATTCACATGCAAAAAATAAATAAATAAAAAGGAGCCCTATTTTACACCATTTACAAAAAATTAGCTCAAAATATATGAAAGATTTGATATAAGATCTGAATATGTAAAACTCCTAGGAAAAATATAAAGGAAAAAAGCTCCTGGATATTGGTCTCAGCAATAACCTTTTTTGGTTTGACACCAAAAGCACAAGCAACAATAATAAGATAAATAAGCAAAACAGCAGCAAAATAAGTAATACCTGCAAAGCAATCATCTAAATGAAATGGCAAACTATAGAATAATATAAAGACAGAGAAATCATCATATTTATCTAATAAGAGATTAATATAAAAACATATAAAGAACTCATACAACTCAAAAAGGAAAAATGATATGATTTAAAAAATGGAGCCGGGCGCGGTGGTTCACACTTGTAATCCCAGCACTTTGGGAGGCTGAGACAGGAGAATCATGAGTTCAAAGCCAGCTTCAGCAATGGCGAGACGCCAATCAACTCAGCGAGACTCTGTCTCTACATAAGACACAAAATAGGGCTGGAGATGTGGTGCAGTGGTTGAGTACCCCTGAGTTTAATCCCTGGTACTTAAAAAAAAAAAAAGGTAAAAAGACCTAAATAGATTTCAGCCAAATAAGATGCACGAATATACAACAGGTATATGGAAAAATGTACAGTATCACCAATAATCAGGAAAATAAAAATACAATATCAAAACCACAATGATATATTACCTCACACCTGTTAGGAGGGCTATTACCAAAAAAGATAATAGATAAGAAGTATTCAGAGGATATGATTTAAAAAAAAAAGAATGTTTGTCCATTGCTGGTGGCAAGGTAAATGAGCACAGTCGTTCTGAAAAACAGTATGGAGCTTCCTCAAAACATTAAAAATGGAACCACTGTATGATCTAGCAATTCCATTTTTTGACATATAAACACCTGAAGAAAACAAAATTAGTCACTGAAAAAGATGCGTGGATCTCTTCATTCACTGCAGCCTTTTTTACAATAACCAAGACATGGAAACTACCTAAATGTCAATAGATAAATGAATTAACAGTCTTGAGTATATATGAATGCATATATACACACAACCATAAAAAGAAAATAAATCCTGCCATTTATGAAAATATTGAGGAACCTGGATTATGACAAGCAAAAAAGTAAACAAGATACAGAAAGGTAAATAATACTGTATGATTTCATTTGCAATTAGAATCTAAAAAAGTCAAACTCACAGACACAAAGAGTAGAATGGTGGTACCAGAGATTAGGGAATAAATGGAGGAAATTAGATACATTGACTTCCTAAAGACCTAGCATACAGCATGGTTAGTGATGAATATATGAGTTAATTTGGTTGTGTTTGTCATTATGCAATATATTTTTGCACACACAATATGTATATAATGCATACACACATGTATACATACACACACAGATCTCAAACTACTTTGTGTACCTTGAATATATATAACCTTTGTCATTTAAATATTTTAAAATTTAGAAAAATTCTGAAATCAAAATAAGTTAACACATAAAATGAAAAAATTAAAAGCCTTTTAAAAATAAAAGAAAAACTTTAACAAATAAAATATACAAAACTATTGTAAAAATCTCAGAGAATTTGGGATTCTAAATTTAGATTTACTCAATTATTCAATCCCACAATTTCTACAGTATAGGTTTATAACCATTTGAACCATCAATGCTTTGACCCTATCAATTACCCTCTTCTAACTGCAAAGAAGCCATAATCTTAAAACTGCATATAAAAATATATTTAAATCTAAAGTAACAATTAAAAAATATGATATTAAATGATAATTGCTATTCCCCTCAATTTTCTTCTATATCTAATACTTAAAAAATCAATGTCTGCATTTGAAATATCACTAGGTAAACAGAGATTTCTGAATATGACTAATGCACAGAGTTTTCCACTTAATATTGATTGTTGTATCCAAGTTGGTAAAATAATATTTGAACTTTCATACACCTTTTTCATGCATTTTGGAAAATAAAAATATTCTCTTGGATAATTGGACATTACAGTGGTATTTGTTAAAATGAAATTCCACATGCACTTCAAAACCTGATGAAATCCTGGAAACAACCTGCTAAGGGAAAAAATGAGAACAAAGATCAGTGCATTTGGCATTGCTAAGTTAATTTCAAAAGTATCTGGGATGTAACTGTATATAATACCTTTAAAAGTAACAATAAAAATATCAAGGAACTGGATAGCATACCAAAACTAACAAATTGATGATATGGATAAACATAGCATGATTAACTTATTTGATTGGCTATAATATTTCCTTTTAAATAGTCATTTATGTTTACATAAATTTAATATATGTCACTACATTCAAATCATTTTAATATATGTAATATCTCATTGAATCTTCACAAAAGCATTGAATGTCTTACACATAAAGAAAAAAACAAAACAAAAAAATAATCCCGACATTAGAGGAAGTCAGGATAAGAATTTACACAAGATCACATGACATTAAATTTACCCTGAAGATTAAATAATTGTTCTTTTAAAGATTTAGAAAGTATGTATTTGTGTTGCAGGTCTTCATTGAAGGTAAAATAATTAAATACCACAGAAGCATTTATTTAGATTTGTGTGTACAAATTAATACCTTTTGACTTTAAAGAATGTAAAAACACTTGTAATATCAAATAATTTAGAATTCAGAAGGCATGCTTAAGAATTTTAAGCTGAAAACTGATTTACCTGAGAATAAATGTTATAGTTTAGATGTGGTATCCCCCAAAAGCTCACATTTTCACAGAGAAAATGCAAGAAGGTTTGGAGGAGAAATCATTGGGTTGTAACCTTAACCTCCCTGATGGGATTAATTGAGTGGTAACTGGGGGCAGGTGGGATGTGGCTGGAGGAAATGTTTCAAGGGGATGTGGTTATGGGACAGATATATATATATGTATATATATATATATATGTATATATATATGTATAAAAAATAAAATATATATATAAAAAAAATATATATATATATATAGAGAGAGAGAGGAGTCTCTCATTTCTGATCATGATGTAAGCTGCTTCCCTCAGCCACACTCTCCCACCAGGATATTCAGCCTCACCTCAAGCCCAGAGGAATGGAGCCCTCAAATAAACTTTCCTCCTGTACAATTGTTCTAGTCAGGTCTTTTAGTAGCATTGGCAAGAAAGCTGATTAAAACAATGAGGGAAAAAATAGACATAGACCTACAAAAATGAAGAGAGAGGCAGTCGATGTAACAACAAACATATAATGTTGATAAAATTCTAGAAACCAGAAAATGGATGGAAAGTGCTGCTTGGTTTAGAAGATTGGAGAAAAAATGAAACCTAGGTCTACAGAGAGGAAGCCAATAAGTAAGACTTTCATGCAGAAGAATACACTAAGTCTTATAGTCTTATGGCTCAAGCACCTGATACTTCCAGAGAGATGTTGATAAATGTAAAGTCTGTAAGGAATTCTTGGCCCCTCTGAGCCTTTCCTCAATTTGAAAAAACAGGCAAATTTTCCCACCACTCCTGGCAAAAGAATATGGAAAGCTTGAATAAGGCTCTTTACTCATAGAAAAAAGCAAAAAAATGAAGGTGAGCATGAAGCACTATTCTTAAAAAAAATACATGATTAAATAAATATCAACATAAAAGTTCCTTCTACTTCTGGATTTGCAAAATCCCTAACTGCATCACTTTATGGGAATTGAGACTTGGGGTACTGACACTTGAAAATAGTGATCTCTAGCAATATGCTGTGCATAATAAACTTTCCTATTTCTCTCACCCACTGAACATGTGCCTTCTGCTAGCATACATGAAAATAAGGTATAACACGTAAGCTTGAAATCAGGGTAAAATATCAGCCCTTTCACAATTCTTGGCAATCAGAAACCTATAAATCAGAAAACAATTCTCAGCAAAGTAAACAGTTAACATGTTCAAGGTCACAGAATTCATACACAATACAGCACAGATAATGTTATGTGACAAAATTAAAGAATAGATATACTATTTAAGCTAATATTTTCCAGTGAACACTTATTGATAAAAAGGATTTAAGAATGGGAAATTATCTGAATATCATATTCATGTGAAGTGTATGAGGCTTTCATTGACATGATCATTAAGAATTTCCTGTAAATACTTCAGAATGGTAAACTTTACTTTCCTTTATAGCTAGTGAACCTCTCAGGGTGGTGTCTTGAAAATTGGCTGGACTCTGGACCTGTGAAATTTTCCTAAGTATCATTACAATGTGTTTGTTCTTTAGAAAGCTTTCCGGATGGCATTAATTATATCAGTGTGGTATTAAAGCAATGTGATGTTAAGAAACGCTTCTCTTTATTATCCTTAGCTTCACAACAAGAGTGGCAAGAGTTTAGTCCAAACAGACAATAAAAATCAAACTGAAAAAACCACAATGTGATTTCAAACATGTGAGACTGCTGCTGCTGAATGTTTAGCCCTGACTAACATCTGTCTTTCCTACTTCTTCTGATTACCTTCCAACTACAGGAACCACAGGAATTGACTACAGGCAAACAAAGCACTGGATGTGTGATGGTAATCTTTGCCACAAAATACATGGCTGGTCTGGAAAATCTCACCTTCAGAAAGAAGTTTTCACTTTTTGTTAATGTATTGTAACCTCCTGAGATACCTGCTAAAAAGAACTCAATGAAGCTGTATAATACCAGGGAGAAGAGGTATGTGATGCTGCCTAGAAAATCTAGAACAATTAATTCTACCCAATACTATTCCTTGTTTTATATTCAGTCTCTTAAAAAATTAGTGCTCCCATGCTGGTTTTTCCTCAACAGTCTCAGCGTCCTACTGTTTCTCTAGATATTTAGGTATCAAGATATGCAATCATAATTGGAAGACTGAAGATTCAAGTTAGCAAACTACAATATTTCTATTTTCTCTTGTTAAATGAGTAGAAGGCCATTAGTCTGAGACTACCTCTGTACTTTAAGTTTCTAAACAACTTTATACATTAGCAAACTGAAAATCAAGTTAGGAGTGTTTGTGTGTATGTAATGAGTGTGTATGTGTGTGTGTGTGCGCACGCATATGTGTGTTTGTAACAAATACATGGGTTTTAACCAATCTAGATCATTGATCTCCAGCCAATCAGAAGCAGCCAACTGACCACACCATATCCAAATAGAGCAAATTCCTTATCATACCATGCCTAAATAAGGCAACTATCACTCAGAAGCTAATGGGGTGATTTCTCTCCTCTTGTGTGTTTGGCTGACAAAAGCTCACTTTTCACATTGCTGGGTGGAGTTCTCTGAGCTTGTGATTCTAAATGTAGCCACATTCATGAGTGTTTCTTTGTTCAAATAATTTCTGTTAAACATGATTTATCTCAAGTTTCTGTTTTAACACTATGCTAGCTTTCCACTGAAAGTACCTTAATGAGAGATGAAAAGGCAGGGTTGGGGGAGAGGAGCCCTAAAATGGTAATAAATACCTGCAAAATCTAAGTTTTACATATTTTGGAGTTTTTTAAAACAACTTATACCTCAAAAATTCAAATGAATAATAAAAGATAGACAGAAATGGATTATTTAAGAGAAAATTAGGATCAAATAAGAAACTTCAGTATGAAACTTTTAGTTAAGATTTTCTTACTCTTTCTTACAGTAAAGGCGTTGTGCAGATGAATGTAAGAATCATGCCCACCCATGTTCATTTGCATGTAGGCATCATAAGATCAATGTATTAATGTTACTTTTAGATATATCCTGAGCACCTGGAAGAGTGCTGGTTATCTAGCAAATTATATGTGTGTACACACACATGCACATACACATATTTACATATGTTAAATATATGAATGAATGATTTTTTTTTGTCTTCAAAATCAAATGCATCAAATCCAATCCATCCATACTACAGTTTGCGTACCAACCCAAATCACACCTGGAATAATATTGGAAGATCCTTCTAAAACAATAATTTCCTAGGTGATTTTAGGATCTAGAATTATCCTGTTTAAATGCTCCATGAATCCATGAATTTTTTAAGCTCCCATCAATCACCTAGGCAGAACGCTTCTACTTTAATCTTCATTACATACAATGATCTCCTACCGCTTTATTGCATAAAGTTTTGATTTTCATTCCAACCTTATCTTTCCACGGAGGCTAGACTCATATTGTGTTCCAACATTGGTTTGCTTATTTGTTAGAGATATCAACTATCATACTTCATTCAATACATAAAACATGATCAGATAATGTGTAATGATTGATTGCATTACTTAATATATTTAAAGTTTTCTTTGAGTTGTACATTTTTCAAAAATTAGTTTTTATATTTGTTTAAGCCATATATTGACTACTATGCTAGGACTATAATAATATTCAACAGATGCTTGGTTAAGGAGTAATGGTTATT
Source organism: Geosciurus inauris (assembly GCA_004024805.1). Classification (NCBI taxonomy): domain Eukaryota; kingdom Metazoa; phylum Chordata; class Mammalia; order Rodentia; family Sciuridae; genus Geosciurus; species Geosciurus inauris. Next base: position 146,272 of record PVHX01000244.1, on the reverse strand, counting down.
CTAGCAATTTTCCTTTGATATGCAATATGATATAATACAGAATTTAATTTTTTGGTTCAGCACTTCAGAATAAACATGATGAATTTGAAATTAGTATTTATATTTTCAATATGTTTTTAAAAAATCATCATACATTTGTTTAACCTAGTATCTACTGTTCCAAATTTCATTTTCTTAGCTTTTATATTTAAAACAGCTGTTTTAAACCATTCATCAGGCAATTTTAGTTTACATACATAGGCAATATATTTTTAAAGCAATTAATATGATCATTGGACTCAGAAAAAAAGACTAATTGCAATTGAAAAATACATCTCTGAATGTATAAAATTTATAAAATTATTATTTTAAAGACAGCCCAATACATTTTTATTATATATCATCCAAGTGCCTAGCAGTGTTAGGTCCTGTGATAAAGATAAGTGAATTATGATAAATGATCTTTATTTTCATGGAGCTTAGGTGCTGTGTGGGTAGCACAGGTATCTGACTCTGAAATAACAATTATTTGTACCTTAATCAGGTGAAAGATGATGAAAATGCTCCTGGTAAACATGGAAATTGACCCAAAGCCTTTTGAGATGAGTATGTATGGAGTAAAGTGGTTATTTAATCATGTGGCACAGGAACTCTAGCACCTATAAAGGAATGGAAAAACATATTGTCTTTAGAGAAAAAGAAAGATATAAAGTTATAAAGGAGTCTTGGTAGAGAGTATAGTGCAATTTAAATGGTGCTAAGTCAATGCTCTATTGAATATACATTTTAACAGAGAGAAATATCTGAAACTGATTAGCAAAAATATGAGCTTACTGGACACATAAGGTATCCTCTAAAAAGGAGCAATTTTTAATCAAGACTCAGCAGGAAATAAGTTATTTCACAGGATATAGTTGAAGAGTGTTTAACAAAGGGACTATTTACAGGAGTGTGAAAGTTTAAGGAACCAGAAAGGGCTGGTGAATTACCTAGGCACTACAAGCAGCCTGATGTGAAGGAAGGGCACACTGCTAAAGGGCGCACAGAGAGCCTTTGGAGGAAATCCTTGAGATAAAAGCCAGGACCCCAAAAGAATCCAGCTGCTGGTCCAGTTGTTAGCTGGGGAGGGCTAGGGTACTTTAAAGCACACAGATCATATCCCTCTTCACCACCTTTCTCCCTTTTCTCTTGCTGACTTTTGTTAACCCAGTAGTTCTCTCCTGGTCTCACTTATTGCTAAATGTGACATTATTATCCAGAAACATTTCAGACTCCCATGACTGATATGTGCTATTGGTATCTCATAGGTAGACAAAAGGTGTGCTTATAACCACCCCACACTACACAGATCTCCTATTCGACCAATCTCCACAAACAAGGACTTATGCAACCCCAAATTCTAATAATATCCTGGTTGAAAATCCCTGTTTAGGTTAGTTAACTTTCTATCTCAGGGACAAAATACCATAGAAAAACAACTTAGAGGATAAAAAGATTTATTTTGGCTTATAGTTTCAGCGGTTTCAGTCAGTGGTAGGGTGGTTTCATTTCTTTGGACCTGAGGTGAGGCAGAACATTATGGTGGAAGGGACCAGTGGAGGAATGTTGCTCAGGTTGATTGTATTTGCAACTTCATCTTGGCTGCTCTAATAACTGAAGCAGGTAATGTCAAGCCCAGCAATTCAGTCATTACAGCCCTGGAATGATTTATTTTACACCCTCAAAACAAACCTTTCCAACTCAATTGTGGTTTACCATGTGTGAATGCAGAGTCTACGAATGACTTGTGATTACGTAATTTAAGTGCAAAAGAATAACCATTATGGCATTTAGATCCTTATCATTATGTTGCACTTCCTGTGCTTATTTTGCAGTAGCTGGGTAGCCTGCTGTTATACAGCTCATCAAAATAAAGCCTTGAAAGGTATTAATTGTAAAACTTACATGCTTGGTTTTGTGTGTTGAGATCGTAGAGGTTTGTTATGAATCCTTACCTTTTTGCAAGTAATATACAGGGCCAGTCTCATGCATAATAATTAATTAGACAACAGATTCCTTCACTGTTTTCACATTTATTAACAGCTATTTCCTCTATACACTCATACTCCAGATGATATGTTTTGCTTGCATATCATATGAAAGAATTTTTTTAAAATCAACTTCTTATTCATTTGAAACTTCAGATGAAAAACATATTTAAGCCAGGTGTGGTGGCGCCCCCCCTTGTAATCCCAGCAGCTTGAAACACTGAAGCAGAGGATTGTGAGTTCAACGCTAGCCTCAGCAAAAGTCAGGTGCTAAGCAAGTGAGTGAGATTCTGTCTTTAAATAAAGTACAAAATAGGGCTGGGTATATAGCTCATTGGTTGAATGCCCCTGAGTTCAATCACCAGTACCCCTCAAAAAAACCAAAACCCAAAACAAAAATCCCCTCATATTTACATAGCAACAGAGGATTTTTTCTGTTTATTATGCATTGCAAACTTTAGTGCCTTAATTGTGTCTTGTTTTATAATCTTGGAGTAGTAGATTTGACTAATTCAGTTATTAGAAAATGTTTGCAATGTAATCCAACTGGCAAAATCAGTTCTCATTGTCAAATCAATTAGTCAAATCAATTTTGCTTTCTGTCAGGAATAATTTTATTCTTAATACAAATAGGTGTATTTTATTTTTAATTTATATACATAATTTTAATGTAAATATATTCACAAACACACACACATAGGCTCATATGAAAACCTTATTTTAAAATCCTAAAATGGATAGTTAAGAGAACAAGTGAGACTGAAAGAGATAATAGTAAAGAACTTTGCCCAGAGTGGGTCAGAGGGACAAGTTCAGACAGAGACCCTGTGAAGCTCTCCTTGCTTTGCTTTCACTGAGAAACACATTCCTTTGTTTGGTATCCTGGATATTGCTGGAGCCTGGGGCTGAAAAGATTCTTCAAGGGTAAGGAGTATGCCTTGTTTTATAACATGGTAAAATAGCAATTGTGAAAAGAGAATTGAAAAATGGGTTGGCAGTCAAGAAATGCTTTCTTAGGAACAACGATATTAGGAATAAATCAGTGAAGAAGGAAGATTTAAATATGGATTTCTCAAATGATACTGATGCCCACCATACTGATTACAAAGCTTTCACACATCCTGAGATGCATGCATGCCCATGTTTGGAGACCACTCTGGTAGATTAACAGTCTGATTTTTTAAATTCAGGAAGCATATTTGTACATATGTAACTGATATATTTCTTAGTCTTGATCATTTTTAATGGTGTCCATTCAACACACATTTATGTCAGAAATATTTTCCTAGTCTCTTGGGTTATATTACTGTGGTAGATTGCTTTATTTTCCACTCGTCCTGTGTAAGAGAATTGTTCTTACTCAAATCAACCATGCATCTATGTAGATGAAATAAAATTCTTCACTGTATTTTCATGTATGTATAATTTGTTTTTGCAAAATATAGTGAATGATCCTGTTATGGGCCTCTTCCAAGCAGAAGCTTCAACAGTTTTACTAAATCAGTTGACCATGTGCTCCCCTTTTACAAATAGCACATCTCAGAGGATGGCAACATCTTTCATGTATTTCTTAAACATGGCCAGAGAAGACACATACAGCCCAGCAGAACCTAACAGGATTCCAGCAGAGCCCCAAATGATGCACATCCCTCATGCAACTTGAATAAGAAATAAGCATTTGTTGCTAGATTCCAGTGCCATCTGTTAGTTATACACCATTTAATGGAGCAAAAACTTATTAAATAGGGCCAATAAACAAAACAGACACTATTTCTACATTCAGTGATGTTACAATCTAGATATATTTAGTGCAAATTGAGCATTCTTAATCAGAAAATACCAAATCTGAAATGCTCCAAAACCTGAAACTTTTTGAGTGATGACATAATCCTAAGTGGAAAATTCTATACTTGACCTCATGTGACAGGTCACAGTCAAAACATAGACACATTAAAAATACTATATAAACTTACCTTTAGGATATGAATCTCATGTTTAGACTTGGATACCTTCCTAAAATATCTCATTATGTATATATAAATATTCCAAAATCTGAAAAAATTCAAAATCCAAAACACTACCCAACTATTTGAGGTAAGGCATACTCAAACTGTATATACAAGAAAATAGTAACTTTTGACCTGTGTGATCAACAATGACAGACTCCATTCTTACACTTTTAATTTGTGTTTTAAAAGAAAATTTTGCTGGATCTTGTGGTACACACCTATAATCCCAGTTACGTGGGAGGCTGAGGTAGCAGAATTGCAAGTTTTAGGCCAGCCTCAGCAACTTAGGAAGACTCTGTCTAGAAAAAAAAAGAAGGCCTTGGGATATAGCTCAACAGTAGAGCACCCCTGAGTTCAATCCCATGACTACAAATAACAACAAAAACTGAAGAAAATATTCTTTTGGGTGGTTTTTTCAGGGTTTTAAGAAGCAAGATTTTAGTACATGCTGAAAATCAACAAAAATTACACTTTTGGTTTCCGTCCACTTGTAACAAAAGAAACAAACAAAAAATGAATTCATTAACCAAATTATTTCACTTTACAGTGAAGAAAAGAATGTATTTGGAGAAAGACGAAAAAGCTGAAACTGGGAATTAAACACTTACATATACCTAAATTATAAACAAAGACATAAGTTGAATGAATATTTTAATACTTTCCTGTCTAATGTTCTTTCCTAGTGTGGGGTTATTTAAACTGTGCCAGAATCTATTCATGGAACTCACACTTACTAGTTGTTCTGATGTACCTTCCTCATAAAGCCTTTCTCTTGGATTCACAAGTATCAAGAGGGTTTAAACATTTCATATAGTTCCCTTTTAAATATACATTTCCTATATTTTTGCAATGTTTGTATGAAGTTAATATCTATCCTAATATTGGATACTTTAGGAATAATTAATTCAAAATGAATGCTACTATGTGTCTGCACTAACAAAAGCATTGGTGAAATGGGAAAAAAAAAAAGAAAAATAAGTAGAACTCTTGTCCTTACACTGCTAATATTCTAGATGTAATGGAAAAGACAAATAAATAAGTTAAATAAGTTATTTTTAAAATTACATAAATATCACATATATACACATATAGATGATAATGAATTACAAATTTTAATTAATTGGATAATTAAAGGCCTTGCTGAAAAGGTGATTGTCAAGTAAGTGTCCAAAGCTGGTAAAACAGCAACTATGTGGACATCTATGGGTGAGAATTTTCAGCAGAGGAAATTACACATGAAGATCTTGAGGTGGAAACATGCCTAATAGAACAGAAAAAAAAAGGACGCTTGAAATAGAAAGGATGAGCAAATAAAAAAGCAGATTACTCAGAGAATGGGACCCAGCTTCATAATGGGTATTGATGATAATTGTAGGGTTTAGTCTACAACCAGAGCAATTGGAAGACATTAAGCCAGAAAGAGGTTTAATCCAACTTTTGTATTAACCCGTCCTCTAGGTTGAGCAAAGAAAAAATTAAGGGCAGTGTCTTAGACTGTTTTCTTCTACTATGACAAAATACTGCAGACTGTATAAATTATAAAAAACCATTTACTCAACTTTGGTCCAGGAGGCAGGTAGAGTGGCTGAAGGAGGTGGGTCCTTAGGGGCATGCCTTTGAGGTTTATATTTTGTCCTTGTTGAGCAGAGTTCTTTCTCTGCTTCTTGATGTGATGTCCTGAGCCATTTTCATCTGCCACACCTTTCCACCATAATGTGCTGCCTCACCTGCAGGCCTAGGGAAGGGAGTTGGCCACCTATGGACTGAAAATGCTGAAACCATGAGCCCCAAATAAACTTTTCCTTCTCTAATTGTCTTGTCAAGTCTTTTGGTTACCACAACAACAAAGCTGACTAAAGCAGGCATTTATCCATTCATGGGGACAAAATCCTCATGAACTGTCATTTCTTAAAGGACCCATCTCTTCATACTGTCACAATGGAGATGAAAAATTTTAATTATAAATTTACACTTTCAAAAAATAGCAGGCAGAAGAAGCATAGAATCCAGTTTGGTGGCTATGAAAATAACTAAGGTGAGAGAAGAGGAGGCATACTAGGTCTAAGAGGGCATCAGATTCCTACACTTAAAAATATTAGAAGTGGTCATCATATTATGAACTTTTTCTCCATGGCCATATGATTATAATTCCATGCTTGGGCAAGTGGTATATCTGAAATACTAGCTGTAAAACTATTTATGAACACACACATACACACACATATGCACTTAAAACAAAATCTCTCAGCAAATGAGTAAGATAAGGCATTTCTTATGTGCATGACACATTGATTTCAGTTTTAAAAAGTCACATTGATTAAATAGTAAACATTAACGGCATACTTAGAAGTTTAGTTCATGGCATTATAACACTTAAACTAACTGAAAATGCAAGGAATCTTTCAGTGGAAGGTGTGAAAGAAATCACTTATGTTGTAATATTATACTGCTGTGATCCTTTATGCAGAGTTAACTACAGTAACACATTTTGGTTTATCTGTTCTAGGTCTCAGAAATCATGCCTAAAGAAATTCACCTAGACTTTTGTATACTTATATACCATTGGACCTTTCTGCTTTTTAAAGTGAATTTCACAAGGAAGACCTCTGTATCTTGCTCAAGTTCTCATACTGATTCAGTGGTTTAAACAAAAAGTCTCTTATAAAATCTAGGTTAGCATGAGGTGGTTCCTGGCATGCACAGAGCAGCAATTCTCTTGGACTTTTCTTCAGAGTTAAAAGAGAGCTTTAAATCTCCAGTCATCAGCAGATAGAAGGAAGAAGTCAAGAAAAGGCAGAGCCTTTGTTTTTTTTTTCAGGAAAGAAAATACTTCTCAGGAACACTTCAGAAGAATTCCTGAATTCCTCTTTAGCCTCATTAGACAGAGCTGTGTGACCTAGCCATCCTGAGTGGCAAGGGGGATCAAAAATGACAAATTTAGCATGTGGGATGAGATGTAAATAGGAATTGAATGATACAAATATCTAAAGAGGAAATTTATAACTTGAAAAAAACCTAATAACATCATAGATCTAAGTTTCTTGAGTTGCTACTATAAGCCATAGAAGAACTACCAACAAAACAATAAAATGAGTAGAAATAGTTATCTTATGTTGATCTACAAATCATTAGGCAAAACTAAATGAGATTAAAGTTCAGCAAATAATCTTTAAAACCAAAAATTATGAATCAAACTAAATATTAGCAGGATTTTGAATATAATAAAGAGCCCTAATTAAAATTAGTGTTTCTACTTGTTTCTACTTGGCATAACCATCTGTAAAATTTCTGTAACTTTTCACTGCTACTTGCAGTGTACATATTACTGGTATGGAAACTTTTATGTGCTGAATTGAGTTCCTTCAAAGTATGTTGAAGTCTTAACAACCAGCACCTGTGAAAGTCACCTTGTTTAGAAATAAGGTCTTCACAAATCTGATCAAGTTAAGAAGTAATTAGTGCAGGTTCTAATACAAAATTGGTGATTACAATAATATAAAATGGATGATATTATTATTACATTGTATGACATTTTTTTAAGAATTAAAAAAGTAACTTAGCCAGTAAAAAAATTTCCAAAAGGCAATTCGATTTGTTTTTGAAATCATTTTCTTCCAGATCATGCCTAGGTCATGGTTTAGAACACAGAATTTATTTTTAGAACACAATTTTAGAATAAAGATATCTTTTTGTATGAGGCCTAGATCCAACTGATTTTTCTCTTGGAATACTTAACATGTTAAATTAATCTCTTGACTCTTGATCCTGAATTAGGTGTCCTCAGTGACTTCTAATTGGCACTTGAGCAAGTCAATCAATAATTAACTGATGTAACACAAGGAATGTCCACTTTGTCCTCTAGTTTCTGATTTTAATAGAAAATTGATAAAAGAGCAATTAAACATCTTTCCATTAATGACTATTCTTTAAACAAAAAGAAGTGGAATCATACATTGTAACAAAACTTTTTATATCAAAGTTTATTATATATTGGAAATCAAAGAAAAAGTTTAAGAATTTGCACAAGTGGTAGAACAACAGTCTGAGACTCACATATTTTAGTAAAACTTCTATTGTGCATTTGCAATTGTTTATGCGACTCCTTCATATGGTCAGCAGCTGGGAGTTATGTAACATCAAAACCATGAAATGTTGTTCTACATAACTTCCAATGCCTTTCTTATGCAAAATCATAGCAGTAGCAGAATTATGAATTTAAACTTTAGATAAATCATACATTTTAATGCACTGAGAGAAATGATGATAATGTTCAACAGCAATACTAAAACACTTGATGTATTTCAAATGGCTCAAAAGTTTATTGACTGAAAGTCCAAGAGTTGATGCAAAGGGTTAGGAGACACAAATTGACACTGCAGTTTATAGGAAAAAACACACATTTGGGGCACAGACCTGAGTTTATGTCTCAGTCTTTCTCCTTAGCCGATATGTAGTTTATTTGTATCAATTTGAGCTGCTGAAATAGACAACCCCCAAAACTGAGTAGCTTCTGAAAAGTTCTTACTTAAGCTATATGTCTACCATGCATGGGTTGCCTACAGTTTTCCATGGTTCCTGTTCACTATGATATAGCTTGATAGAGAAACTGCTACATTAAAAGTTGTAATTAGCTGAAACCAAGGGAAAGAGCTCCAACAAATAAATGCTTCCATCCAGAAGTGATTCATGTCACTTCTACTCACAATGAACAGCACTCATCATATGGCTCCACTCAACATGGTGGATTATGCTGAGTCCTACAATCCTATCATGTCTCTGGAAAGCATAGATCCAGAAACACTAAGTGCATCGTGGAAGACTGTCGCAGTTCACTGAGAATTTGCCACTAGTTTGCATGAAGTTTCTAGCATACTGTTTAAAACATATGGTAAATATTTGGAAATATTCTTTATTAAGGGTTGTCATTAAGCATACAGTCTTGATATTTGCAAATGAGAAAGAAAAGAGATCATGTATGAGCATATTTTGTTTATACTTGTTATGTAGTCTATCTTGTTAAGTTTCTTTGGTGAATATATTTTAAATAGGTAGAAAGGATGTTTCACTTCATTTTTAAACATTTAAAGTGGCATTGCCAGAACTTGTCACAATTAACTAATGTGAAATCTAGAAATGTTTTCAGAAAATCTAAGAAGTTATGCATTTCCAGATACTCTTTGGATCTTTTCCAAATCTAGTAAATCTGGCAGGAAAAAAATCTTTTTATAGCAAAGCTTTCATTAATGATTCAAATGAAGAATTTAAAAGAGTAAATTTTATGGTTAAACTTTTTAAAAAACTTTTGAGGAACTAGACCTAGAAAATTAAATTTCTTCCCCAAGGGCAATATGATTATTTGCTGGTAGGTAGAGAGTAACCTCCTCCACATCTTCTCACTCTTATGTTCTTGGAACAGACAGAACTGAAAACATTTTAGCATACTGTTTAAAACATATGGTAAATATTTGGAAATATTCTTCATTTTTTTCTAAAAGTTCTATGATTTCTAAAAGTTAGAAACTTGATTTCTAAAAGTTTTATGATTTCTACCTTGTTTCACACATAATATTGCAGCTTTTAATAGTGAGTAAATACACGGCTATATTTCCAAAGGTTTATAATTATCCAAAGCACATTTAAATTCTATTTGTATTCACTGAATATTTACCTTGAGCAAATTGTACTGAATACACAAATAGGTGTGCATGTGCACACACACACACACACACTCACACACACACACACACACCATGCATACATATACAAACACACATTTTGTACTTGGGAGATTTTTAGGAAACAAAATTTTTCATTCATGGTACTACACAAAATTCAGAATAAAGATTCTTCTTCAGAAAAAAAGGTTTTATTTTCCATTCTTCTACTTTTCAGGTTTGGATAACTGAGCCAAGTCCTGTCAGCTATAATATATCACCACACTTTTCATATAGTATTACTCTGGTAAGGTCAAAGCTCAAACTTCCCTGGGATCAGAAACTGTTCATAATCCCTGTTGAAAAATAAAGTTGGGCAATATGAGTTGTGAGATAAATACAGACACATTGACTCTGTAGCAAAAGCTCTGTTATTGTATCTCATTTGAAACTAGAGATACACCAAGTATCAGGAAATTAATTAAGCTACAGGTTTTTGAGAAGTCTAGTGATTTTCTGCGGTCTTGATATTTGAAAACTAGAAAAAAATATTCAGCATTTGCTTGTTATGAAGCAGATGGCTATAGTAATGAATAATCAATAATTCAAAACTAAATTTAAAAAGAAAAAATAATGACCTATAACTAACCTCATGCTTAATAGAGAAAGATTGAATGTATATCCCAAACTCTGTCAAAATCTGGAATAAAATTGTTAGTTCTAATTGTTCCTATTGAACATAGTGCTAAAACTACTAGTTCATTAATGAGTACAAAAAGGAACTGAAAGGCATGTAAATAGGAAAGGAACTTACAAAACTTTCCCTATTTGGAGACAGCATAGTAGTCTATTTTGAAAATTCCAAGGGAGTTACAAAAAAACCAAAATACTTTTAGAACTACCGATTTCAGAAGTCACATGATTTATATGTATATATATACATGTATACACATATATGTATTATATATACATATCAAACAAACACACACTCTACATTATGGGCAAAAGACATAAACAAATATTTTGCCACAAGGGACATATAGATGTAAATAAATCAAATAATCTCATAAAAAGATTTTCAGCATCACTAAAAATGAAGTAAATAAAAATTGAGGCCAAAATGCTATATTAATACACAAATATTGGATACATTTTTTTCAAAAGTAACATTACCAAATCTGGTAAAGATGTGAAAAACTAAATCACTCAAAGCTTTCTGGTAGGAATATAAATTATATAATCACCCTGGAAAATAGCTTGGCAAGTAAGTTTCTTTAAAAAATGTCATGCAGCCCAGTAATCCCACTCTTGCTCATTTATTACAGAGAAATGAAAATACATTCCTGTGCAAAACTACACACATAAACTTAAGTTTTATTTGTAATAACCATAAATTAGAAATAACCCAAACGTGTTTCTAACTGTGATACATCCATACCATGGAATACTAGTTAAAAATAAAAATAAATGAATGATTGATAATACATCAAAATCTTGGATGGATCTCAAATAAATTATATTGAGTAAAAAATGCTTATATCAAAAGGTTGTTCTATAAGATTTCATTAGTATAATATTCTTGAAACTGTAGAGATTAATGATTGTCAAGCATTAGAAATAAATGAAAGAGAGGTAAAGGATGCCTATACTTATAAATGAGGATCTTGAGGGAAATGTTTGTGGAGATGGAATAGTTTTGCATCTAATTTTGGTAGTGATCACATAAATCTACACATTTGATAAATTTTCTTACATTGAAGAATACACATAAAATTGCTCATTAAGAATAAGTGAATGTAAAACTAGTAAAATCTGAAATGTTTGAGAAGTGTACTGATAACAACTTCCAGGTTTCAATACTGAACCACAGTCAAATTGGTATTACCAATGGGGAGTAAAGGATACACAGAATCTCTCTATTTTTGCATATCCAGTGAATTTAAAATTATTTTTAGATAAAATGTTGAACAACTAAGTAGCTAGAAAATTAGCAATAATGCAAACTCAATAAAGTTAAAAGAGAATTATATACATGCAAATTTCATGCCTGGCAGTGTATTTTGGATAGAGGTGGATAGGAAAGATGGCTACAGGATGTTTTAATATCAGTGCAAAAAGAATAGCATGAATGGATATAATGTTTAACATACCACAAGATTTAAAAAACTGACTCAAACAAAATAACATTTCCGAGGATAAAAAGATTTGTTTGCCTTTGGGAAAAGACAAGATCTGCAGTATACATTTGTAATTCAAATCAATGACTCAGAAAAAAATTATAGACTTCCAATAATTATTTCATTTAAAGGACTGTTGTGTTTAATGATGACAGTTATACTAAAACCATGACTACAAGTATCTTTTAGCTGTTTATAGAATTCAGAGGGGTTTATGAATAAATTGTCTTCTTAATCCTATTAAAGTTTGCCCCACTAAAAAGTGAATTTAAGTTCACACATTTGGTAAATGGAAAAAATGGTAACTCAGGTTTTCTGGCTCTACCTTTAGAAGCCTTCATATCATAACACATCTGTTTCCTGAAAGACACTGTATTGATTTACCATGAATATTTTCATTATAATATATATGAAATTATTTATGATGACTATTTGCAATTATTTACAATGAATATTTCTATTTTGAGACTTTTGTGTTTGATTTGTAAGGTTTAATTTTTAAAAATATTAAATCCACATAAAAACATAATTTTTAATTGTATCAAGTGTGAATTACTTTGTAACCAAAGAATGCTCACATATGAGAACCTTCTCGGCCTTGTACATCTGCATTTGCAATTTTGAATCCCCAAAAGTCTCAGAGTATAGCATAACACTTTATTTTACACAATAACTAAAACAATTCATATAAAACATGAAAGTGGGCAACTTATGTTATTCTACTTAAGTGAATGTGAATGAAGGAGAAATAGGAGAGACAGCCTCTTTAAGGCAGAGAAAAGAAATAAAGAGGAATATTCAGATTGAAAAATGCCACCAATTCTAAAATCATTCTTAAAATGTGTTATATTTACTTAAGTGTGGAGAACAGAACAGATTATTATTTGAAGGTAGTGATTCACTAAAATATGGAATAAAATTAAGTGATAACATTTGTTTACATACAAAGCAGAAAAAAAATATATATATAGCAACAAGGGGAATGCTCTTTCCTGGGTGATTACTTCTTGCTGGCTGCTCGATTTTAATTTCTGCACAACTGACTTTTTTTTAAATTTCATAGATTACAGTCTTAAACCTGTGACCTTTGAGAAACTTCAGCAGTGTCAGAGTCATCATCACAAAGATAAGAAGATAATTTGGTTCAATTTTTCAAGTGTGGTTTGAATAAACATTGAGGAATCCTATCACCAATCTAAAATCTTAAATGCAGGGCATCTTCAAAATATTCCTCTTCTGTCGTATAAAAGAAAGAACATCTGTAGCATTTGATGAATAAAAGGATATTTTTGACTGGAAAAAATTCTATTCATAAAGTCCACAGTACAAATTTAATTGAAACATAAAAATCCAACGCCTCTTAAAATTTCAAAATTTCTTAAGCCCAAGGAATCGTAAATTAATCACTAGGTGATATTTTTGTTTATTTACTCCCTAGACCTTTCTATCCTTTTCTTTTTGGTACCGGGGATTGAACTCAGGGGCACTTGACCCCTGAGCCACATCCCCAGCCCTATTTTGTGTTTTATGTAGAGACAAGGTCTCATTGAGTTGCTTAGTGCCTCGCCCTTGCTGAGGCTGGCTTTGAACTCGCGATTCTCCTGTCTCAGCCTCCCTAAGTGCTGGGATTACAAACGTGAGCCACCGCGCCCGGCTGACCTTTCTATCCTTTTGTGAATGACTTGTTAATGGAAGCCATAAAAATGTGCATTCATAATTTATCTCCTCAATAACTATTAGCTAGCTGATAAACAACAGAACTAAGAACTAAGGATGGACCTAAAATTTAAAATAAACATAGAAGGGATTTAGCAAGTAGAGCTAATAAATTATTTCTGAGAAGTTTAGGACACAGAGGTTAAGGTCACTCATGCATTTTTCAATTTAGGGAGAGCAGATTAGTTGCTTGAGAACATGGGCTTTGGAGAAAGAAATATCTGGATTTGAGTTACACCTCTGCCATGAACATGCATAATTCATTTAACATCTCCAAGTTAATTTCCCCAGCTATAAAAGTGCTTATTAATGAAACAAGATTATTTTCATAACTATTTTATCAAATTGGGTCAATATATGTAGTTATTATACATTTATAGATATATAGTTAAACAAAATATTATATTTTAAAATATAAATTATTATATATTTATTACAAATGAATATATGAATATTATTTTTTACACATATGATATATAAACATGTTCTAGATATTTGTAAAATATTTAGAACAAAATAGTTAAGCATTCTATAAATATTATTTCTTTTGAATGCTGACTAATCTCCAGGAGGATAAGAAAATGTAAATTCTCTAAAGACAATAAATATCTTCTGGTTAGTACATCTGCATGATACACACTTAATCTGATGGCTTTTAGGGAAAAATAATGAGGAGGACAAAGCAATGATTTTATTAAGAAATTAACTCATTCATACACAAAGTCAAGTTCACTTTTTTCAAAATGTATGTTTATGATTATATGCTAGGACAGAGATGGGTTTTCTGTAAGCAAACTTGTGATCAGTGGATAGAACTGCACATAGTTAGGGGTTAATGTTGATTTTACTAGACAATAAAAATCATTATGGACCTAATCATATTAAGAAAATTGGTGCATACTTTTTGTGGAAAATTTGAAGTGCATAAAGAAGGAAATTGGATTCATTTAATATAGCTTATGGCCTGCTATTTTGTTGTTGTGTTTTTTTTAGCCTGACATTTTTTCAGAAGCATTTTCCCATGTCATTAAATTGTCAACAAAATTTTATTTTTAATGGCTGCATAATTAATATAATGAATTCTGAAAACTATTTACAAGTTGCTTAGCCTCTTTTAATCTTGGTTTCCTTTTCTGCAGCAGGGTGATGATAATAATAGCTACCCAAAGACTTATTGTGAAGACTAAATGAGGCAACGCTCGTGAAAAAGCAGTTCGTGAGCTGGAAAGCCCCCACAAATGTTACTTTATTATTAGCTCTGGTTAGCAAATGAGAAGGAGGAGGAAAAAATGAGTAGGATGTATATGGTGGGGAAACACTTTGACTGCTATTTGCCATTTTATAGCTTTAATAAAGACTTTCCCACTTCAAGAGGAAGACTGGATTTTGTCATAGGGTCTTTGCTTTCTTGATTTTTGGTTTTCTTACTTATGAGTTGATTTTATTTCCATAGAATTGGAATAAACCTTTACTAAATTAAAATAAAAATCAAAGCCCACAAGTAGGCAGAGAATAAGAAGTCTGAAGTAGGAAGATTTAATTAAAGGGTTTCTTTTAACATTAAAAATAAGTTAAATCAAAAATTTTCAAATAGATACACATAATGAATTTTGTAAATGCTTTTAAGATGTATTTTGTTTTAGTATGCATCAAAATAGAAGGATTAGGCTTCTTTCTACTCCTACTCTTTGTTTTTTTATTAAATGAAACATTCAAGAATATTTTGCTTTGAGAGGAGAAATATTTTAAGTTTTTAAACGTAGTTGATGAGTATCTTATCCTGAAAAGTCTCTCAATAGTGTTGTGATCATAGTAAAATATAGTAAAAACAAAGGATGATTTTTGGCCCACTACTTCTTGGAAGGTTATTCTTCAGAATATTGAGATATGTCAAGTTTTACTGATTTGTACTGATCTGTTTAATCTCACTAAAGTCCAGTATGAATGTAAACATCCTAAAGAACTAATAGTTAACTGTAGGTATGCACTGGGCTGAATAAAGAAGACCTGAGGGCTAAGCATAGCTTTGCTACTAGTTTGAACAATGCCCAATAGCAAGCCATTTACTTTTATCTTTTCTGTACATCATGTAAGGAGAAGCATTTGATTATAAAGCAAGACAAATGACATATCATGTACACAAAGCAGTCTGTCATTTAAAAGAATATTTATTAGGCAAAGGAACTAAACAGACATTTCACAGAAGAAATACGAAGGGTCAACAAATACATGAAAAAATGTTCAGCATCACTAGCAATTGGAGAAATGCAAATTAAAACTACACTGAGATTTCATCTAACTCCAGTCAGAATGGCAAATATTAAGAATAGAAGTAACAATAAATGTTGGTGAGGATGTGGGGGGAAATGTTCACTCATACATTGCTATTGGAACTGCAAATTGGTGCAACCATTCTGAAAAGCCGTATGGAGATTCCTCAGAACACTTGGAATGAAACCACCATTTGACCCAATTTTCCCACTCCTTAGCATATATCCAAAGGACTTACAATCAGCATATTGATAGTGACATGGCCACATCAATGTTCATAGCAGCTCAATTCACAATAGCTAAGCTATGGAACCAACATAAGTGCCCTTCAACAGATGGATAAAGAAAATGTGGTACATTTACATAATAGAATATTGCTCAGCCTTAAAGAAGAATGAAATTATGGTATTTGTGGTAAATGCATGAAACTGGAGTCTATCATGTTAAGTGAAATAAGCCAATCCCCAAAAACCAAAGGCTGAATGTTCTTGTGATACGTGTATGCTGACTCACAATAGATTGGGGGAGGGAGGAGTGGAGATTCACCGGGAAATTGGGGGAAGAAATGGACGATGGGAATGGGAAAGATAGTAGAATGAACTGGATATGATTTTTCTATGTTCATATATAAAAACATGACCTGTGTAACTCTACATTGAGTACAACCACAAGAAAGGAAAGTTATACTCTATATAGGTACGATATATCAAAATACATTCTACTGTCATGTATAACTAAAAAGAACAATTTTTTTTAAAAAGGATAAAATAGAAAAAAAAAAAAGAAAATTTATAACAAGCTCTTTCTTCCTGACCTCTCTTTCTGTACTTCATGCATGTATCAGATTTCTTTTTCTGAGTATGTGGTTTACAATAACTTCCCTTAATCTTGCCTATCTTCCTTGTATCATTATATTTCTTTTTCTTTTGTTTTCCTTTTTGGAACGTTTTCTTTTAAGGAGATATAGAGATGTGTTATACTTGTAAGCTTGAATTGGCTTTATTTCTTGAGATTCTATCTTTGTTCTCATGAAGTGTACTTAAATCAATTCAACATCTCTACAGTTTATGTAGAAAAATAATGGTGAAAGAGTAAAGGCTTTCTTTTTCCTTTTTTGAATATTTTAGAAGAGAACATTAAGGGAAAATATATGCACAGAGAAAACAATATTTTCTTCAGTATCAAGTTGTGTACATCCCATTTAGGAAAATATGACTTAAAGAGGGCAAGCATTTAGCAAACAATAAAACACCACACACAGCTGATGATTCAATAGGTATTTATAGAGTGGCAAAACAATAGCCAACTATTTGGTTATTTTTTACATGTTGCTCAACTGTGTGGTCCAGATGAGGACTACAGGAGTCCAGAGCCTGCCTGTAGTACCTATGTGATCCGCTATGCTTTCAAAGGTTTCTGTTTTAAACATTATGCACTCTCATGAAGAATGCATGGTATGTTGGACAAAGACCAAATTAGTCAATTGCTTTGAAGACAGCTATGCTTACAAAATAGACTATGTAATAAAAGTAGGAATCCCACATCGGAGCAATATCAGAGATAAAGAGGTTCATTAAATAGACCTCACTCACTGAATGAGCAGTTGCATCTATAAAACCTTCCAAAGGAGAAAAAAATGAGATTGTTTGATTTAAAGCAGGCTATGAGGAACTGTAACTTTTGAGATCAGCTTTAATAATCTCCTCAGCAATAAAAAGAGATGCTACAAAAATTGGGTTATATAACCTTCCCTATTATGTATTCCCAAATGACTTAAATAATATTTTATTGTATGAATTCAAATTAATTTTATTGCAATTGTTATTTGGACTCTGATGCCTCTAAAATATTATGTGAGAATAAAGATTGATTTCCATTCATTGCTGTATTTTCAACCACTAGTACATTGTGAACACTAAATAAGCTAATTTTGAGTAGCATAGGACTTGGAACACTTTATAATCCATTTTAGCCATAACTGATTTGCTGAGTGTTTTGAGCAGTTATCTCTAATATTCAGTCTCAATCACTGAGCATCACTGCTATTGTTTTTTGAGGTCATATGTGTTCTATGAAAAGCTGTGCTAACCACACATGTACAGATGGAGAAATTCTGTTAGGCTCCATGTTTTTATATTCAAGACTTCCCCTTCCTGCTTGGCTTTTCTTGTTTCTCTTCAGGGTATTTCTGATAATATGCCTCAGTGAAGCAATAAAACCTGTTGAAATTCAACTACTGATTTTTTTCTTTATAAGAAAATTATGGGAAACAATAATTTGAGTTATTCAGTTAAATATTTTCTCTTACTTCCAAAGTATGTCAAACAATTGTCCATTCCCTTTACAATCAGAAACTAAGATTTCTTTTTTTTCTTTTTGGTACCAGGGTTGAACCCAGGGCCTAGGAGCATTTAACCATTGAACCACATCTACAGCCTCTTTATTATTTTTTATGTTGAGACAGGGTCTCATTATGTTGGGGCCTCACTAAGTCTGAGGCTTGCCTCGAACTTGCAATTTTCCTCCTTAAGTACTTCAAGTCGCTAGGATTACAGGTGTGCAACACCATGCCCAGCCAAGATTTCTTATAGTCACAATTATATTTATTGATCAGTTTTCTTGCATTCATATTTTGCTATATTGAAAACATTTATTTTCATGTTTGCATAACCTTTTATTATAACTTTAGATAGTTATTAGGGAAATAAGAAAAATTCTTATTAATATTAGTGTTTGCTTTAGAAAAACTATAACTGTCCACTATTCCCATATTGTGTCTCCCCAGCATTGTGCTAGCTGAGTATATACTATGGGAAATGTTTCTAGTTGAAAACTTCTGGCCTTTATACTCTTTTGAATTTTAGAAAATCTATCTCCAATAGCCCACTGAAACATCAAATTTAATATATCTCAAATTAAACTTTTCATATTTTACTTCCAAGCTCACCTTTCTTCAAGTTGTTCCTTTCTATTTTCCTTAATTTTTAAACTTATACACAATCAACTAGAAATCCCCTAGTCATTCTAAATTCTTACCATATTCCCAACATCTATTAATTACTAGAAAGATCTAAATTCAATCTCAGAATTGTTTCTCAGAATCTTACTTTTCCCATAATTTGCACTAGCACTGCCTCATTCAAACTATTATCTATATGACTTAGATTATTATAATTAAGCTTTAGTCACAAGAATTTCTTTTAATTTCTCATCTTTCCTGAACCTATAAATTAGGTCTTCATTCAATTATTCAGTCAATTGGTCATTATTTTTATTTTTTCCTTCCACAGATATTTATGTTTTGCCTTTTATGTGTTTCAACTTGATTTTGATTTGCTTTTCAGGCTGGCTTTTAGCCACTGCAAATGTATAAATTCGTTAATGAACATATTCATGTAGTGGCTTCATTGCTCAGTTCATTTTATATATTCTTTCACGTTTATTTTTTCTATTTAATCATTGTTTTATGTTTTTTATGATTTTTCATGATTTTTATTCAGTTAGGCCATAAAATGAACTATGTATATATTCATCTGTTCACATATCCAAATCTGATCTTGCTGGCTTCAAAGATCTTTTTGAGCTCCTTATAAATCACTAGATAAAGTACAAATACTTTGACAGGGTTTCATTGTCTGGCTCCTATAATTATTTAACATCTAATTCCACCAACCTGAGTTCACAAACACTGATTTCTAAGAATTCACAGACTAAGTATAGTTTTTCAACTTACCATGTGTTTGTACTTGTGCTGATATATTCAAATATGCTCTGCTCTGAGGAGCAAAATCATTTCACAACACACAAATAACATTTTCTTGTACAAAAGTTAGAGTCAGGTAAATCTGAAAAGTGATATACAGCATATTCTTTTCAAGATCTTGACTGCATGGGTGCTTTGGCAGCAATATTCCTCAAAGTTACAGATTATCAGACTCACCCATTTAGGGAATAATTTTAATTATCTATCTTAGGTGAGTTCATAAAATCTGTTTCATCACTTTTATTAAGAAACCTAGAATATTTTTATAATTTAAAACTAATGGAGAAACATCTGTTAAAGTGAATTCTTCAGAAAGAAACTATTTGCTTTGGTTTAACTCAATATTTATTAAATATATTTAGGTATAAATGCATTTTTTTTGCAAATTGAACATATCTTTATACAAATTGAATCAATTATAAAAACGCTGTTGAAGCTGGGCACAGTGGTGCATGCCTGTAATTCCAGCACTTTGGGAAGCTGAGACAGGAGAATCGCGAGCTTAAAGCTAGCCTCAGCAAAAGCAAGGCGCTAAGCAACTCAGTGAGACTCTGTCCCTAAATAAAACACAAGATAGGGCTGGGGATGTGGTATAGTGGTCAAGCACCCCTGAGTTCAATCCCCAGTGCCAAAAAAGAAAAGTTGTTGAACAATAATTATTTTATATTTATGGAGACATTTAAAATTGCACACATTCATGGGTATAATGTGTTAATTTGATACATGTATACAATGTGTAATGTGTAATGCAATTAGAACTTCCTTCTGCCTTGAATGTTTATCTTTTCATCATGTTGAGAAGCTTCAAATTTCTCTCTCTTTTCTTGTTCTTTATAAAATGTATAATACATTGTTATGGATATATTTTTTATCTGACATCTAGTTCTTCTCAGAAAATATATTAAGGAATACTGACTTATATTATTATTTCTTTTATAAGAAATTTCTTTCTATCTAGGAAAATGCCTGGACATACTTCAAGACACAATTCAAAGAAACTCTCACAAAGACTTCTCTGATCTCTCCAGATTCTAGTGCCAGTGTTATGTCATTGATCTAGTCATGATGTCTTGCTATTCTAGCAAGCCAATTTTTCTCCGTAATTTCCAAGAAACTTGAAAGAAAAAGATATGCCTTGGTCATCAATGTATATCATTGTGCTAATATATAGACACATAATTTACATGATGAATTCAATGAATGAAATAAT
Source organism: Geosciurus inauris (assembly GCA_004024805.1). NCBI lineage: Eukaryota > Metazoa > Chordata > Mammalia > Rodentia > Sciuridae > Geosciurus > Geosciurus inauris. The sequence continues at coordinate 125,466 of PVHX01000244.1, read as the reverse complement.
TAAAGACTCCATTAATGAATGGTAAGATATCATCAGGCATTCTAGAATATTATGGACCACTCAGCACAAAATAATCATATTCAATGGAATAATCAAATTCCAGTTTTGTTCTTTATACCAATCTCATTCATGACTAAATGTAATCTTCATATGAAATCTTAGGAAAAATTTTACTATATTTATAAACTACCACCATTCAGCATGTTGTATTTCTCTTCCAATATTTTTTCTTTGATTCAGTTTTCCTGAGATGCTTTTTCACTGGAAATTAACAGCAAAATGAATACATTCTCCTCCTGTCATCTTGGGAATTTATCATAGTCCTCTTGAATTTATAGTTTAAGCATATATTAGGTTCATAAGAGATAATAGACACTTCTACAAAGTATATGCTTAGATAATTTTTAAGAGGAAAAGAAACCTGAACTCAATATATGCTTATTCTAATAGTTTCTTAAGGATCTCATGAACTTTTTTTTGGTACCAGGATTGAACTCAGGGGTACTCGACCACTGAGCCACATCCCCAGCCCTATTTTGTTTTTTTATGTAGCGACAGGGTCTCACTGAGTTGCTTAGCACCTCGCTATTGCTGAGGGTGGCTTTGAATTCGTGATTCTCCTGTCTCAGCCTCCCAAAGTGCTGAGATTACAAGCGTGAGCCACTGTGCCCGGCTAGGATCTCATGAGCTTTAAAATATGGGCCAGTACTTTTAAAAATTTTAATTTTCAGTTTAATTGTCATTATATTCTTACATAAACATTTACTGAATATTTTTTAGTGAGAATAAGGGGGGAAACACTAGAAATGAACATTAATTGAAATGCAGTGAAGATTCTTGGTAAAAGAATCTAGAACTAGGCATGTTGGCACATGCCGGTAGTCCCAGATCTCAGGAGGCTGAGGTGGGAGGATCACTTGACCTCATGAGTTCAAGATCAGCCTGAGCAACATAGGGAGATTTGGCTTCCCCAATCCCCATGCCCCCAATAGGCAGTGACAATGTGTATTTAAATCAAATGTTTATATTTGTGGGATCTATTCTCTCATTTTATTTTCCATATTGTTACCAAAAACAATGCAAGTATAATTTTCTCTTTTCTTGTCTATAGGCATGCACTTTAATAACATATTGCTAACTTTTCAATTTAAAATATGTTTAGAATAGAATGTAGTCTGGTGAATGTAGTCCAGTGTGCAGACATTCATGAAAATAAATTATTTAAGTTTTAGGATGTCATAAAAAAAAACCCAGAATTTTGTTGAGAAATTGATGCTAAACTCTGTCATGTGAATTCTCAAAAATGCCACTTTTCCCTCTCAGGCAATGTGTGACAATAATGTTATGAATGGTACATGCATTAAAAACTTCATAAAACACATTGTTATTTCTCTAAATTAATTGATTATTTAATTTTGAGAGAAATTCAGTCATATCTTTTTGTAACTTGCAGAAATCAGTTTGCAACAGAGCTTTGCATGTGAAAGATAATAAACTGTGGATTTAGATGTCAGCTTAATCATTAACTACTGAAAACGTTACTTATAGGAAACACAAAACTCAACTAAAAGAGCTATCTTGATCTCCGGTGAATAGAATAAATAGTGAGATGAAAGATTTAAAAGGTTAAAGAACGGTAAAATTGTTATGAAACTAAATGGAAAGGATTTTGTGTAAACAGCAGAGACCTCTGGATTATTGCCAAATAGCCAAAGCGGTTCTTCCAACTGGAAATATATTGCATTGGTTTAGACAAAAATGTGATTTATTTACATATCGTTAGTATTATTGCTTTTGTGACATTTCACTTATAAGTGATGGTAGCCAACACCTCACAAAGAAGCCACAGACAAGGAGAGGAAAAAAACCACATTCCATTACACAAATGTACATTCCCTTGGCTTTGTTCCTAGAGCAATATGGATGCACTCTGAAGGAAGCTTGCTGAAGTCTGCCAGTCCCTCTCTCCCCATCCTGTCTTTTTTTCAAACTGATGCAAGGAATCACCTTCAGATGGTTGCAAGGTTGTGTGAAGTCACTGGGGGTCTTCTTATTCACATGCTTAGGTTCTCTAAATCTCTGGTGGCGAAGTTTCTTCCTCTATTACCCAATACAGATATGGAGTTTCCTTTGGTTTCGACTCATTGGTTCTTGTTAATGGAGAACACTTGGTTTTCTCAAAGAAAGGAAAACAATTCAAGTTTAGCTATTTAATTTGGTCTTAAATTATCTGGGTTGTTATGTCACAGGAAATTATATTGACAGATTCCTGAATTTTCTTGGAACTATCTTCTTTTAACCTTGTACTCTGTGGGAAAAAATAGTTATGCATTTTATAGTATACTTGTATATTCTCATACAAATCTACTTAGCATAATTTGAGTTGGTTCCTTACAAAACATAAGAAAATATTCTTAGTATTTATTATTTAAGAATATTTCTTATAAACTAAATCTGTCAGTTTGAGTTTAAACTCTTGTGAGTTAAAAAAATCACTGTAGATCGATTTCTATAAAAAAAAGTATACTGATAGAAATTTAAGATGATTTTCTTTATACTGATTCTAATTTTGCATTTCTAAACCTTTATGCTGTGCCTCTGTGCTCTCTCTTTGGTCTTTGTTAATAGTCTAAGTGCATCATCTAATTTGAACCAGACTTGCTGCTGTTTTCAACTGTATTTCGTTTGTGGGTTAAATATATGAGATAGAAATAACTGTACAAAATGTGAATTTCTAAGGCTAGACATTCCAAATAGATCTTTGTAGCCAAGAATGTGAGTTAGTCTGGGCAGGAATTATAGACCTCAGTTATTTTAAAATAGTGATCAATGGGTGTGAATCCTGAATTTGCATGTTCATCTGCTTAATTTATATGAAAGTTGGTTTTTGAAGAATAGACTTAGAAGCTTTTGGAGTAAACCCATCATGCTAAATATTATCCTTGTGTGACGTAAGACTAGACACACCAAAGTAAGTGAGGCAGAAGGAAATGTGGCTCCACTTCCTCTGTCCTTGTCCAGCTGTTAGACTGTGATGTCAACCACTTTATTTTAGTTGGGAAGAAAGTAGGAAATTAGAGTGAGTGAATACACAACATTTATTCCAAAGGAAGACTATGAAACAGGATGTACATGCTGTGGTTAATAACAGCAAAACACTGGTAGGTTTACAATTCTTGTCCAGACTCACTCACATTCCTATCTGAACAGTCTCCTTGGTATGTCTGATACCAGTAACCCTGCAGGCAGAAGTGATGGATATTGACAAAGGAATGGCTTCCACATGTTCTCAATATGGTGGAGGTTTCAGATGACATATTGATTCAGTTGGCCACCCTCATGTGGGTGGACCAGCACACAAGATTCACTCCACAAATTGACATCTGTCTTTTAGTAGAATAAAAAGACCAAATAAAACTAAAATGGTGTGGCGACAATGAATCAGTAAAGCACATTCAGTAGCACATGTATAAATTCCAAAAAGCATTAAATGGAAGAATAATGAATTGGAACAAACAAATGAGGTACAGTGTCAAAAAGAAAACTTGAAAACCACTTTTTTCACTGCTGCAAATAACAAGTCGCTTTTAGGAAGCATAAAATAAGTGGCAGAGAAAGTGCAGAGGTGAAAGCGGGCCAGCCACCAGGGTTCTGAGTCTCCTTTCCCCATCTAAAATAGAAAGGATATGCCATATCAATGTGTTAAAATAGATCCAGCTCCTCAAAAAGTGATCAGTACTATATTTTAAATTATATTATTTTATGAAGTGACATCCATGTGATCTAAATAATTCACAAACTGCATTTGGAAAAATGCTCAGATTCTTGTCCCATTTTTTAACTGAATTATGTGTTAGCAAACAAAACAATCAATTCATGAAGATATTACTTTTAAAATTTGTGTGTGTGTATGTATGTGTGTGTGTGTGTGTTTAAGTATGTAATCAAGACTATCCCTAAATAGCTACCTGTATTTTTTCTTAAATAGGCCACTGTTGAAGTACTCTGAAAATGAATTTTCAAAGACTTCGGTCCTATCCTTCTGAAGTCTCTTTCCTACTTTTGCAGAAACCTGAATATTGCACCTCTTGAGCAGTCAAACCTGTCGTGGTACCTGGCATTCTTTGCATTCATCTTTCCGCTATCTCCAGTACTGCATATTTGAGAATCTATATCTGTTCAAGAGTGTGATCCAGTGCCTTTCAGCAATGAAAGAGGGATAGAGTGGAGATTTGGACTCTATTTCATCTGTCAATAATTCACTTATAATTCAGATAATCCTTCTTCGGTCCCAATATTTATTCAATAGGTGATTGGTACAAGCCAGACCTTGTGCTAAGCATTATAAGTCAGAAAGCTAATGAGCTGTGGTAATGTCCTTTAAAGAAACTGACAGACCAGTCAAGGGAGATGAGATTAGCATAACAACAGCACAGCCTATATACCAAGTCCAATACAAGTAAAATGGCTACACAAATAAAATGGCATGAGAGCTTTTGGGAGGAATATGACTTCCAGCAGCAGACACAGGAAAAGCAAGTCAGAATATCACATAGAAACACTTCTCTTCATTGATGAAATGCATTCCTGAAACTTTTCAGTGATAGAGTTTTAGGTCGTGTTCCAGAAGTAGAGTATAATTGTTATTTTTAGCTGTGCTAACCTCTGAAATTGTAGGAATTGCTCTGAAATGTGTTTTTGTTCTTTAAGCTTTCAGGAAGCACTGAACAATGAATGCAAGAAATCATTAGATAGCACAGATTGCATTCAAATATGTACCCTCTGGTATACCTTAGTATTTCACATTAAGCAGCCTATAATTTTTTACCTAAGTATATATATTTTCAGATTACAGCTTGTAAAATGACCCTTCACTTATTTAAGACACAAATTATGATATTCCAACTTGCTGTATCATAGGCTAGATTTCTTTGCCATGTTTGCCACTTGAAAATAAAGCAGCTACCTTTTCAGTCCTGAAAGCATACTTTCTTTTAAAGCTGTGAAGCTTCTGTATTAATAGAATCCCAAACATTCCATAGTGGTGGCTCAACATGCTGAAATGTGAATCCAGAAAGCCCATTTTGATCTAAATTGTTTACTCTGATTTTCAGCAGGGGATACTGAACAAGGGTCTACAGTTCAGCCCTTGAAACTGTGGTCCACTTAGAGAACCGCAGTGAGGTTAACTGGCAACTTTCAGAATGCCAGGGAGACAGGGCAAAGGGTTGTTCCTGACATTTTTCAAGTGACTTTCTAAACAGAACTCTTCTATTAGACTTTTTGAAAGGAGGTTTCAGTACTTACAGAGTAAGATTCAGAGGCGAGAAGATTGCTGTTAATATGGTACAGAAATATATTTGGTGGGAGAATCAAGAAAGAGGACAGGAAGTCCAATAAGAAAAGTCACTGACTAGAGGGAAAAAAAAAAAGGCAAAGGACACTTTTTATCAACTGTCTTGTTTGATAGTTTATACAAAAATCCTGAAACACTGCATTAATACAATGGACTTTCTAAGAAAAGAAAAAGAATGTCATTAACCCAAATATTGAATTCTACGTAATAAAGGAGCAATCTCATATTTCAATATGAGAAGCAGCCACACTTACCAAAATAAGACAAGGGAACATTTGGATAGTACAATTCCAGTCCCCAGAAAAGCTGTGTTATTAATTATACCTCATAATGTGCTTTTTCATAGATTAGGAAATTGTATTACAAATTTTAAAAAATTTAAGTGTATGTTCCAGGGAGGTTTACATGGCAAAAATATCACTAGAGAAATTATTAATTCTTTGAACAGTCATGAGGACTCATGAAGAAATCAGTTCTTCCTCACTATGGAAAATGTGTATCTATTTCAATGGCCACAATGGAAGTTCCTTTAGAGAAGATGCTGCATTTGATCCTCCTTGGATAATGGGCATTTATTGAGATAGCCAGCATAAAGGAAGAATTCATTAAGTTGGACAAATGGATCTGAAATATTCACACTGGAGCAGAAATTAACTATGCAGCAGCCACCAGTCATGTGCATGAAACTTTGTACCCTTACTGAAATGCAGAGGAGTTGTAGCTTAAATATGGCCCTTTCAAATCTTTTGTGAACAGTGCCTTTCTTCACAGTTATATCACAAGCTATGAAGTTCAGCTTGAGAAAAACTGCAAATGGAACATGTTCTTTGCTAACTCAACCACGGAAATCAAACATAGCAACTGAGTTTTGGAAAGCTGAGGCTGTTTCATCCACCTGACCAATACAGCATTATCAGTTGACAGGCTCATTACCACATGGTTATCAACTTACTCAAGCAAATGAAAATTTCATGAATACCTAGCTGCCATAGCAGATGTTAACAGAGTTTGGCAGAGAGATTTAGAACATATTATGTGCAAGTTTCTCATTTCTTATTACAAACTGTTTTCACTTTACTGATATGAATTGCAGGAATTGTCATGGTTTTCTTTCTTGTTTGGATCACTATTCACTGAGAAATAGTTCATTGCTTTTAGACCTTGCCAATTTTGATAAGGTGCAAATATTTACTTGGCATAGGTGGAGTTAAACAGAATGAAGATTTTTATACTATATTTGCTTAGAAATAGAATTGCTAAAACAGGCCCCAAATGATTTTAGAATAATATCATGAAATGTCTCAAATTGAGTTCTTAATGGATAATCTATATCTAGTGATGTCTCTAAGAAGTAGATATTATTTTTATCTTTCAAAGTAAACATGATATAAATGTTTAGTGAAGTCTAAACACACCTAGAAAATATTGTTTTCCACCTTATTTTGCTTTTTTCCTCTTCAGTCCTTTTGTTTGTGTATAGTCTGAAATACTCAAGATGGAAGACATTTTGTCAAAGTTTTTACCTTCGGATTGTCATATTTCTTCTTATAGATCAGTGTAATTAAAATGGAGATATGTGTCTTTGATATGGATACAATTTCACAATTGCCAGTTTGTTTTTTTTTAATTTCTCACAATCCTAATATAAACTAAAACTAAGGTTGTAATATTGGGTTCTTGACTATAATAACATTTCTACAAACAAATAAGCACACAAAAATGAAAGCAGTAACAACAAAAAACCCTATGTTTACCAGAAAACCCCTGAGATTTGAGTTAAAATTCTAGAAGTATATATTTCTATCCATTGAATGGAAACCAAATCAATGAAGTGTTTGTGTTACTGTCTTTAAAAGAACTAGTAATCAAGGAATCCTAAAGGTACCTTTGCTGTAACTGGTAGTTAGGGATTTTTACATGCTCATTTTTTACTTTATAGACCTTTATTATGTAGTTAGGTGCAGTCAATAATGAGCTTTTTAATATTTCCCAGATGATTAAGTACTTTATTATTCCCCCTCCCCTATTGTGGCAGACAGGCCTATGCTAAATGGCTATCAGTCTCACATGCCCATGATCTTTGCCTCTTGGTGTTCACACCTTTGTGTGATTCCCTCCCCTCAGTGTCTCCTTTAGTGTCACAGGACCTGTGACTGCTTCTAACCTACACTGCAACAGACAAGACTATCTGGATAGCAGACTCCCTTTAGGGACTTGGCTTGCTTCCTTGATGTATGGGACAATGTTGGAAATGCTCATGTGGCTAAGAACTAGAGACAGCCTTTAGAGTTTGCTGGTGGACTTCAGTTGCTGAGGAGAGATTTTCATCTGAAAACCAGGAAGAAATCTCCTTCTACTACCAGGAGAAAATGAATTCTGCAAGCAAGATGAATTAGCTTGGAGGTAGATTGTTTCTTGAAGCTTTCACATGAAATTCTAGATTGCAGTCATGTGGATCCTAAGGAGAAGACTCAGGAAAACTGTGTTGGGATTGTTAACTCAGAAATTTTGAGATAAGAAATGTGTGCTATTTTAAGCTGCTGATTTGTGGTAATTTGATATGCAGCAATAGATAACTAATGTCCAATTATTCTGCAACAACTTTCTTGAAGTTTCAGTAAATGTAATAATTTGTATAAGTAAGGCAAAAATATACTCTTTCATTTGATAAATATTTTTCAGTGCCAGATAATATTCTAGTTACTAAAGACATAGTAGTAAGCACATAAGACAAAATTCATATGCTCTAGTGGGGAACCTATTGATACTTAATGTTACCATAGAATAGTTACTGAATTACAAGTATACTAAATGAATACCTATTAGGAAGGCTTCCCTCAGTGATATGTTGGTGATGGGCTTTTGGCAGCAGAGAGGAGAACAACTCCTAGAATGTAGAGTTTTCTAGTTCCTATGGTATAAACTCCCCTCACCTGGCCTGCCGTGTTCAATTTTAAGATACCATAATATCATTGAACACAAAGTTGTTAAAAAACAAGCATAATCAACTTTTTCAGCCTGGTACAGGCATATCACTAAGCTTCTCTAAAAAAATGACAGTTCAACTAAGCATAGAAAAGAGTAGGCTGGCTATACCAGTGATGAGAAGAGAAAGCTTTCTAGAAGAGCAGACAGAATATCAAGGATCTTGAACATGGAAGCATTTCCTTTTTCAAGAACTGAAAAAAGAATGCAGCTGGAACTTAAAGACTAAGGGAAGAAAGGTCATCTGAAAGTGTAGAGTGAAGAAATAAGAAGAGATCAGTCTTTAAAGACTTGAAGAAGTTAGACTCTTCTCTAGGCTCTGGGGATACCAGAGTAAACTCAAGACCAACATGCTCCCCATGGTGCCTCCAGGGTTGTGTATAAACGTTCAGAATTTTAGAATCTGGCCTAATAGCAGAAGGAATCCACTACATTATTACTGACAAGAAAATAACACTGGGGGCTGGAGCTATAGCTCAGTGGTAGAGCGCTTGCCTAGCATGCGTAAGGCACTGGGTTTGGTCTTCAGCACCACATATAAATAACAAAATGAATAAAATAAAGATCCATCAACAACTAAAAAAATATTAAAAAAAGAAAATAACATTTTTTTTTAAATAACTGTTGTTTGGTTATAGTCATTTAAAAAACACATAGGATTGTTTATGGAATTTTACTCAGCTTTGCGGTTGCTGTGACCTCTTGTGACTTCACAAGAACAACACAGGAGGAAAAGTATACTTGGTGCTCACATTTCAGAGGTTTAGTCCATGGATGACCAACTCTGTTGCTCTGGGCCCAAGATGAGGAAGCACATCTTGGGAGAAGAGCCCAGCAGAGGAAAGCTGCCCGGCTCACAGTGGTATCAGGAAGCAGAGATGAAGGGGCCACAGAGAAGAACCACCCTTTCAGGTCATGTACCCAGTGACCTCCCTCCTCCACTCACACTCCACCTGCATGTAATTACCACACAGTTAGTCCAAACTAGGATGGACTGATTATGTCACATATCTCATAATTTAATTATTTCTCCTTTGAAATTAATAATCCTCCTGGATTAATACAGGAGGCTTGGGGGAACACCTCATATCCAAACTATAACATGGGGATACCAGTACAGGTGACATTATTTGTGCATTAAATCATTCATTAATAAAATAAACATAATAACAATTATTGATGATTGTTTTGAGATTAATACAAATTTTCAGGAAAGGTGGTTAGAACATAATAAACACTCAAGAAATTCTATTTTCCCTTATTGTTGTATAAAGAGGGGATTGGTGGTAGAGATACAAGTTTTGAAGTGGGCATCATATGAATGGTGTTGGAAATCATAGAAGACAAGAGTGCAAGGGAGACAGTGGTGAATAAGAGAAAGGAGATCCATGTCAAAGAAATGCTGAGCCACAAAATATACAGACCCACTAAAAGCAAACGAACCTTTTTTCTTTCGCAGAAAACTTATGTCATAAATATGGAAATGACAGATTCCGTCTACAAGACTATGTTGAACTCACACCTGGATTACAGAACTCATTTCTAAGGTCATCATTACTAAAGGTATGTAGAAAAACTGGACAGAGTTCAGAGAAGAGTAATAAGAATGATTAAAGCCTTGGAGTTGACAGATTTATGTGAAAAGATTAAAAACCAGAACATGCTTCAACAAAGGATATGAGGAGATGAGTCTAATTAATCTGGGCATTTTAAAAGAGTAATAAAAGTAGAGAGAAAAATAATTATTTTCTTCAGATTGAAAAAAGAAAAAAACATAGTTTATTAGCCCAAATAGTAGAAGAGAAAATTCTGACATTGACAACATTTATTTTGTGGAATTCTATTGAATATTTCTGTGTATATAAACACCACACATATATAAGGGAAAATATCTAATAGTCTGTACTTCCAGATAAAATTGAATTTCCATCAGGTGGTGGAGATATGGGTCTTTTCCACTGTCATATCATCAATACTATAATACTTTTGACTCAGAGAATGTGATCAATAAATTCTTATAATATTTTTAAAGAAAAAAGTATCCTCAATATATAAACCTCAAAATTGTTTCATAGAGTCAGAAATGAGTCTATGGTTGATCTAGGGTAGTTAATACAGTCAAATAGAGGAAAAATTCAACTATGGATCGCAATGCTCCCAACCCATTTATTTTAGCACTCTTGCTAAGGAAAAGAAATTACATTGCATTAAACAATTTTAAATTCACATTTTAATCTGTTAATATTATCTGATATCAATTTCCTAGATGGAAGCAAAATATTATAATACTTCAAAGAAATGTAGCTATAATAATTAAAAAATGCAATAAAAGATACTAAAGCTATTTCTTCCTTTGAAATAGTCATCACTTGAAATAGTGTGATTTTAAGATGTATGGTAACCATTTATTACTTTTAATATTATAATAAAGCAATGTCAAGATATATAAAATATTTTATATTTATTTTGATGGCTCTGATTTATATGTTTATATAACATAAAAGTATTTTATGTCTATTTTGATGGTTCTAATTTGAATAACCACTATTTTCCAAAATTAAGCTAAATTCAGACTTTCAAATATCTCTTAATTTGATACAACTGACTAGTGTCAACATTCTAGTTAAGGTTGCTTTTGATTAAAGAAAGTATTAAGGAAAAAAAAGCAAATATTAACTTTTAGTTTTAACAAATTAGCTGTTATTCAAATTGCTTCCTTTATTTTATCCTTTTAAATATTGCTATTTTATGTAAATATAAAATCTGCAAAATAAAATTTTCAAAGCTATAGGACCTATATATTTCAAACAATCAACTTTGGTGAATGGACTTCATTGGATTGTAGACAATTTTATAGTAATAATAATTATCTAGAAAGTAAAGACTTTATGATAATTTTGACAACAGTAAATAAAAGAATAAAACCAGACTTGTAGCAGTGGTATCAGCAGATTTTGTGGAAGTGGTTAGTTAGCCCATGTCAAGTTTCTTCCCAATTACCAGAAAAAAATAACATTTTTTGTTAATTCATTGCTAAAAATGCCTTATAAATTTAGAAGTATGAATCATCTTTTATTAATACACTGAATTATGGACTGATATCGCAGCTGTCAGAATCAGAATTAGGAAGGCAATGAATGATAAGGTAGGAGCAATGATCCTGATTTTAGGAAAGCTCTACCACCATTCAATGTACCACTTTGGACTAATTTGCAAAGCAGGACATTAGAGAAGAGAGAATGCTTCGGTGTAGAGGAATACTTTTAAAATTATTTTATATACCAAGATAACTCAGGTCATAAAACCAAAAAAAAAAAAGATAGATTAATGAGAGAAAATTAAGTATAAACACACACACAAAAATCTCCTACAAATTATTGGCAAATTAAGTTCAATAAAACATAAAAATACAATATATTTTGAACAAGTTAGTATTTTTTCATGAATGTAAAATTGGTTTAACATTAGGATTGGTTTAAAACTTTACCAATTTAATTTATTATAGCAATAGCACAAAAGATTAAAAAACCATATGAACACCAATGACTGAAGCAGAGATATTAACAAAATTTAGTGTTGATAAATTTTAAAATATCAGAAAACTATGTATGAAGAATGTCCTCATTTTGATAATATTTATCTATGAAAAATCCACTGAAACATCAGACTCAATTATGAAATATTAAACCCTTTTAAGATTGATGAAAAGGTGAAGATTTCTGTATTTAAATCTATTCATCATTTGAATGGAGGACTTAGTCAATGCAATGCAGCAAGGAAAAGGGGTAAGAAGCATAAAGATTAGAAAGGAAAAAATTTTTTTTTCTATTTAGGGAGGTATGATTGTGTACATTGAAAACAAAATATATGTATGAAATATACTAAAACTAAAAGTAATTTCATCAAGATTACAGGAAAAACATAAAATTAATTTTATTTCTCTATATTAGCAGCAAATGATTGAAAAAAGAAATTTAGAAAACTTTGCCTTAGCAGTAAAATATACTTACTAATAAAATCAACAATAAAAATATCTATAAACCTTGTAACACCAACTACAAAATATTACTAAGAGAAATTAAAGAACTAAATAAATGGAGTTACATCATGTTCATGGCTCAAAAGTCTTACTGTTGTTAAGATTTCAGTTTTCTCAAAATTGATATTCCCAGTTAAATCTCCAAAGTTTTTATTATGGATATGGACAAGTTACTTCTCAATTTATTTTTAAATCAAAGGAAATAGAAATAGCAAAATTAAGCTGGAAAATGAGCAAGTTATAAAAGTAATTCTGCCTAACTTTATGACTTAATAAAATCTCTCATAATAATAACAGTTGGAAATGGCATAATAATATAGAGAATAAAGAATTCAGAAATAGACACATACACAGAATCAACTGATTTTCAAAAGAGGACAGAAGCAATCTGTTGGAGAAAGGAAGGCCTGTTCAGTATGTCATGCTGGGACAATTGACTAAATGCACAAATTGATTACCTTACCTCACATAGGGTGAATGAAAAAAAAATCATTGAAATGAATTATAATCTTAATTATGAAAGTTTAAAATACAAAATTTTTTCATGCAAATATAGGTGACTACTTTAGTGACCTTGGGTTCATGTTAGAATTCCTAAGATGAACACCAAAAACACTATTTATAAAATAAAAGGCAATAAACTGAATTATATCAATTAAAATGCACCAATAAACAAATGAAAAAATTAGCTACAGATGGGACAAAATATTTTTAATTCACTTAACCGACAAAAGACTTGTATCCAGACTTTATCTTTAAATTCCCCATAAGTCAATAGCAAAACCACAAACATCATCAATACTAGCACCCCAAAAAAGGCAAAGAAATTGAACAGAGAGAAGGTTAACAAATATCTAACTTGTATATGATTAATGTGCTGAGCTTCATTGATCATCTAGGAAACATTAAAACTACAATGGGTACTAGTATATACCTACCAATACGGCTAAAATTGCAAACAAAAACCTGAGATGGCAAAATATTAGTGAGAATATAAAGTATGAAGAGTATGATCATACTTTCACATATTGCAGGAGTGTAAGGTTTATACTTTGGAAATTTATGCTACCTTTTTTTACATATGTATTTTAAGACTCAGCAATTCTAGACTTATTGTATTAGTCAAGGTTCTCTAGGGCTGGGGATGCAGTTCAGTAGTAGAGTGCTTGCTTAGCATATGTGAAATCCTAGGTTCAATCCCCAGCAAAACACACACACACACACACACACACACACACACACACACAGGTTTTCTAGAGGTACAGAACCAAGAGAATGTATATATAACTATAATAGGGAATTTTTTAGATTGATTCACATGATCAGAGGCTGGATACTCCCACAATGACTGCCAGTAGGCTGGAGAGTCTAGAAATCAGAAGCTGCTCAGTTCAAGAAGCTTGAGCCTCAGAACAAGAGGAAGCAATGATGCAGGTCAAGTCTGAGGCCTGCATGTCCACTGGACAGTCACTCATACAAATCCATGATCAAACGCTGAAGAATCTGGAGCCTGATGTTTGGGGGCAATAGCAACAGCAAGAAATTCACCTGTTCAAGAACAATTCAGCTTGTGCACATCTGAGAGAGCTTAGTCCTTCTTCTTTTTATTTCATTTGGTCTCCCAGTTTATTAGACTATGGTTCCCATATTCAGGGTGGACGATCTCCACTTAGTTTGCTAACTCATATGCCTATCATCCCTGGAAACACCCTCACAGAAACATCCAGAAGTGCTCTTTGTCAATTTTGTAGGTATTTCTCAATCCAGTCAAGTTGATAATCAAAATTAAACATCACACTTATTTACCTGAGTTATGAAACCATATATTACAAAAAAAGACTGCATAGGAATGGTGTGGCAGTATAATTTATAGTAGTAGGAAACGTCTGAAACAACTTATATGTCCAACAATAGGAAAATGTGTAAATGAATTTTAATATGTTCACACAATGATACCCAGAAATAAAATAGAATGACTTAATGCCATGCACAACAGACAAAATATCTTAAAAACATAGCGTATGTAGATATTTTGACTCCATTTATATAAAATTCAAAACACTGACAAAAGTAAGTTTAATTACAGAAATTAGAATATAAGTCTAGCATTTCTGCTCTGAAAATCTGAAATCTGAATGTTTTTGAGTACCAACATGACACCACTGGTGAAAATTTCCATATATGATCTTACATCATGGGTCACAATCAAAAGGCAGACACACTAAAAATATTATATACAATTATCTTCACATACAAAGTGTATGTGAAACATGAATAAATGTCATGGTTAGACTTAGGTTATATCCCAAGACATAAGTGCATGCAAATATTCTAAAATTTAAGAAAATACTCCAAATCTGAAATCCTTCCAAGAACTTCAGATAATGAATACTCAATCTATGTTTTTTTGTTTGTTTTTGGTTTTATTTGTTTTAGTATTTTAATATGGAGTAGGAATTGACTCAAAAGGAACATGAGGAAACTGGTGATAAAAATTTTATGAATCTTATCTCAGGCATTCCTAAAAGAGTTACAGTAGTGTGCTGGAGTTGTCTCATGCTGGCTTGTTTGTGAGTGCTGTTTGTTAAATATTCAGAAATTTTGTGAGCTGCTTATTAAACTGCTGATAGCTTAAAATCAGACATAGTGAGAGTTTTCTCTTGAAAGCAAGTGAGCATTGTAAATCAAGGGTTTGCTAATTGTTATTTAGTTTTGTTTCTTTCATAGAGCAGATTTACCACATGCCATTTTATGAATATATGCATTGATAAAAAAATTTATTTGAAACTTAAAATGTGTTTTCCTTTATGTAGATTTTATTGTTGAAAGTCTGATGCACATACTTGCAGAGCTGTTTCATATGAAAAAGGTGTACACATGCAATTCTATCCAGTTTGTTTTGTTAGAATATGTTTATATGTTTTAATACTTTTACTCGTGTTAATGTTTTATTTGATGTTTTGTGTGTGTGTGTGTATGTGTATAGTTTTACTTTTAAAAAACTAGACTTAACTATATGGTGGTATAGAATACATCCACAGAAATTACACTAATTGGGTTTGAATCTCAACGAAACTTACTAGCCTTATACCTCAGATAAGTCACCTTAGCTATCTAAGTCTCAGTTCTCTTTTCTGAACATACAGACAAAAAACTACTGCATAATGTTGCTATGGAAACCAAATACATTTATAATGCTTAAATCAGATTCCATGGTATGCTTATCCCACCAAAAAAATAAAAATAAAATAAAAGAGTTTTATAAAATTTTTCAACTTTTCTCTAAAAAAGTAACTTTTATACCTACATATAAAAAATTTTTGTTGAACCTTATTAAAGGAAAGTTGTATCACTAAATTCCTATGCACATTGTTTATTCATGCACAAATTTCATGGCAGAGCAACACAAAGAACCATGGCTCAGTTCAGAAATGCAACTGATGAATGTCTGTAGTGGTAGTCATGCCACTTCAGCTACTTCAGAGGTTGAGGCAGGAGGATCGTGAGTTCAAAGTCAGCCTCAGCAATTTAGCAAGGCCCTAAGCAACTTACTGTGACCCTGTCTCAAAAGAAAAAATGAAAAAGCACTGGTGATGTGGCTCAGTAGTAAAGTGCCTCTGAGTTAAATCTCCAGAAGCCCTCTTCCCCCAAAATAAATACAACTGATGGGAACAAAGTCTTTAGAAACTCCAGCTATTATGCTAGATATTTGAAATTTACTCCTCCAGCTCGGAACTCCACCTTTTCCTATTCTGTGCTTCAGGAAGCTAATTACGGATTGTGTGGCTAGGTTTCCTTGCCTCCTGGATGCTTTGAATTAGATTGTGAGGTAAACTAATAAAAAAAAGTGGAGAGCATGAGGTGCTGTGTCCCCATGGGCCAGCTGTGTGTGTTAGTAAATGTATAGTCATTGAAGTTATCACTTTCTAAAGCTACAGCTGCTGCCTCCCCTCATATTGTCACGCCTTGGGATGGTAACAGCTCTCACCGTCACCACTGCTGGCAGCTTTAACATCCTGGTTGGGACCCTGTGACCCTGGTTCAAATCTATAAATGGTCCTTTGATTAAAATCTCTTTAGTTACTTCTTGTAAGATGAAACTGTCTTCAGTTACTTCTTGTAAGAATGCTATTTCTTTTCTTACAGGGTCCTGACTGGTACAGCTTTAGGCAGGGAGATTTAGTACCTATAGCACTTTACCCATCATCCTTGTTACAAGTAAATAATTAGCATAATCATAGAGAAGTATGTGTAATCATCACTAATAGAAATTGATATAAGAAGAGATAAATAAAATTATAGTACTTGGGATTGTACAGAAGGATTCTTTGCCACTGAGCTATAACTTTCAATCCTTTTATTTTTTATTTTGAGAACTTGGGCCTCACTTAGCTACTGAAATTGGCCTCAAACTTTTAATCCTCCTGCCTCAGCCTCCCTAGCTGCTAGCATTACAAGTGTGCACCACTATGCCCAGCAACTCTTTCATGTATTTTCATGATAGCATTTACGTATTTTGGAACAAGATGAGTGTGACAAAATATTGATACTTATTTAATATACTTTGTTTTATACTTTAGTGTAACACATAAAGCTGGTTTTGGAAATATCAAAAAAATCATAAAAATGAGTTAATAAGTAATTTATTACTTTATCTAGAAAACTTCAGGGTACCAGGCAATTATAAAATTCATACCAGCACATTTTCATCCTTCCAACAAATTACTCTAATTAACATTGTTTTAATTCAGACCTCAATGAGTTATGAACAGAAGCAATTGATAATCAATTTTCTATTTATACCAAAACGGTTAAAAGAGTTTCATTACTGTTCGGTCCACCATTATCCGCCTAAATTTTGGCAGTCCTAAGGATGAATTCACAAAGAAATAAACAAGGTGTATTCATTTAATCAATCTACCAGAGTACTGAAGAAGTTTTTGAATAGTAAGAAAAGTCTCCACTCAGAAGACGTAATACTTATAGGACAAATGAGAGATTTTTAGATGGTCCTTTGGGTATTAATAATTATGTGTTGGTAAATTTTGTAATAATTTTATTATGGTATTTTTATGGGCATATTTATAGGCTTTTTCATAAACTAACAGCAATTTGGTTTCCATATTTTCTCAATTTTGTTTGAAGTCTTCTTATAAGCAGAAAACTGAACTTATAAAAAATAAAATCCCATGATTTCCAATGTAAAAAAGAAGAATAATTTTTAAAAAGGATCAATAAAAATAAAAATATATAGTGATGTAGTTATTGAAACTGAGCATGAAATTTGGGTTTCATATTTTAGAAATTATGGAAAGAGTGTGAAAGTAAAGGTGTGAAATACTTAAGAAGGGAAATGAGGCTGGTTGATTTAGGGTAAGGAAGTAGGATCACGGGATAATAATGCATTAATATTCAGATAGAATTTTAAAAATTATTTTAACCTACCTTATTGCATTTACTGTTCCTACAAAAGTGCATTATTCCCATGTCATATGAGGACACAAAAATTCTGAGAAGTTAACACACCATCCTCTAATTATGTATAGCAAGGCTGAGACTAAAAAACAGATTTGTCTTGGAACTTCAAGGTCAGTTCTCTTTTCTTTATCCTAGTAAGATCTGATATTGCAGTTTCAAATCTGTATTATTTAATACAGAAGATATTTGGTGATTGAGGCTTTCTTGCTTCCATAACCATCGTACCTAGGCTTTGAATAGGTATACTGAAGGAGAAATCAAAAAACGGCTCTGTTGTCCTAGAAATGTTCAACTTAAAACCAGTTCCAGGGACAACTCATTAGTCAGCTCGTATAGTCTGCAGTTACTAAAAAAGACAACAATTTCTTATCAACCTTGACACACTTCATTGTCTGGCAAGACTGAGTTGCTCTGGAAAGGGTCTCACCTGGCTGAGATTATATCTCTGAGATATCCACTATTTCTCCTTACTTATTCTGAAAGAAACTGTTGCACCAGTTTCACAGCAAATGGAAGACTGAGCAGTCATTCAGGGTTAGGGCCCTTTCCACTTAACACTTCTACTGACAAGTCTCAAAGATTGTTATGTGGGCCTAGGACTGGATAAGTGGCTGGCTTTATACATGGAAGATAAGTGAAGAGTAGTAAAACATACATCCTCTCCTTTTCTCTATCTTCCTCTTTCTCTGCAAGTATGCTTTTTCCCTCACAGAACCATTAAAATTAGAATATTTCTTATTTATCTCATAGATTTCTATAAAGTGCTTTAAATAGTTTTGGAATAGTATACATACACATACATATATATTTTATATATAGTAAAACAAACAGGACTCTTGAAGCTGAATCTGTAGCTTGGCACCCTTGAACTTTCTTGCCTTTCCCTCTAAGATGACAGAGGAGAACTGAACTGAACTGAATTCCTTTTATCAGTGTTTTTGCTGTGGTCTTAGGGAGTGTTCTGATACAGATGTCTTGAGAACCTGTACCTTTAATCTTAGCAGACAGGAAAGCCTCATTGCAGCTGGATTGGAAAGGGAGATTACTTAAAAATAAACCCCTGAGCTAGCAAAAGCAGACTTTATTGCAAATAGCAAAATTTAGAGTTAGGTCGACCTGACTCCTATTATTAGCCAGGAGTGGTGGGCCCAGCTGCAGTGAGGCAGAAGGCGAACCACAAATATGGGAGCCAGAGAGCTGCACAGCCAATTTAGGCTGAATACACAGTGTTGAACAGAAACACATTTTTGCTTACCTTGGCTCAATGCAATGTAAGTACTGTATGAAACCCTCCCCTCTAAAGCTTTCTGCTCTGGTGAGCCTTTGTTTGTGCCTATACCATGGGACTTGGCAGGGTGCTTCTGGGACCACAAAAGTCAGCTGTTAGGCTGGAGAAAACCTCCACATGTAAAAACTGAAGCAAAACCACACCATTTAATACTGTTCTTCACATTGTCCTTAATAGGACCGTTGTACTGAACTTAAAATGCCCGTTTTGAATTTCCAACCATTAAAGCTATTTTGCGGAATACTAAATTTTGTAATGATCTCAATAAAGAAAGAAACTGTAAGCACCAAAAACCTTGAAAGACTGCTTTCTCACTCAAGGGGAACATTAATATGCACTAGGTGATCGATTTTTTTGATGCTTATTCAACAACAGGCTCACACTTCTGCTTCCTTAGAAATTTTGGATATCTCAGGAAACAAATACTATTGTTTTCTCAGACCATTAGAGAGATCAACATAATTTTATAAGAGAATTTTGTTCTCCTGCTTGAAAAAGATGAGAAATGGAATACACGCTACCAACAGCATGAATTTTCTGTAGATTTAATAGGATTTTAATATAAAAAGAAGTTATCTCATACATTTACTACTTGAAGTACATTAATTTTACAATTAATGTATTTTTATTTTACAATAAAATATATTTTATAGTCTTCTTTATAGACTATGATATGTTGAATTTGGCATGATGTATCTGAGATTTTAATTCATCCATTTTTAGTGGTTGCTTTTTCTGTTAATGACAACTGTTGATCAATTGACTAAATAAACATGATTTATAAAACTATTTTTTAAAAGTAATTAGTTTTAGATGGTAATGTTTAATTGACATAATATTGGAAAAACTTTGCAAAATAGTTTTTAAAAACATGGTGGACTATGTTCCCCCCAAATTTAAACAAATGCGATTTTAGTCTATCAAAATGTATAAAATGAAAATATAACTTCCTTTATAATACATTTTTCTCTAATTTTTAACAACTGAAAGGTTTATCATTTTAAAGTACAATTTAGTGATTTTCATATATTTCCACAACTGTGTAACCATATCACTATCTAATTCAAACGTATATTTACCACTTGAAAAAGAAACCTATCCAACAGCAGTCACTCCCCTATCTGTCCATATTCCAGCCCCTGCTACCCACTATTTTACTTTCTGTCTCCATGAATTTTCCCTATGCTGAAAATTTCATGTATAAAGAATTAAACAATATATATTCTTTAATGTCTGGCTTCTTTTACTTAATATGATGTGTCATGACTTCATTCCTTTATAATGACTGGTATTTTTTTCTCCAGATACATCACATCTTGTTTATTCATTCATCAGTTGATACATATATTTGGGTTGTTTTCTTTTTTTTATGGTACTGGAGATTGAACTCAGGGGTACTCGACCACTGATCCACGTCCTCAGCCCTATTTTGTGTTTTATATAGAGACAGGCTCTCACTGAGTTGCTTAGCACCTCGCCATTGCTGAGGCTGGCTTTGAAGTCGGGATTCTCCTGTCTCAGCCTTCCTAAGTGCTCGGATTACAGGCGTGCGCCACCACGCCCGGCTTGTTTTCACTTTTTGGCTAGTTGTTTTAGTCAGCTTTTTCACTGCTGTGACTAAGAGACCTGATCAGAGCAATTGTAAAAGTGGAAAAGTTTATTTTAGAGGCTCACAGTTTCAGAGGTCTCAAACCATAGACAGTTAGCTCATTCCTTGGTGCTTGAGGTGAGGCAGAACATCATGGTCAAAGAGTGTGGTGGAGGGAAGCAGCTCACATAATGATCAGAAATCGAGAAAGAGATCTCCACTTATCAAATACAAATACATACCACAAAGCCGTGATCTCAATGCCCCACATCCTCCAGCCACAACCCACCTGCCTTCAATTACTACTCAATCAATCCCATCCAGTGATTAATTCACTGATTGGGTTAAGGCTCTCATAGCCCAATCTTTTCTCTTCTAAACCCTTTTGTAGTGTCTCACACATGAGCTTTTGGGGGACACTTTATATCCAAACTACAACACTAGTGAAAATAATACTTCCATGAATATTCATAGAAACTCTTGTGTGGACTTATGCTTTAATTGTCTGGGTAGACATGTATATTGTGAAAGCAGAGGAAAAACAAACAACTTTGAACATTATATAAGACTAGACAGTAATATAAAAGGCCATAATATAAGTAGATGAAATGAGATCCAGTATTTCAATTCAGGGATCAATGTGCAAGTCAAAGAAGAGGCAGGTCAGGAGAAGTACATTTGGTATCTGTTTTCAAATCCCAGTTCTACTCCCCATTAATTGTATGTCCCTTAGCCCATCACTAAACCATTTTATGGTTTTATTTCCTTGTATATAAAATAAAGTTATACAGTATTGTCTGCCCAAGGAGTTGTTGAAATTTTTGAATAAGATAATACATATGATGTTTTAGTCATCTTTATGTTGCTATGACCAAAATACCTGATAAGAACAATTGAGAGGAGGAGAAATTTATTTTGGCTCAGGGTTTCAGAGGTTAAGTCAATGGTAGGCCAACTTCACAGCTCTGGGCCCAAGTGATTTAGAACATCATGGCAGATGGGCAAGGCATTGGAAAGCAGCTCAAGACATGACATCCAGGAAGCAGGGAGAGCTCTGCTTACTAGAGACAAAATATAAACTTCAAAGGCACACCCCTAGTAACCTACTTATTCCAATCACACCCTACCTGCCCACAGTTACCATCCAACTAATCCATATTAGTGAATTAATAAACTGATTAGGTTACTGCTCTCATAATCAATAATTTCAACTCTGAACATTCTTGCATTATCTCACATGAGCTTTTGGGGGACACCTCATATCTAATCCATAACTTATGGAGTATTTAAGTACTTTATCTACAGTAGGTACTCAAAATACATTAACTATTAAGCTATTATTATCAGCCATAACTTTGGATGGTCTAAATATAATAATTCCAAATTGTTATTAATGATTAAAATATCTTTTTGTTGCCAGGTGTGGTGGCGTACACCTGTTGTAGTCCCAGCTACCTTGGAGATTGAGGCAGAAAGATTGCTCAAGCTCAGAGTTTAAGGCCAGTTTGGCAATGTAGTAAGACCCTGTCTCTTAAGCAATAGAATATCCATTGCTAATATCCATCATTATCTATCAATGATAAGAAAACAGGTTGAGAACAAAGTCTAGATTGGGAGGTTAAGGAAGGGATAACAAGATCCAGATTAGAAATGAAATCCATACTGATTTTAGTTAATATTTTTATTCTATACAGAAAAGCAACAGTGGGAGTTCAGTGGTGTGAAGGTATGTGATTTTGGCAGAGAATATGTACTCCTATGAGTAGGCATGAGAAGGGGGATGGGAACAGGTGGGTAAAGTAAACAGCACTGAGGAAGGAGGAAGTGAAAAGTACCTGGGGAAAACTTTACTCACATTGCCATTTTCCCCAATGTGCTGGTGAAGCACTACAAATATCTTGGTGCCAATATAAGCACTCTGTTCCACACCCATTTGCAGTGTCAGAGAAATTAATTTTGGAACAAATTATTTGTAGCAATTGTACAAAAGGCTACAAGAGTCAGGGTGGTGATTGGGTAATGGTATTCTATTTCAGATTTTTTTGTAAAGGAAAATGGTAAATACAGAAGTTAGAAAATAAATGGCTTGTAACTGCCAAATTTTTGAACGTATTACAGTAACATTTTATTCTTTTTTATTATTGTTGCATTAGTAACAGAAACTGGAGATGGGTTCTATTGTTTTTTTAAAAAATTCTCTAAATTTCTAGCATACAGTAATTTTTTAGCTAATAATTGACACATGTCCTTGAAATGTTTGCCCAAAGATGAGCTGTAGACTAAACAGAGACTCACATTGGAATTACTGATTTTACTTTGTCAAATTGCAGATTTAAGTCTTTGGAAATAATTTATGAAAAAATGGTATAAATTGTATTGTCATACACTTATGGGTCCTAATTTTAGGTTGCATTAGGGAGAATATCAGATTGACAATCTAGAACTTCTTTGCAAATATAAATTTGCATTTTTATGAAATGTGTAGTGCAGGCTTAATTTATCCCATTGAAAGATTTAGACATAAAGAAGTTTTAGGGCTGGAGTCTAGAAAAATAGTGAATGGACAGTTTGGTCTTTTATTATCCTCAATCTTCCCTTTTTGTCTCTTGTACATGAATTCCTTCCTGCCTGTGTCCGTTAGGTCAAGGAGATTTCACATTTAATCTGAAATTCACTATATTTATATCACTTTACCTGCTTTTCATTCTGTAGGCTATATATATTAAAATCTATGGAAATCACATATATATGTTATATGCACAGATAATATATATAAACAAGGTTTATAAATCTGATGTGTGTGTATGTGTGTGTGTGTGTGTGTATGTATACTTTATTTTTTGTACAAAAGCTCCCTAGAAAATTAAAGTAAAGGTAATCATCCATAACTACTCATGCCCAGCATAATGTTTACTGCTCTGGAACTTCTGAATGCATATTATTAAAATATTAAAATTTCCAAAATTCATTATCTTATTTCTTTCTTTTCAATTTATGCTCATAAATTTCAAACAAATCATATAAATAAGATTTATAAATACATCTGACACCTATAAATATTAGAATTTGGAAATCATATGCTTATTGGTTGTTGGTATATTTTATTGATGGTAGTAATCCTTTAAAAGTAATTCTTGCCATGTGCCCCACCCCAGAGAGGCCCAGATCCAGAATGCCCCTGTGCCCCACTGCCAGAGAAGAATGACCAGCTTTGGCTTCCTATCTACCAACGTGAGGCCCCACCCAAACTGCTTCTATCTTGGGACAGGCAGCCACTGACATAGCTGTTCCCACATGGTAATCTACACCATGAAAAATGGACAGGGACAGTTGTCTGTTGCAGCACTGTGTGCCACCACTGGGCAAGACACGCAGTGCCAGCACACAGCCCATCCTTCCAGCCCCACCTCTGAAAGTGGTAGCCTCCAGCTTGGGGCACCTCCGCCATCATCTGAGGTTAACCCCGCTATTGCCCCCATCTTTAGCTGGGGAAGCTTCTATTTAAGGACACCGACTGGGGTCCAGAAGCCCAATATCAAGGTACCTACAGGCTCCACGCTACTACCGACACCAACTAGGGATGCGGTCGCTTCAATCAAGGGACAACAACCAAGACCTGGAAGATTATCACCAAGGTCTGTCCCAGATTGGATGCACCAGAGGTATCCCTAATAAGTGTGCTAGCAGATGCCATCCTATTGCAGAGGCAACAAGGAGCCTTGTGTGGGGTCATTTCTCTTTTCTGTTTTTTCCTGCTAACTGCTAACTTCTTTTGATTCTCCTTTCACTAGTCCTATAATCTAACACCTCGATATTCTAACACACTACATCATAAAAATCACATCCTAACTGCCCCCCTCCCCCAGCATTCTCTCTCTGTCCATCATTAAAAACTGTAAAACCTTATGCAAAGCTACTGGATATATGGTAGAAGATAACTGACCCGATCATTTCTGTTTATAGTGACAAAACTGTAAATGTCTAAATAGGAGCTAACTGACTTATGGCTGCATATTGGTTGCATTGGGTTCTGTAAACATTGATCTACCCCTTAAAGGTGAGGTTTTGGTAACTTGTAGGGATACTTCATGACTTCAGAGTAGAAACTGCAATACCTCAGACCCACACTGCAAAAGAAAAAACATAGACAACATTAAAAAAACAAGGGAGGAAAGTGCCCCAAACTAACCAAGATACTACATTAATAGAATCCATTGATAGCACAGTAGAGGAAATATCAGAGAAGTATTTCATAGTGTACATAATTAAAATGATCTGCCAATTAAAGAATGGACTAAGTGAACAAATGCAGGTAAAAATGGATCACTCCAACAAAGGTATAAGAGAGCAAATACAGGTAGCAAAAGATTACTTCAAAAAAGAACTATAGATTCTGAAAAAAAAGAAAGAAAAAAACCCCAGAAATCCTTGAAATGAAGTAAATAATAAACCAAATAAAAAACTCAATAAAAAGCATTACCAACAGACTAGATCACTTGGAAGACAGAGTCTCAGACAATGAAGACAAAATATACAATCTCGAAAATAAAGTTGACTGCACAGTGAAGATGGTAAAAAAATCATGAACAGAACATCCAAGAATTATGGGATGACACCAAAAGACCAAATCTAAGATTTATAGGATAGAGGAAGGCACAGAGTTTCAAAACAAAGGAAGGCACAACCTATTCAATGAAATAATAGCAGAAAATTTCCCAAACATGAAGAAAGAATTGAAAAACCAAATACAAGAGGCTTACAGGACACCAAATGTACAAAATTAAAACAGATTTACACAAAGGCACAATATAATGAAAATGCCTAACATATAGAATAAGGATAGAATTTTAAATGCCACAAGAGAGAAGGATCAGATTACATATAGGGGGAGAACAATTTGAATCTCAGTAGATTACTCAACCCAAACCTTCAAAGCCAGGAGGTCCTGGAACAACATGTACCAAGTTTTTAAGAAAAATGGATGCCAGCCAAGAATCTTATACCCAGCAAAATTAAGCTTTTGATTTGATGATGAAATAAAAACCTTCCATGATAAGCAAAAGTTAAAAGAATTTACAGCAAGAAAGCCTGCACTACAGAACATTCTTGGCAAAACATTCCATGAGGAGGAAATGAAAAACAATAATGAAAATCTGCAAAGGGAAGAACTACACCCAAGGTAAGGCCAATAAAAGGAGAAACCAAGTCAAGTTAAAAACCAAAAATAAACCAAAATTGCCGGGCAAGGTGGCGCAAGCCTGTAATCCCAGTACTTAGGGAGGCTGAGACAGGAGAATCACGAGTTCAAAGCCAGCCTTAGCAATGGTGAGGCACTAAGCAACTCAGTGAGACCCTGTCTCTACCTAAAACACAAAATAGGGCTGGGGATGTGGCTCAGTGGTCGAGTACCCCAGAGTTCAATTCCCAGTACCAAAGAAGAAAACAACCAAAATGACTGGGAATAAAATCATATTTCAATAATAACCCTGAATGTGAATGGCCTAAACTCATCAATTAAAAGAACATAGACTGACAGATTCGATCTTAAAAAAGATCCAACAATATGCTGCCTTCAAGAGAGACTCATCTCACAGAGAAAGACATCCACAGACTACAAGTGAAAGGATAGGAAAAAATGTCACTCACATGGACTGCATAAACAAGCAGGGGTTTCCATCCTCATATCAGATGAAGTGGACTTTAAACCAAAATTAGTGAAAGGGATAAAGAAGGTCATTTCATACTACATAAGGGAATCATACATCAATAAGACATAACAATCATAAATATCATCTATATATATATCAAACAAACCCTTCTCAACTTCAAGAATCAAACAGACCACAACACAATAATACTGGATGACTTTAACATACCTCTCTCACCACTAGATAGAGCATCCAAACAAAAACTCAACAAAGAAACTATAGAACTCAATGAAACCATCAATAATTTAGACTTAACATTCATATATAGAATATTCCATCCATCAAAGAGCAAATACACTTTTTTCTCAGCAGAACATGGATCCTACTATAAAATAGACCATATGTTATGCCATAAAGCAAGTCTTAGCAAATACAAAAAAAAAATTAGAGATACTACCCTGCATTCTATCTGACCATAATGGAATGAAATTAGAAATCAATGGTAAAATTAAAAATAGAAGCTATTCCAACACCTGGAGACTAAATAATATGCTATTGAATGATGCATGGATAACAGAAGACATCAGGGAGAAGTAAAAAACAATTCTTAAGGTAAATGAAAACTCTAATACAGCATATCAAAATCTCTGTGACACTATGAAGGCAGTGCTAAGAGGAAAGTTCATTGCATTAAGCTCATACATTAAAAGAAGTAAAAGTCAACAAATAAACAATCTGACATTATATCTCAAAGCCCTAGAAAAAGAAGAACAAACCAACTCTAACAGTAGTAGAAGACAGGAAATAAGTAAAATCAGTGCAGAAATCAATGAAACTGAAACAAAAGAAACAATTCAAAAACTTGACAAAGCAAAACTCCAGTTCTTTGAAAAAATAAATAAAATTGATAAACCCTTAGCCACCCTAACATAAAATTACTAAAATTTGAGATGAAAAAGGAAATATCACAACAGATACTATTGAAATATAAAGGCAATCAGAAACTATTTTGAAAATGTATACTTCAGTAAAATAGAAAACATCAAAGACACCAACAAATTTCTAGAGGAAGTTATCAAGAATATAAGCAACAATAATTATTGGCAAGGATGTGAGGGAAAAGGCACATTTATATTGCTGGTAGGATTGCAAATTGGTGCAGCCAATCTGGAAAGCAGTATGAAAATTCCTTAGAAAACTTGAAATAGAATAACCATTTGACCCAGCTATCCCACTCCTTGGTCTATACCCAAAGGACTTAAAAACAGCCTACTATAGTGATGCAGCCACCTCAATGTTTATTGCAGCACAATTCACAATAGCCAAACTGTGGAACCAACCTAGGTGCCCTTCAAAAGATGAATGGGTGTGCTTAGCAATAAAAGATAATAAAATTATGGCATTTGCAGGTAAATGGATGGAGTTACAGAATACCATGCTAAGCGAAGTAAGTCAATCTCCAAAATCCAAAGGCTGAATGTTTTCTCTGATAAGTGGATGCTAATCCACAAAGGCGGGGACCATGGGAAGAGTAGAGGAACTTTGGAACAGCCAAAGGGGAGGAAGGGGAGAGAAAAGGGTATGGGGAGAGGAAAGATGATGGAATGAGATGGACAATATTGCCCTATGTACATGTATGATTGCACAAATGGTGTGACCCTACTTTATGTACAATCAGAGATGTGAAAAATTCTGCCCCATATTTGTACAATGAATCAATGAGCATTCTGCTGTCATGTATAAATGATTAGAACAACAAAAAAAGATGAGAAAGGGGAAGTACTGGGGACTAAAATGAAGCAAACTATGTTATATGCATTTATGAATATGTCAGAATGAACTACATTGTGTATTTCTATAATGTACTAATAAAAACATTTAAAAAAATTTTTTCCACTGTAGCTATGTTTCAAATGTATGTCAAATATAGGTACAACCTACAAAAAAACAAGACACATACCACACATACAGTGAAATCCTTCTGAGTTGACCTATACTGAAGAGTTAACCATATTCTTTGTAAAGTCATAGATCTCTTTTAGAATGTGAACACTGAGATTTTTTCCCTGATGGTTCACCGCAATTACACTGCACCTGAGTAGTACTATCATTTTACCCTTTTCCCTTTCCCTTCCCATGTGGCATACTAAGAGTTCTGCTTCTGAATTCTCCCTCTGCAGAATTGTTCA
This sequence comes from Geosciurus inauris, assembly GCA_004024805.1. NCBI lineage: Eukaryota > Metazoa > Chordata > Mammalia > Rodentia > Sciuridae > Geosciurus > Geosciurus inauris. The sequence continues at coordinate 96,895 of PVHX01000244.1, read as the reverse complement.
TTCCTTCTCAAAGATATTAATCTGAGCCTGCATTCTTCTTTAATCTATTATCTACTAATTTGACTTTGAAATTGAGCTTTTCTCATTCAGGCTTCGGCACTTGTGGGGAAATATTTGACCATATTCAACTATTTATTTCTTTTCAATACAATAATACATTACCAAATTATGATAAAATAGCTTTTTATTTTTTAAAAATTAATGACATTTGTTATAGGGAATAGGTCTATCCAGAGATAATATATTTTAATGGCATTATGTCATCCTGTATATGAGCAGAACAACGTCAATGGAAATTGGTAATAATTACATGGTGCAATGTATTGTCTAATATAACCACAAATATGTAACACAATTTATGAGAATAAATCTTAATGAAGCACCAATTGATACTGCTTATCTATAATGCCCATACTGAATACCAGAAGTATAAGAACTTTCCAACAACGTTATCTACAAGATATCTAAAAATTCTCCATTTATATTTTTTAAAAAAATGATTTAAAATGCATTGTGAAATAAACTATATCTTGCCTAAAAGTTAAATACATTTTTCAATTTCCTTTACTGTAATTGCAGAATATTCAAACAAAAGTCTTTATCAGATATATTATGTGATCTTATCTTAGAGCCTATAATTTTTGTAGAGATATAAGAGATATAAAACTAGAAAGAATTCTCTTTCCATTTTTACAGTCTGCAAAATATAGGTCTTGCTCCTATATCTCACTAGCATATCTATCTTTTTCTCTCCTCCTTTCTGTCTCTCTGGAGCATCAAGAAGGAATTTAAAGTTCTTGATCTTATACACGGGAAAGAACAACTACCATTTATTTTAATATGTATTCAAGAAATCCCATGTTCACATACCGTCATTAATTGTCATATGAATGTGTGTGTATGTTTATAAATAACAAACATTCTGATTGGTGGCAAAAAAAAATACATTTTATCTCTTTTTGTTGTTTAACCCTGTTACTCTGACTAGGTTGAGGTTGCTTTGACATTTTATTTTGCTCTGGCATTGTCAGTAGATTCACTTGTAATTTATCATATAATTATTTCAATGCACACACTACTTTTGCCTTTCTCTGGATATTATCTCAGGTATCCTTTTAACTTTTTTTATTGGAAATGATAACTCAAAAAAAGATGTGCAGTGACCCCTGACAGATTTCTCACATTTGCTCTAGAAACTTAATGCTTGTTGTGTCATTCATTATGCATGGAGAAACAAAAGTGGAACAAGATGTGTTTTAGTCAGCTTTTTCATTGCTGTGACTGAAAGATCTGACCAGAGAATTTTAGGGGAGAAAAAGTTTATTTAGGGGCTCATGGTTTCAGAGGTCTCAACTTATAGACAGCAGACTTCATTCCTCAGACCCAGGGTGAGACTGAACAGCATGGAGGAAGAGTGTGGCAGAGGGAAGCAGGTCAAATGATCAGAAAGCACAGAGAGAAACTCTGCTCTCCAGATACAACATGCATACCCCAAAACCATGCCCTCCATTCCTCATCTCCTCCAGCCACACCTCACCTGCTTTCAGTTACTACTCAGTCCCATCAGGCGATTAATTCACTGAGTTAAAGCTCTTGTAACCCAATCACTTCTTTTCTGAACCTTTTTGCATTGTCTCACACATGAGCTTTTGGGGGACATCTCACATCTAAGTCATAACAAGATGTGATCAAATTTGGAACAGTTTACTATGTGGTTGGAGTATGTGGAGGAAAAGAGAGAGAATGACATTTGAACTGGTTTACAAAATTTGGTAGATTTTCATAGGCAGAGATTGTGGAAAGACAATCTTAAATGATGCCCATAATGTGATTATTTATAATAGCACAAACTGGAAACAACCTAAATATAAAAAATAAAGTAATAGTTACATAAATTATGGTACACAGTGTTGCAATTAAACACCAAATTATGACTGAGGAAATCACTGAAATATCTAACATATTTATTACAAATTTATTAAAAATTACTACTATAAGCATTAATTCCTGGGTTTGGGTTTGTTTGTTTGTTTGTTTGTTTGTTTGTTTGGTACCGGGGATTGAACCCAGAGGGGCTTAACTACTGAACCACATCACAGCCCTTTTTATTTTTTATTTTGAGACAGAATCTCACTAAGTTGCTTAAGGCCTGCCTAAATTGCTGAGGCTATCTTTGAACTTAAGATCCTCCTGACTCAGCCTTCTGAACTTCTGGTATTATAGGCGTGTAGGCCATGACACCTGGGGACCATTAATTTTTTTTAGAAGACTTGAAAAAAAGATCTCTTAGAAGTAGGGTTATATAAAGTTTTATTTTGTTGGTAACATATGTGTGCATTTGTAAAAAGTTGTATCTTCTCATTTTTAAAATGAACAAAAATTTATCAATAAGAGATGTGTGAATGACCTTTATATCTATAATACTATACTGCTAGTTCTGGAACTAGCATGAACCAGAGTTGGAGGGGAAAAGGCTCAGAAAAGTAAAATGCAGGAAAGAAGCAACATGAGATAGATACAGTAATATCTAGAATAGAAGCAAGGGAACAAATACTTGAAATACTGGAAGGGCAATGGGAGGAAACTAAAACATCAGAATTATGAGATTGGAATGAATATGAACAATAAAGAAACAAGTACTATTACAGTCAATCTGGAAATGTCCCCTGAAAACTCATGAACCCCAAAGCAGCAAGGGTCAGGGGTGGGGCTTTTAGGCAGTGATTAGGGCTGTTAATATCATTAGTGGATTAATCCCCCCCCCTTTTTATTTGATATGAGGGATTAAACCCTGTGGCACTTAACCAGTGAGCCACATCCCCAGCCCCTTTTTCAATATTTTATTTAGATACTGGCTCTCACTGAGTTACTTAGTACCTCTCTTTTGCTGAGCTGGCATTGAACTCTTGATCCTCCTGCCTCAGCCTCCGGAGTCATAATTTGAATGAACCATTGGATCATAAGTGCAGGTAGGTGGGTGTGGCTTGGGAAAGTAGGTCATGGGAGAGTAGCCTCATTTACTATCTGTTCCTGGCCCCTTCCTCCCTCTCTCTCTGCTTCCTAGCTTCCATGAGCAGAGAAGTTTTCCTCTACTATGCTCTTCCCCATGATGTTCTGTCTTACCTCAGTCCAGAGCAATGTGGTCAGCCAATGATGGACAGAGGCCTCTGAAATCATAAGCACAAACAAATTCTTTCCCTCCAAGTTATTCGTGTCAGGCATTCTGATTACAGTAATGAAAAACTAACAGATCAAGGATGTTTCCAAGATGTTTAGTCTAACTATAGAAAGCCTGCTAGTCACAGCTATGTGAATATGAGAAGGGGTTGATAATATCTTTTCTTAGTTGAGGTTTAGATGTTGGTAGAATAATCAAGTAAAGTCTAGCATAATGGTTACAATGTGATTCTGGGTTTGGGAAAAGATAGAATTGTAGGTAAGTATTCAAGTGTCATTATCGAGACTCAATGAGACTGGGCAGAAGAGATAGAGCAAGTATAAGAATAAAGAGGGTTGGAACAGAGGTTTAAACCTACATTATTTCTGTGTGTGTGTTGAAGCCTGTACTTTTCTAGTGAAACCTGTGGATTCATTCTGAGAATAATGATTTTAATTGTCTAAAATAAAATTCATGGAATAAAAATGAAGCCCAATTATTTCAAAACAGTTATCAAAATAATTTAAAGTATGACATAGGAAAGTATTTGCATATGTTTGCTTATTATTGCATTAGAAAACAGGATTTAGTGGTGAGTCAGATAACTTCCATAATTTTAATATAATGATGGTTTCAAATAATATTTAAGAGGATTTGAAAAATTCTATAATGTGATATAAACCATCTCTGTTTTCCAGTGGTGTCAAATTCATGTATACTGCCAATAGCACCATGATTTGTAGCCTACATTAACATTTTAAGAAAATGCTAAATTTTTGTTCAAAGTTAGTCATATTTTCTTTCTCATGATCCAAATCCATGGACTTCCTGAATTGCATCCAGTTACTCCTTGGTGGTCCATGCTTAAGGGCTCCTTTAGAGTAGGTCCATATGTTTGGTATGAGGGGAATCAAAGATTCCCAGAGCTACTTTCTTACACAGTCAAAAATATTTGAGTGTAGAGGTATCCCAGCAAGGGCACATTTGTTTTAATATACAGCAATGTCAAAAGCAATATAATTTTTAAGATCATAGATAGACTCTAAGCCATTGGGTTAGTTGAATCACTGTGTGATCTAGAGCAAGTCACTTAACTTCTCTGTGCCTCAGTCTCTCCATTTTTTAGCCCTCTTGGGGTTATTGTAAGGAATAAATATATTAATTCTTGAAAATAATTTAGGGCATTACCTGGTACATGTTAATCACTAAAGTATATGTTAAATATTTATCAAATAGGCAAATCCCTTTGAAGACTGAGCTATGTAGTTATTATAGCTTGCTTCTGCCTTAGAGATCTTCAAAAAGAATAAGAGAGACAAATTTTGAGTGGAGAGATAAAGGGGGTTAAAAAAAAAAACACCTCTAAGAGTACAGGTAAGACTGAGTCTCAAAAAAATGTATTTCAAGCCGGATGCGGTAGCACAAGCCTGTAATCCCAGCACTTAGGGAGGCTGAGACAGGAGAATTGCAAGTTCAAAGCCAGCCTCAGCAACAGCGAAGCACCAAGCAACTCAGTGAGACCCTGTCTCTATATAAAACACAAAATAGGGCTGGGGATGTGGCTCAGTGGTCGAATGACCCTGAATTCAATCTCCAGTATCCCCCCAAAAAATGTTTTTCAGAGATTGGACACCACTTGTAGGTCAAGGACTGAGTCTGAGAACAGATACTTAAACTGAGAATGGCAATTAGCCCATTGGTGGTGGCCTTCTGGAAAGCAAGATGGATAGAAGCAAATGCCTGACACCAAGCCATTTGCTGAATGAGTCAATACTGAACCAAGACAATGAATATGGATTTATTTTTGCAAAATCCTGGTCATGAATGAAAGTTTATCAGATTTAACAGAAATAAACTGTGCACAGAATAAATAGCAAAGCAAGAATGTAAAAGAAAGAATAGATACTTGCTAGAATCAGGTCCTGATTAATGTAGGAATGAATGGTACTCACATAAAGTTTCACTTTGGACCTAAAAGAAGAAGCCAAACCCTTCTCCATCTGGGGACTACAAGGAGAAACACATGAAAATAGTATTTAAACGAAATTTAAAGATGATGAGCCTGTGCTAGCGGATCTCCATCTCCACAACTATGGCAAGATAAATCTTTACAAAGAGTAGAGGGTTGGGAAAAGGTTGGAAACCCTGGGGAAGTGAGAAATATTTTGGTTCATTGCTATATGTAACACAACAGGCATCTTAAGAGATGAACGCAAATATTGACAAGTAGCTCTGGGACCTAGCTGAGACTGGACAAAAGAGGGTAGTTAGACACAATCCTAAATGTCACTTTCCTGAATAAGTCCTTAATGATCAAGCTCCCAGAATGTTTAAATGTCCCCACTATGTGTTCTCATTGTGCCTTGTATTTGTATAATTATTTTGTTGTACATGTGACCTCCTTTTCAGTCTCTTTTTGTTCATTTCTCTAAACATTTATGATTCAAGATCTGGCAAACAGAAAGCATTGAACAATTTTTGATTTAAATAAATTCTTTTTATTTCCTAGAAGTACTATAAATTTGAGATGAGTTTGCCATAACCTATGGCTTTAATTCTAGTTGGAGCATCCATTCCAACTCTAGCAAAACCAGTTTTTATTATTATCAAATTAATGAACCATGTTCTCTTATTCTGTCTTATACTTCCACACATGTTCCTCCATCATCTCTCATGCTCATTACATCTGATTTATTTGCTGTGGCTTATAATTATCTCTCCAACTTGAATACTACAGCATTTTTTTACTAATCCTTTGCAATTGTCCTTGAGTGTAATTCTGCTCTTGATGGTCATCTTGTTTTGTTTCCTTTCCTGTCCTGTGTCATCCAAAATATCCTAGGAGCTTAGCCCAGGGTAAGGCATATTACTTGGTTAGCTCTTATACTGGATTAACACTGGGTCTAGCAACAAAAGAGGAGAGATAAACAAGGAATAGGTAAATTAAATTATGCTTCTATTAAAGGTCAGGAATGACCTACTCTGTCTGGTGTATGAGAAATTCTAGAAAGTAAGAGGGTTAACAAAGTACATAAAGCTGGACAGAAAGTTAAGAGATGTCAAAGGGTAAGTGTCTATGAGAAAACATATATGAGGAGGATCTAATCATCATTTCTTTTTTATTTGTTCTAATTAGTTATATATGACAGTAAAATGCATTTTGACACATCATACATAAATGGAGTATAACTTCTCATTCTTCTGGTTATACATGATGTAGAATCACACTAGTTGTATAATCATATATGTATGTAGGGTAATAATGTCCAATTCATTCTACTATCCTTCCTACCCACATATCCCCACCCCTCTCTTCCCTCCCCTCTGCCTAATCCAAAGTACCTCTATTTTTTCTTAGTCCCCATCCCTTACTATGAATTAGCATCTTCATATCAGAGAAAATACTTAACCTTTGGGTTTTGGGGGATTAGCTCATTTTGCCATATTCTCTACCTTCATCCATTCACCTGCAAACCCCATAATTTCATTCTTCTTTAAGGCTGAGTAATATCCCATTGTGTATATAACCACATTTTCTTTATCCATTCATTGTTGAAGGACATCTAGGTTGGTTTCGTAGTTTGGCTATTGTGAATTGAACTGCTATAAACATTGATGTGGCCATGTCACAGTAGTCCTTTCGGTATAAACCAAGGAGAGGGATAGTTGGGTCAAATGGTGGTTCCATTCCAAGTTTTCTGAGGAATCTCTGTACTGCTTTCCAGAGTGGTTGCACCAATTTGCAATCTCACCAGCAATGTGTGAGTGTACCTTTTCTCCCACATCTTCACTAAATTTATTGTTGCTTGTATTCTTGATAATTGCCATTCTGACGGGAGTGGGGTGAAATCTTAGTTTAGTTTTGATTTGCATTTCTCTACTTGATAGAGATGTTGAACATGTTTTCACATATTTGTTGATTGATTGTATTTCTTTTTCTGTGAAGTGTCTGTTCAGTTCCTTAGTCCATTTATTTATTGGGCTATTTGTATTATTGGTATTGAGTTTTTGTGTTTTTTATATATCCTGGAGATGATTGCTCTACTAGAGGTGTATGTGGTGAAGATTCCCTTCCATTCTGTAGGCTCTCTCTTTATGTTATTGATTGTTTCCTTTGCTGTGAAGCAGCTTTTTAGTTTGAATCCATTCCATTTATTTATTCTTGACTTTACTTCTTGTGCATTAGGAGTCTGGTTAAGGAAGTCAGTTCCTAAGCTGACATTGTGAAGATTTGGACCTACTTTTTCTTCTATTAGGCACAGGGTCTCTCTTCAAGTGTCTAAGTCTTTGATCCACTGATTTGAGTTTTATGCAGGGTGAGAGGGGTTTAATTTCATTTTGCTTCATATGGATTTCCAGTTTTCCCAGCACCATTTGTTGAAGAGGCCATCTTTTCTCCAGTGAATATTTTTGGCACCTTGGTCTTGGTCTACGATGAGATAACTGTATTTATATGGGTTTGTTTTTGTGTCTTCTATTCTGTACCATTGGTCTACTTATCTGTTTTATGCCTGCCATTTTTGTTAGTATGGCTCTGTAGTATAGTTTAATGTCTGGTATTGTGATGCCTCCTGCTTCACTTTTCTCACTGAAGATTGCTTTGGCTATTCTGAGTCTCTTATTTTTCCAAATGAAATTCATGGTGACTTTTTCTATTTCTATGAAGAATGCCATTGAGATTTTAATAGGAATTCCATTAAATTTGTATAGTACTTTTGTTAGTATGGCCATTTTGACAATGTTAATTCTTCCTATCCAAGAGCAGGGGAGATCTTTCCATCTTCAAAGGTCTTCTTCAATTTCTTTCTTTATTGTTCTGTAGTTTTCATTGTAGAGAGGTCTTTCACCTCTTTTGTTAGATGGACTCCCAAGGTTTTTTGTTGTTGTTGTTGTTTTTGCAGCTATTGTGAATGGGGTAGTTTTCCTAATTTCTCTTTCAGTGGATGAACATTTGTTGAACAATGCTATTATCCACAAGGATATAAAATTTCAGATTAATGCAAGGCTTCTGGTTTAGATTTATACTTCTTTACACTAATTAAGAAAACAGTTTACCATACATTTATTGAACACAGTTTAAAACTATATTTGTTATTTTGCATGGTACCCTACTGTGCATCAAGTACTGTATTTCCTTTATTATTCTTGATTCTAATCAAAATCACTTATGATTAAGATTAAAATCTTATTTTGGTTATGTGCATAAGTATGCATACAGAACTCTCTTCTGTGAACAGAGAGGATATTTAGCCATCTTTCTTATTTAATTAGCTCTTGTCTAGTTTTGCTATGTCTCAAATACTCTTTAAATTTTTTTACCAATGTTTACTTATTAAATTTTATACGGTACCAGTTGAATTTAATTTTCTTGGTAATTTATATGGCAATCTTAAATAGTGACTCTCCTCAAAATTTCTGTGAAAAAATGATTTAAATCAAGCATTCTAATAATAAATTTATTTAAGTAGCAATAAAAAGCTATCTGTTATCATGGATATATTATTGATATTTATGTTTAACAGCACTCTCTGAATCTCTCAGTACAAAAAGGACACATATGAGTAGTTTCATGTACTCACTTTTTCTTGTTTCACATATACCTACTGAGTGATGACTATGTAGAAGCAATGTTTCATGATTAAAGAAAAAAAACATTAGACATTGCATTCATATTCAAGTTTATAAATTAAGAAAATAGATTGGTACAAAGAATTCAGATAAGACAAGAAGGTGAATGAAATATAATAATGAATGCTTAAAAAATCTATAATAAATGTCAAAACAAAGCCCAGGATGGATTGTGTAAGAATATAAAGAAAGGAACATTTAAGCTGATCATGTGTTCCTTTGCAATTGGAAGTCTTTACTATCATGGACGCCAAGAGGGTGTAGAAATATGGAAGGACTTCAGTTGGATCAAGCTTTACCTAGGCTAAAGGGATGTGTTAACAGTTGTTAGGGGAAAGTCATTTGCTAAACCATCGAGAAAATGCAGCCTCTCCAGTAAAAGGAAACTTTGTCTACTAGTTTCCAGTGGCAAATAGTATACCAGGACTACATTTTTTGTTTGTTTTACTGTTTCTGAACTTTGATTGTTGTAAGAACTACAAATATCTTTCATCTCCAGCTGGCAATACAGTTATACCCAATTTTCCAAGTTGGATCGCTATAATACTCCTTAATGAGTCTACCATATTCTCCAGAGCCTCCAATTGAATCAGAAAATAATGCTTAGCCAAAGAAGCAGCAGAGTACCATGGGCTCTTCATCTAGGTGCAGTGATTTTTTTCAACTTTTTTTTCAAGTTGCTACTTGATTTCTGTTCCAAGTAAGAGGTGTTTTGAAAGATAAATAGATGATGGGCCTCGAAAACCCATGACTTTATTTACTTCTCTCCACTTTATTGTAATGAAAAGATTAGCTCTGTTTACAGGGTGAAAATTGTGGAAGATCACACAATCTGGCCTAGTACACTAAAGAAACAGCAATTATATTTTTGCAGGTGATATTATAGAATATCTTCTCTGACCAAAGCAATATTTATTGATCTTCTATACTAAACCTGTTAATACATGAGTTACTGAATAAGGAAGGGGTAAGTGATCAGCTGTACTGCAGGTTTTGAAATTTTGTAACATCTGCTGCTCTTTTAACAATAACATATGAGTGAAAGGTTTCTTTTATGCTTTCAGGAATGTTGTTAATCTTGCATTCCACACAAGCAAGTCTGGAATTAACAACATTCCAAAATAGACTGAAAATGTCATCTGAATAAATATCTCATGAAAATCTAGATAAAACAGATAATAAGTTCCTTTTTAAGAAAAACAATAATGTTTGGATTTATTTATATTTACCATAATTGAATGAATATTTTTGTGTAGCTAATGACCATAAGTCAATTCACACATTCACAGTGTATAATGTACTTTTTTCTTTATTAAGATACTCAAAGTCAATGGTTGTTATTAAATTATGTCACTTATAGCACCTATAGAAGCTAAAATGGTGACAGAGACTAGATTATAAATAAATAAAAGCTGTCCACTGCTGTGGACATGGAATTTCATGTTGAAACAGTACAGTGTGTGACTTCTGAGTTTTCAAGGACTTTCTATTCCTTTTTCTAACATGTTAAGACCAAAATTAGTTAGAAGGTGGGTGTTTGTAGTGTTCTGAAACAATAATTAGGCAAGCTATGAAGGGAGTAGGCTTTCTTTTTTAAAATATTAAACCAAAAAAGAAGACAAAATGTTCCAAATTTACCTCAGTAATATTACAATATTTTGTGATCTGGTTCCTAAAACCAAGCTTGGCAAAGTTCAAATTACTTAATAAAACAAAATGAAACAAAACAAACAAAATACTCAATATTAGCCTGAATTTCACAGGAAAGTATCAGGGCCAAAATAACACTCTAATTGAAATTTAATATGGTTTCTGATGGTCAATCGACAAGGAAACTTTTAATGGGCACAAAATTACAGCTTTAGTTCACAATATTCATAGCTTTTGTAACTTTAAAGTTAGTCATACGGAAGTAGCATGTTAGCTGTAGCCAAGATGGTGGAATGAGATGGACATCATAGCCCTAGCTTTTCATGTATGACTGCATATATGATGTGATTCTACATCAAGTACAACCAGAGAAATGAAAAGTTGTGCTCCATCTGTGTACAATGAATCAAAATGCATTCTGCTATCATGTATAGCTAAGTAGAATAAACAAACAAATAAATAAAAATTGAACAGGCACATCTGGAGTTTTATTAATCAATATTTGAAACAATTTCCAATTTTTGGAGGGATGAATTCCACATAACAAAAATAGTTCTGGTTGGTTTTATTTTGTACATGTTAAATTTGACCACTTTCATTTTCTTCAGATTTATTTTCACCAATGACTTTGTAGCCCATCAAATATACAAGGTTTATAACAAGTAAATCTTTCAAGACTACATAGTTACCAACCAGTTGGATATATTAGGTCTCATTCTCACAAGTACTGGATGAAGATGATGGACAAGAAATTTTAAGAAGGAAGGGAGGGAGGAAAGGAAAGGAAAGTAAGGGAAGAAGAGAGGGCAGGAGGAGGAAAGAAGGGAGAAATGAAGAAAAGAAAGAACAGGAGTATGCCAGAGCATTCCAGAATTATTTAGGACGAGAGACAAATTAATCCATGTATTGAAAAGCCCAGTAATGATTTATCAGGGCCCATGGCCATGTATGTGGTAATGAGAGTAGAATTGAGATTTAGGAGACAAATCATATTTTTGTTGAATATTTGCAATATTTTGGCAATGTTCAACTGAGCTCCCTTTTTATGGTCATAATCCTGTATCTAATAAGTCTGGGTAGGCATGGAGGATCACCTACCTTTGGGAAAGCTAAAGATTCTCACTTTCTCAGCCAGAGTTTAGCCATGTAACATGGGTGCTATAAATAAGAGGTATCCAGTTTAGTCTTAACTTTGGATCAAATTTTGTATCATCTGTCTGTCTGTGTATGTCCATCTGCCTTTCTAGAGGCTGCTGTTGCAATTTCTGCAAGACCAATTCCCCATGCAGAAGGTTTTGTGATTTGTTTTTTAGTTGGAAGCTCACATTCCTTGGATCTTTGTGGGAATTCTTTGAGGCCTGGGTAAAGGATGTGTTCCTGAGAGGTTACAACTCAAGACTGTTTCCACAGGCACAACCTTGGTTATAATAATGTGGGAACTGCCAAGAAATCAGTTTGACTAATCTGTTAAATAGTGTCTTAAATACACTTATATTTAAGGAACCATTAGCATGTCTCTTTGGCATTTCTCCTGTTAGTCAGTGTTCCTTATTAAAGGTCCAGGATTAGGCTTGTTTAATAGTATTCATAGGTGGGAGTGAAAAATATTAGGCAAGAGGGAACTATAGTTGCCAGTATTCACTTTCTGAGTTTTAATGGCATTTTTTGTCTATTAAAGCCTTTTCTACATGTGTTAAACTTATAGAACGTTTTCCCCCTATAGGTTTCTTTTTAAAGTGAATCAAATATGAATTCCTGTGGATGGTATTTCTACATTGACTGTATATCATAAACCATGAACTCACACTTTATCCTATTTTGAAGAAACATATTTTGGTACTTATATTTTGCTGAACATATGTAAGAATTTACTTTGGGTATTTGCTTATGAATGTAATTACTGAGTCATATGGTGTCCTATTGAAAAGAAAATTCTAAAATTGTCAGATTGGCTTATATTCTGAGCAATGTATTATATCCAAGTCATTCCACATTTTATCAACATTTAGACTTTTCAGTCTTTTTCATTTTGTCTATTCTGGTGAATGTTTAGCAGTGTCTCATTGTGAATTTAATTTTCACTTCCTTCATGATTTCTTGGAGCACTCTTAATATGTTTATTAGCTTTTTGTAAGGTGCTTATTCTTCTATGTGTCTATTTTAAATGGAGCTATCTATTTTTTTACAGTAGTTTATGTACTAAATACAAGTTATGGTTATATGTACTACATAAAACCTATATTGTGGCTTGCCTTTGGTTAATAAAATTTTCTAATTACATTTATTAAATTGCTTGATCTATCTCTTAAAGTTAGAGTTTTTGGTGTTGTTACTTAAAATAATCTTTGACTACTCCTGAAATCTTTTTTTTTTTTGTCTTTTTGGGGTACCAGAGATTGAACTCAGGGGCACTTACCACTGGGCCACATCCCCAGCACTATTTTGTATTTTATTTAGAGACAGGGTCTCTAAATAAGTTGCTTAGTGCCTCACAGTTGCTGAGGCTGACCTTCCTGCCTTAGTCTCCCAAACTGCTGGGATTAAAGGCATGTGCCAGGGCGCCCAGCTACTCCTGAAATCCTGAAGCTATTCTTTTACAATTTTCCAACTGTTGATAGATTTGTGGGGGGTATAGAAGAGAAGTCTAGATTAGGCTTTATAAAGATGCTTAACATCTTTATAAAGATGCTTAACAGGAAATTCTTTTGACCTCCTGCCTTATGCCAGTGAGGACCCAGCTTTCCTCCCTTCCAGAGCATTCAAGGTTCCATCTTAGAAGCCACCATAGACCAGATCCTCCCTAGACAATAAACCAGCCAGTGCATAGAACTGTGAGAAGTTACTGTTTTTTATACATTATCCAGTCACAGATACTCTGCTATAGCAGCACAAAGAGACTAAGACAGTAAGAAACTTTTCTTCAAATTGCCTCAATTTTCTTAGTAAAGAAAGAAAAAAAAAGGTGATCCACTTAAAGGAAAAAAGAAAATAAAAATGAAGATGTCCTGAGTTGGTGAGCAAAGTTTGAAAACATTTTGAGATAATAGAACATGAAGTTAAATATGGATGAAAACAAGAATTGTTCCACAATCTTAGCGGTCCAAGTGAAAACTGAAATTCTAAAGAAAGTAGCATTCTTGAAGATCATGTGATTTTTCCCCTCAGCCACAGAATCTACAAAGAAAACTTAAGCCAGGTATAGTGACGCACGCCAGTAATTCCAGTGGTTTGGGAGGCTGAGACAGGAGGATTGCAAATTCAAAGCCAGCCTCAGCAACTTAATGAGGCCCTAAGCAACTTAGTGAGACTCTGTCTCAATATAAAAAATTAAAAGGTCTGGGGATGTGGCTCCGTGGTTAAGCACCTCTTGGTTCAATCCCTGGTACAATAAATAAATAAATAAATAAATAAATTAATTAATTAATTAATAATAAGAAAAAAATCTGTTTTATTTGTGTCAACATTTATTGAACACTTAAAGTTTATTTACTTAGCAGTTACTTTCATACCTTAATATGAAAGGAAATAAAAAGAAAATTGTGAACGAACCATTTCTGGCTCATTGTAGCCCAGACTGGGTGGATGCTGTTAACTATTAAAAGCAAGATTCTTATACCTACAGTAGCTAACAGATTCTTGGTCTCATACTGCTGAAACTATAAGAAGCATACAGTAAACCTCTGGATCTTGTTAAAACACAGATGTAAACAGTTGGTCAGAGATAGGACCTTAAAATTCTGCATTTCTAGGAAACTTACAGATGTTGCTGCTGGTCTGTGGGGTATTCTACTTACAGAGCTACAATATGATATCCAATAACATCTGGGTGAAAAATAATATACTTTGTTAAATTAGTGATTTTACTATTTAGTATGTGGTATAAATGGGTTTTCTAAACTCAGAATGAATGCTTTTCAATTATTAATGACATGTTTTTCTTTCAATTTTAATGGTTCATATCACAGATGGCACTAAAACTCATATACATGTAGCCCACACTGTCGATGAGCACTGCTGGATGGAACCCCATGTTACTACTCCATTGAAGACCATAGCTTCTGTCTCTCTACTTCTCCCCTGTCCCCAGGACACTAAATGGAATTGGGTTAAAATAATTGTTCAAAGTTGAACCAATGTAGGCCACATCAGAGATCCATTTTAGCATATAGGAGTTTAGGTTAATTAATGTTTCTGTAGCATATTTTTTTCATACTCTGGTAAAAAAAATGAAGATGTCTTTTATGGAAACTTCCTTAGCATAGCAGCTCTGTCTCCATGATCCTAACCCAATTAGAGCTGAATAATCAGAGGCAGAGTGCTTTTTATTTTATGTTGTACCTTTTAGATCAAGTAAAGTTCTGACTGAATGGTGGGATGCTTCAGTTATGTTTACCTTCAGAGGGATTACACATTTCAGTGACTAGCAAGTAGAAGAATCTGCAACTTCTGTTTTACATATTTGGGTTCAGAAATTACATTTTCTATTGATTATGGGTTTGTAAACATTCATGTTCCACCTGAAATTCCCACCAACACAAAGAGAGTAGAAAATATTTACATTTTTTATGCTTCTGGATGGAAACAGTCCAGAATTTGTTATCAAAAAAATAGTATGTGGAAATTTTATCTGGTATTCATGTTCTCAGTAAACATTTATTATCATAAAAATATAAAGGAAATTTCAAATGGAGAATTGTTTTATTTGTTAGTTTATTTTACTTATTTTAAAATATAAATGAAGGTATGAAGGCATTTAGGATATATAGTTAATTTTCAAATCACTTACCTATGGAGTAGCTTTTGATCTTTTAACACTGATTGTATCAACTACAGTGAACACCTCAATAATAATGCTGTCCAGAACATTTCAGAAATGCTTTATGTCATTTAGACGAGTTCTCTCAATAAAATTAAATTGATACTTAGAATTTTATCTTAAAGTAAAAAATCTATGCCAATGTATAACAAAGTCAGAATTCAAACCAGCTTTCTCTTCACTTAAAACTGATATGTTTCACTTTATCATATTCTCATGTAACACAGATTATTATAAACTTTAGCATTTAATTCTGATGTTTAAAAGAATCTTAAAACATGAAGTACTTAAAATGTTTCTCTACTTTTGATATCACAAATCTAATATTTACCTATTAATCATTGTCATCAGTCACTGCCTAAACATGCTGAGATTTTCTGCTACAACACATCCAACCCTTACCATAATATTTAAAATAGCAGGGTTATATTTTAAATTTTTAATCAATGTGATCTCTGTGATGTAGTTAACCAAAAACATGAGACTTAGTCTTTGACAGCTCAATAGGCTGATGACAGGGTAACTTTGCCACAAAATTGCAACTGGGGCAATAGAACACAGGAAATGATGCATACACATACAAAATGCTGTCAACCAGACATTTTTTAAAAAACCCATGCAAAGTAGTCACAGAAGGAACATCCATGAGTTTATTTATAAGTCTCTGTTGTCATCAAATTGTCCATTGAAATTGTACTCTATAGTTAGAATAGAAATTCTTACAGATTTTTCACTTACTTGGGTTTACAAAGAAAAAAAAATATGTACATTTGGAAAAGATTTTCATTGTATTCAATTCAAATTAGAAAAATGTTTCCCTTTTAGAAGTGTACATTACTTAGGGTAAAATACTAAAGCAAAGAATGAAATATTCTAAGGCACTTAAAGCTTTTAAATACTTTAAGTGGTTAAACAAAATAGGTAACTTCATCAGATTAAATCAGTTTGTATAAATTTTCCCAAAAGAAAAAGTCATTTGCAGTATACAGTGCATGAAACTATTTTTCCAATCATTAATAGATTAGATCAGATGTCTTATTTTTCTCTAGGCTATCTTATACATTTTATTCACATATAATTTTAGTAACATCCACTTATAAAATAATTAATATTTTTATTTAATGAAAATGAATGAATTCATTTTTGCAAAATCATACTTGTCAAACTGTGCCTTCTGCCTTACTTCTCAAAAGCAATATCCTAGCCCAGTGCAATAGTGTACACCTATAATCCTAGCAGCTCGGGAGGCTGAGGCAAGAGGATTGCTAATTCAAAGCCAAAATCAGCAACTTAGACTCTGAACAACTTAGACCTGTCTCACAAAAAAAAAAAAAAAAAAATTAAAAAGGAGAGGCAGTGCAGCTCAGTGGTTTAGAACCCCTGGTACAATAAAAAAAAATCATCATAATATCCAGTGTGTGTATATTTAGTAACTTCCATAAATTTAAACCCTAGTAATTCCATAGTATTCAATAACTATGTACAACTCTGGATTGTAGAAATGCTAATAATCAATGAATGATTATTCTTTTACTAACTTAGCATTTTGTTTACTGACCCTATTTTCAAAGTTTACCTAAATATTAGGATAATTCTAAGTTATCTGCACCTAATTGCTGAACAAACTCAATTTTTTATTACTGATAAAGAATAATAACTGATCCGTGTTTGAGTCAAGTTTAAATATCCATGCTAACTTTGTGTAGGGAAAATAGAAATTATGAAATAATTCACTTTATAATTGAGAAGACTTCTGAGACTAAAAGAACCAGATAGGAACCTGTACTTAGAAAGTTCCAGCAGCAGAGTCTGCAAAAGTAAATATAATTTAAAAACAACAAAAATAAATATAAGAATCAAGTAAATAACAATGATAAACCCCTAAATGATGACTCTACATTCTATAAAAGTAATCCAAACTTGCAAGCAAATTGGCATCTATAATAATTGGCCCAGAGTTTTTTGATGAAGATTTTCTTAAAAGATTATCTTAATAATTCTATATATAGGATTAAGGTCTCTGTATACAAGTTCTACCTCCTTGGACCTACCTCACTGGCAAACTACTGAGAGAAAGCCTTAATGTAAGAACAAAGGGAATCAACCTCAGACAGAAGACAACACATTTTTGTTATATCTGGTAAAACAAACAAACAAAAAAGATAGAATTAAAAATAGGAAACAGACATGCACACATTTTGCTCTCCAGACCTAGCATAAGCCTCCAATACAACAGTCCAGTTGTGTTTCCCATAACAGGGGTTGTGCACGCCCTTTCAAAGGCCAGCTCCTACAGCATTACACTGGATGACTTAGGGGCCTGCCTTCTTTCAGCTGGCAGATCTCCTGCCTTGGCTGGCAACAATACCTATAGGTTTGGATTGCTGCCTACAGAAAACCAATAGCCGTGTTACAACAAGACTACAAAGAAAGATGATTTCTCTTGCATTGCATACTGCTACAAAAGACTGATAAATATATAACAGTCTGAAATGAGCTTAAAGTCACCTGTTCTTTTTTGTTATTAATGCAAGGTTTTAGTCAACAAATACCTGTTGATTGTATAACTAGTGCTATGCATAGTTTTAGGATGGTGAAAATTTGGCAGTGACCAAAAGACTCGCATCCCTGTCTTCATAATACTAACCTTCTGCTGAAGGCCTGATTTATATAAGGCTGAAGTTATTTATTTTTAAAGCTTTAGTAAGATGTATTTCACATACCATACAATTCACCCATGCAAAGTGAGAAATTCAATAGTTTTTAGGATATTTGCAAAGTTATGGGAATCATCACAATCTAATTTTAGAACACTTGCAGCACCCTCCAAAGAAACCTCTTAACCATTAGCAGACACTTCTCCTCTCTCTCAATGCTCCTGCTCAAGACAGTAACATAATTCATGTCTGCATAGGTTTGCCAATTCTGGATATCTAATATGACTAAAGTCATACAACATGTAATCTGTTGTTCTTTAACCTACCCTGTTTTCAAGGGTCATCTATATTGGAGCATGAATCAATATTTCATTCCTTTTTGAATTTATGTGCTTCAAAACAGTTATTAATTTAAAATGAGACATCTCAGTTTATAATCTTTTTATTTTTTTCATATATCATAGAAAATTTCAGTTCTAATTGAGCATACAGCTTTAAATATGATAGTTTATCTTTATAGTAGAAACATTTTGGAGAGCATCCGGTCAACTTAAAGATGAAAAGAGAACTACAATAAGACAGTTTGCTGAAAGCCTGTCGCAGAGGCAGGACTAAAACTACTTCTAACACTCCTGGCTTCATTCTTTACCCTAGGGCTTATTTGGTGTGCATTTTGATAATCTTTAATTTCTCTTTGGGATTCCTCAATTGCTTTAAATTGAAACAAAATGATTTTAATTTCTTTCAGCTTATGGATTGTTTGATTTTCCTTAAGAACAGATTTTTATTTCTCTTTGGTAATATAAAAAACTATATAAATCAAGATAATAAGACTCTCTGATCACAATGTAATGACCAATTTTATTGTACTTTACAAAAAGTATGGCAAAAAAATAGTCACCCATTAAAATTGTGCACCCCATAATTTTCACTAACAACTTCTCTATCTCAGTTTAATAGGCTACACACTGTATAACTTTTTAAAGGGGAATAACTATCTGCCTATCATGTGTAGCTCTCCATCCATCGCTATTTCTGGACTGCCTAAAATTCTACAGCCTCTGTCTTTTAAAAAATCACAATGAACAATGCTTCTGATTATTTTGATGTTAAAAAAGATGAAATTCTTCAGTGTTTTCGGAATCTATAGTTGGGTTCTGTAGCTTCCAGATGAAGTGAATCTAGCTGACTGTCATCGAACCAACACCTACTATGATTTTCTTGAAAGCAGTCACCTTCCACTCCAGCCCACATTCATAAATCTGTTTGCACAATTATACATCAAGTTACTCAGAAGTTTCTGAAAAAGTCCTTAAGTTTTGAATTTTTATTTAACCCATCTTCAAGTTTTATTATGGTCCTCATATTTATTTTGTATTTTATTTCCTCTATAGCTTCTGATGTTGTAGCATTATTCTTTAATTTTTTCCCATTAAATCCTTTCTTTTTCTTCCCCAAGAACAACCACCACTAATATCTTTGGTTTATTATGAGTTAGGTTTAGATTTCCCTATCTCTGATTATGATAATGTAGTTTGGGTACCATTCTCAGATTTTGTACTTCAAAATTATACCTACCTCTTTGGAATGCTGGTAGGTGCCTACCTCAACATATACTCAGAATTCCTTTAGTATTCATTTTAGCTGATTTACTATTATACTACTGGAGGTAGAATTTGAGATATCATATTATTTCCATCTAAACATTTGCTTCCATTATATATATGTATAAGTATTATAGGACTCTCTTACCCATATAGAAAATTGACTAACTAATATTGGTTATTTTCTGTATCTATTATGCTATTTAATTCTAACGAATCTTAAGATACGTTTTAATCAGCAAAGTTGTATATAAAAGTATGTATGTTAAGAACAAGAAAGTTCATATGGTTGACAAAGGTAAATGAAGAATATTATCTCAAAATGACACCTGAGAACAAATTTCAAAACAGCTGCCTCTTAACTGCAGCATAAATACCCAACCGGTATTCTCACCTCCATTTTTCCTTTATCTTTTGTTATCAAGGCCTTAAGATTCGGCAAAATTTCCCAACCCCCATAATAGAGAATGAGTAGAAGTGTCTAGGCCAGCTGAGCTGTCTGGTGCTGAAATCATGGAAGCTCTCTGAGTCATAGATGTTCAATTTACAATAAAATCTTTTAATAATGAGTCCAGTAAAAAGCAGCACATAATAATTAAACATATTTTTGTTGGCATGCTAGGGATAAATTGTTTGCTTGGACTCCAAATTTATCTTTGCTCCTTTCCTAGAGGGTCACCTCTGTGGTATCTTCAGGTATACAATGTGAATACTTGGATGCTATCTTCAATTCTCAGATTAGCAACATTCCTGATATTCTTTCTCCACAGTTGCTAAAACTGAATCCTTCCTCAGCCTCTAAAGAAGTTCCTGCAAAGATGCTATAGGCTGTGTAACCTTACAACTAGAGGTTATAATTTTACAAATAGATAGATTTTGTTTGCATGGTTCTTCAATTTTTAACCACAGTACAAGAATTACATTTTATCCTGATTTCTTTAATTTTTATATTAATCTTTTAGTTATTTTCAGTTTTATAGGGCCTAAGGTAGAAAAATCTTTTTAGGAATATTAATAGAAATAGGAAATATGGAACTAAGAGGAACAACTTTGAAGTACCAGATGCTCGACAGCATGGGTAACAAGAAGGGTGACCATAAATCTTGGTTTAACATGCTTCCCTGGTGTATTTGTGAACAGCATAAACTGTCATATGCAAAATGTTCTGACTTGAACAAAAAGTTATGTGGTTAGCCACATATATTTATACATTAACACTCTAAAAATTAGCTATTCAGACATACATTTTGTTGTTGCTCCTGTGGGATTTTATATTTGAATTGCAAGTTTCATATGGGTGATGAGCTTCAATCACAAGCATTCTAGAAAATAGTATAGTAACTCCTTCTCTACCACTATTCCTAATATTTTCCTAGAATATTTCTCTTTTTAAAAGCTTCATAAAGATACCATTGACATATAAAAAAATATGTATATTTAAGGTGTACAACTTCCTGTTTTTTTGTTTTGTTTTGGTTTGGTTTTGGGGTACCAGGATTGAACTCAAGGGCAATTGACCACTGAGCCGCATCTCAAGCCTTATTTTGCAGTTTGTTTACAGTCAGGGTCTCACTGAGTTGCTTAGTGCCTTGCTATTGCTGAGGCTGGCTTTGAACTCATGATCCTCCTGCCTCAGTATCCTGAGCCACTGGGATTACAGGCATGCACCACTGCGCCAGGCCCTGTTTTGATATATACATACATTATGACAGGATCACTACAATCAAGCTAATTAACATACTATCTCTAGATCACTTATATCTCTCCATCACAGTAAAGTAAGATGTTAATTATAAGAGAAACTATGTGTGAACTGTTGGGGAACTCTCTGCACTATCTTTGCCCCCTTTAAATACCTAAAATTAGATAAATTAAAGTTTAGTTTTGTAGAAAATTAAACTTAGAATTACTAACTTAGAATTATTCTGTTCAAAGATTTCTAAATTTAATAGAATTCTTAGTTCACAATTGCTGCGATTTGGATGTGGCTTGTTCCCCAAAAATACATTTGTTACAAACTCCAGTGTGGTGCTAGTAAGAGGTACTTGTGGAATCTTTGGCAGTGTTATGTATTATATAGGAGATGCCCCCCAAAAAGCTCGTATGAGAGACAATGCAAGAAAGTTTAGAGGTAAATCATTGGGTTATGAGAGCTTTAATTATGCATCTAATTGGTGCATTAATCCACTTGAATGGATTAACTGGGTGGTAACTGTAGGTAGGTGGGGTGTGGCTGGAGGAGGTGGGTCATTGGGGATGTGTCTTTGCGGTATGTATTTTTTCCTTCTTCGGCAAAGCTTAGTCTCTCTCTGAGCCACCTTCTCCACCACACTATTGCACCATGAAGTTCTGCCTCGTCTGGAGTCCAGAGCAATGGAGTCAGTCATATATGGACTGAGACCTCTAAAACCATAAGACCCAAATAAATTTTTCCTTCTCTAAAATTGTTCTTGTCAGGTCTTTTGGTCATAATGGTGAAAAAGTTGACTAAACTAGGCAGGTGGAACTTAGTACCAAGAAAAAGATCATCAGGAATACTGTACCCAGAAAGAATTAATGTTGGTATTGTAGAGCAAGTTATTTCTTATAAAAATGGTTGCTGTAAAAGAACAAGCCTGGCTTGTTCACAAGTGACTCCCTGGCTTCCTGTCTCACCATGAGATACCTCTCACATACCCTCCCCCACCATACCATTTATCATGAAGCCCTAGGCAGAGTCTGAACAATTGCGGCCTGCCTGATTTTGGACTTTCAGTTTCCAAAACTATGAGCTAAGTAACTGTAAATGTAACTGCTTAGTAACTGTAAGCTAAATTGTGAGCTAACTGTGAGATTATTTATCTCTTTCCTTTTAAGTTACTCAGCCTCAGGTATTTTGTTTATAGCAATGAAAAATTGACTAATACATTACTCTAGGTTCTCATAAATGTTATATCTAGTTCACACCTCACCTCATTCTGAAAGTCCTACAGTTTAACACAGTTTGGAGAGGATGAGACAGACTCAATGACTAGAAGGTGGCCTCATTGAAACACCAACTGAGTAAATATGGCTCTTCATGTTTGGGACTCATGACTATCACTAGAACTCACTACTCTAACCCTGTAACAGTAGCAAGAAATTTAACCTTCATTAAATATGCATTGATAAGTGAGTGAGAATACCTTGCCTTATCTAAAGTGACACAATTACTTGGAACAAGTAATCGTATTAATACAAAATATTAATAATACAATATTAATACTCTTGCCTATAAAGCCTGAATACAAGCTTATCTCATAGTAGGTAGACTCTTGGACATCCTGAAGGATTTTCCCTAAAGGAAATTTGTATGTTTAGAAGTCCATGGCTCCCTAGTGTAGTACCCTGAACATAGTAGGTATCAAATAATTGAACCTCTAATGAGCTCATTAATGAGCCACAAGTAGAAAAGAAATTTAGACAAATTGGGAAAAAGGTTGAGATTTTCTTAGATGTCATTCTTCTGAGTAAATTACTCTGCTCAGAGGGATTACTTAAATGAAAGGTATGATTTTATAACATATGCAAACTTATTTTTCAGGAGTTGATTAGATTCATTCATTGGATGCTTTTCTATTTACCAGACTGTATGATTTTTATGCTAACTGTAACTCAAGGAAAAAAATAATAAAAGTATCATGCTATCAAATGACTTCATTTACAAACAGCTTTAAGGGTAACATAAAAATAGAAACCCAGTGGCAGACGTATTTTAAAGAATATTATGTAATTACCAATGAGCACAAAGAAGAGACAGTTTTCCTGCTATACATCAAGCCATAGAAAAACAAATGCTGTCTGGAAATTTCATTTTGTTATGCAATATACTTGTGAGGAGGTGGGAAGTTGATTGTAAATATAAAGCCAAGATAAAAGTACTACAAAAATGGAATTTTCATTACTGTGAAATCATTGTTTTAGCACTTGCATATTTTTTTAAAAAATCATAAGGAAAAAAATTTTATAGCATTGAAAGTTATTGACTTTAAAATCCTCTACATTTCCCTTCATTTTCGAGGTTAAGGTCATTCTGAGATCATGTAAAATAAATTCATAAATAAGTATAAAATTCATTGCTTTGAAAATGCTAACCTATTTTATTGTCAATGTCTTTCCTAATTTTTTCTAGAATCAAGATTATTAGTACATTCATATTATAACTTATTCTACTAACACATGAAGGCTGAGTATATGGAATGGAAGTTGAATTGAAAAGGATTAAACAGCCAAAATGGATATCTTAATGCCTAAGTCTTTCATGATATTTTTTTGTACCTTTCTTTCCAGTTGTTTGTACCTGCCAAAGGAAATTTTCTTCATTGCCTTTTCTGGATTAAAATTCAATATGGTCAATTTCCTAGGCTCCAGTTTTTTGCCTCCTTTTATTAAATCTGACTACATGTCAGGAACTCATCAAGATGACTCTTCTGCATACTGCCCTCTTGCTCATTTAAACTTTCCGTTGTTGGCAACAGAAGGCATAGAATGGGTGAAGCAAAGCCTTCACAGCTCATTCTGCCAGGGGTTCTGAAACAGACCTTTGTCTCCCCACCTTCATGACTGTTAGTTTTGTAGCCATCAACCGGCCCCCAAATTCTGGTGGCATTCAAAGACAAACATTTTTGCTCTTGATTGGTTGAAAACAGAAAAGGAAGGCCCAACTGGGAAAAATAGTATAACTTGCAATCTTGAAAAAAATAGTGGATACACCAGATGACTGAATCTGCATCTACAAACGTAAGGAATAGAGAAGTGAACTGAATTTAGCAAAAGTGCATTTCAATAAGCCAACATTACAAGTAAAGGCAGAAAGGCACATGCTTAGTCATCTTCTATTTGTATATTTAATGAGCAGTTGTTCTGAAGCAAGTACTGCATTAGGCTGGAGACATCTCAGATTCCATTCTCTTAGAGAGTTCATACTCCAGTGGGAAAAAATGTTGAAGATGAACAACAGTTAATCAACAGTTATTGAGGATGATAGAATGGTAATATCAGAGATAATAATGATACCTGGCATTTTTACATGTCTACTTTACATCAAGCA
Organism: Geosciurus inauris; assembly: GCA_004024805.1. Lineage (NCBI taxonomy): Eukaryota > Metazoa > Chordata > Mammalia > Rodentia > Sciuridae > Geosciurus > Geosciurus inauris. The sequence goes on along the minus strand of PVHX01000244.1, from coordinate 72,315 downwards.
CTGTGTCATATTTTCAGTCTTTGCGATCTTCACGTCAAACATCAGCAACAGATATTTACAAATGCAACAATGAGGTGAAGAAAAACTAAGTTCACCAGAAAGTAGAAAAAATAATGAGTGGAGAAATCAGGATTTGAATATTATTCTGCCTCAGTCTAAAACCCAGGTCTGTTAACTTTTTTACATAGCTTCTCAGAGGTCGTCAACAATTTGAGGTGGAAAACAAATGCTTTCCTAAAAAAGGAAAACATTATGCTTCATTTAGAGAAATATAATATTGAGAAAGAAGATGACATTTTACACATGAGTTTTTTACAGCATTGTGATTAAAAATCTTGAGTCAGGTATCCTGACTTAAAACCTAGTTCTGCCACTAACTAGCTGTGACTCCCTAGGGCAATTACTTAACCCTTTTTCTTCCTCGGCTTTCTCATCTATAAAAGGACTTACTTGAAACGAAATATCTCCTTTATTTAAGCTTTATATAAACATGAAATATGTTAACCATGTAAAGTGCTTATTATAGTACCTAACTATATAAGCAATCAATATTAACTACTGCAACTGTTATTATTCTGTACTCTGGACCACTTGGAACAGATCTGAAGTAGATTCCTCACTCTTAGGGAGGGCTGTTAATAATCATTTTACCTTTCCCCACAAATTTTCATTTCCCATGTTTCTGTGCTTCCTACACTTGAGGTACACATTAGTCACTTGTCTATTTGTATCTTTTTCTTCATGCCAGTGCTTTCTCTATATTTTTTAATCTTCCATTCTTACCCTTCTATTATATTCTTTAATCTTTATATTTCTACTCTTCTTTGTTTTCTACATTTCAAACTTTTAAAATTGATTATTATTTACTACATTTCTACATGATGTTTTTACAATCACCCTACTCTTCAACTCCTGCTGCTTGGTCAGTGTTTGGTAATGGTTACTCCTTCCCTTTTTGAGAGAAGTACACATTTAACATAATATGCACACACACAGGAAATGCACATTTGTTGATTAGGCGAATGAGTCTTGTTAACATCATTTTGTAAGTTCCTAATTCCTACTTAGAGGAGTAAGTAGAAAAGCAAAGAAGAGTAAGAGTCCCTTTACTTTGTATCTTTTTTCTTTCCTTTATTTTTGGATCAGACTTTTTTTCTGTAAGAGACATCATGTTGTATCATAAGGTATTATGTTGTATGTAATATATACTGTATTTTCTGTCATTTTAGAAAACATTTACTTTGGTTTGTGTGAACTCTTTTCATCCTCAAATATTTCTTTTTCATTATCCTTTGGATACATTACAAATTAACATGAGCATTTTCTGAACTGTAATCCAGTGCCAAGGTGGAGTGGGTTCTTTTGACCACTACATTGTTATAATCAAAACTCACACCGTAATTTTCCCTCAAATGACATCACAGGATTTTCTACCCAAAGCATAAATATCTTTGGATGAGGGAGGCAACCAGAAGAGAAAATAGATGTCAGAAAATTACATATTATACTTTGTAAGTTTTGTATTCAGCATATTTTGAGCCAACATCTGTCCTTTAAATGTAGTCACACATCTCCATGGATTTTTAATGGCTGGATATCCAAGCACAAGATACTCTGAAACAATTGACTGGCAATCAAAACCCTTTGAAAAATTATAAAAATGAACAACTTTTACTTCAGATGTGATAGCCTATTCCAATTTTATTTTCAAACTCGAGTAAAAGTATATTCAGTGCATCATCTAGGTGATTTATATCACACAAAAATCATCTTCCTCCACTGTCAATATGAAAAACTTCTCCATGACTAAGGCCACTCATAAGTGCCAGTTGAAACATGTCACTTTATGGTATCACCCATCATATCAATGCTATCCTGAGAAAAGTGTGAGAATGGAAAAAAATAGCCGTACCCCCAAGGCCGTCTTCTTACTTGTTATGTGAAGCACAGTGCTCAAGACAAAAGCATCAGCATCTTTTTTTGACCACTACTCAAGTCTGAGTATGTATGTGATTCAGTCTTGATTTGGGAAGCCTCAGAGTCTGCACTTCTAATGAGCGCATAGATGATACAGGCTGCTGCCAGCCTTTGAGTAACAAAGGCTCTAGGAAATCAAGGGTAACCATTATGGATGTTACACTGTAACGTGATGTTATTTTATGGCAGTATAAACTTCAATATGTATATCTGTGAACTACTTTGAAAATAGCAATATTTATTGAATGCAATATGAAATGAAATTCAAAAGTAAAAACTCTTATTAGAGGAAAGAACTGAAAATATTTTCTGAAGCTTAAGGATCAGTATGGAATAAAGAGGAATTTTATTAGACTATTGGAGGTCAATCTATTCACTAAAAACTGACACACAACATGTTGAGGTTATGTTTTAATTCAGCATTTCATTTGATAGTCACATCCTGCTGATGAGTGAAAAAGTTTTAAATGAGTTCTTGAAAATCTTGAAAAAAATCACTTGCTTTCATTTGTGTATGAGCAGCCTAAATTCTTTTTTTCACTAGGGAAAAAGTAAAATCAAAATGTTGGCAGTTCTTGTCAAACATTCTGAAATCTTTCTCTTAGTACACAAAGTTGTGCCATTGTTTTGACAGCTCTTTTTTCTGCTGTGAATGAAATAGTTTCTTTTACTGTTTGACTGATTTAATGCCTGGTAGGTGTGGCATATTCTGCTGGAGCAGCATTTTATAAAATGAAATATCAATAAGTTAACAAAATATTTGTAACAACTGCATCTACACAAAATTTTTAGGGCTTGTAGAGTGGCTAGAATCCTTGGAAATCAAATATTTCCTTATTTTACAAAAGAAAAATTAAAGGTCAAATAAAGCTTTCCAAGGTTCACTCAGCTAGCTAATAGCTAGGACTAGAGCCCAAATCTCTAGATACCTAAGATTATTTTTTTTCCAATGATAGTTTGAATTTTCAGCTTATCGGTGTTCAACTTTTCAAAATCTCAGAAAATAATAATGATGATAAAGTTATATGTGTATAATATGAGAATGAACCACATCAGAATTTATTTTCTCAATTTTTACTGTTTCTATTTAAATGATAGTAAAAATGATACTAAAATATACATTGTGAAATGAAAATTTGTGATGACAAGTTGAGAATTATGTATTCATTGAAAGAAACTTTTAATTAGGGGGTATAGGGATTATGTTGAAAATAAAATCAGATATTTGATATATATATATATATATAGTTGAAATATATACATTTTTTATTTCAAGTGCCACAGTTATAATCATGTTCACATAATGACAACTCCAGGCCCTCACGTGCTCTTTATGGCAGGAATCCAGTCTTTTCCTAATAGCACAAACTACCCATAAAAAGCTCAGCCTTGTTTGCCATGGCTTGTTGAATTTGTCCTCCTCACTGGCCTGCTAATATGGCAGACACATGACTGAGAACTCAGGTGTACTTCCTAAAGCAAGAGTTATGCAGCCTCTGGCCTTCTCACAACCTCTCTTTATGTACTCATAGTGCAATGTGCTCTAGTTCCAAAATCACACCCTTGGATAAAGTTCAGAGCAGTTCAGATATCCCGTACAAGTCCATAAGCAACAGGAATTGCCATAGAGCTGAAGCTCTGCCTTTGTCAAAGTGAAAGAAGTCTAGAAATCAAGTCTGCTGTAAGGCAGAGGCTTTTTTGATGCAACTGTTCATTCTTTAAGGAAGGATCCCTCTCAGTATTATGTTCATTAAGGAGGATCCACAACAAAAAGAATTGCTCTGAATCTTAACCATGACAGCTTTCAAAGAACAGAGTTTTCAGTTTGCTTGCTGTCTGTTTTTTTCAAGACCCACAATCATAGGTCTGAGTGTATTCCAGGATAAACCATACATTGCGCTGAAATTCAACCCTTCCTAAAACAATGTCAAGTGCAGCCACCACTGGGGAGTGTCTTCTGAACATGGCATGCCTGCTGACCTTCTCTGATGGCAAACCTGAATAGTCCCATTCTGGGATTTAGGATATTTCAGTGCAATAATTCTTCTCAAGGAGAAAGACCATAGTTCCACTATCCTTACAATGAGAAGTCTCTCTAGCTTTTAGGCAAAGTTTTGGCTGCAAATACTCTTGAGCGAGAAGCACTGACTAATAGCACTTAAAATCCAAGCTCTTGGCATGTCCAAATATCTCAATATACTCTTTTCAGAAAATAGAAATGTAGGTGCCATCATTTTACTGTGCTTTCACTATTGCACTTTGCAGATGTTGCAGTTTATACTAATAGACCATTCATGGTGACCTTGCATTGAGCAAGTCTTTCAGCATCATTTTTCTAACAGACTGTGCTCATTTTTCATCTTGGAGTCATACTTTGGTTATTCTGACACTATTTCACACTTTTTTTATTAGGATTGTATCTGTTAGAGTAATCCATGATCAGTGATCTTTGATGTTACTGTTGTAACTGGTGGTAGTGTGCCATCACCCTTGTTCATATAAGATGACAAACTAAATTGAAAGCATGTGGGTTTTGACTACTCCAACTATAGCCATTTTTCCATCTTTCTCCCTCTCCGTGGACCTCCCTATTCCTGGAGACACAACAATATTGAAGTTAGGTCAACCTCACAGTAGCTTCTAATTGTTCAAGTGAAAAAGTCACATATCTCTCATTTTTTACAATTTTTATTTGTTTTTATTAGTTATACATGACAGTAGAATGTATTTTGACATATTATACATATATGGAGTATAACTTCTCATTCTTCTCGTTGTACATAATAGAATTACATTGGTCATGTAACCATATATGTATATAGCATAGCAATGTCTGATTCATTGTACTATCTTTCCTATTCCCATTCCCCCTCCTCCCTTCCCTTCATTTCCCTTTGTCCAATCCAAAGTACTTTTATTCTTCCTTACCATGCCCTATTGTGAGTTAGCATCCACAAATCAGAGGAAACATTTGGTCTTTGGTTTTGGGGGATTGGCTTATTTCAATTAGTATGATATTCTCCAGTTCCAACCATTTACTGGCAAAGGCCATAATTTCATTCTTCATTATGGTTGAGTAGTATTTCACTGTGTATATAAACCACATTTTCTTTATCCAATCATCTGTTGAAGGGTACCTAGGTTGGTTCCATAGTTTAGTTATTTTGAATTGAGCTGCTGTAAACACTGATGTGGTTGTGTCACTGTAGTATGCTGAGTTTAAGTTCTTTGTGTATAAACTGAGGAGTGAAATAACTGGTTTTCTGTGGAACCTCCATACTGCTTTCCATAGTGGTTGCGCCAATTTGCAGTGCCATCAGCAATGTATGAATGGCCCTTTTTTTCCACATACTTGTCAACATTTATTGTGACTTGTATTCTTGATAATTTTCATTCTGACATCTCTCATTTTTAATCAAAAGTGAGAAATCAAAAGCTTAGCGAGGAAGACATGTTGAAAGCCAAGATAGGGCAAAAGCAGGACCTTTTATGCTAAATGGCCAAGTTGTAAATGTGGAGAATGAGTTGAAGGAAATTAAAAATGCTACTCCACTGACCATATGAAATAGCCTTTTTGCTGATAGGGAGAAAATTTGAGTTGTCTGGCTAGATAAAACCAGCCACACCATTTCCTTAAACTAAAGCTTAATGCAAAATGAAACTCTCTTCAATTCTATGAAGGTTGAGAGAGTTAAGAAGATTGCAGAAAGAAAGTGTGAAGCTAGCCAAGTTAGTTCCTGAGATTTTAAAAAATAGAAGTCATCTTCATAACATAAAATTGCAAGGTGAATCAACACCTGCTGATGTAAATGTACAAGTTATTCAGAAGTTCTAGCTCAGGTAACTGATAAAATTGCCTACACTAAACAACAGATTTTCAATGCAGATTGACAGACTATGTTGAAAGAAGATGCCATATAAGACTGTCATTGTTAGAAGTTGATTTCTGTCTTTAAAAAAGTTAAAGGACAGGCTGACTCTCTTGTTAGGAACTAACTCAGCTGGTGACTTTAAGTGGAAGCCAATGTCCATTTACTATTCCAAAAATCCTTGAGCCTTTCAGAATTATACTAAATGTACTATGTGTTCTTTAAATGGAATATCAAAGCCTGGATGACAGCACATCTGTTTACAATATAGTTTACTGAATACTTTAAGGCCACTGTTGAGACCTACAGCTCAGAAAAAGATTCCTTTCAAAATATTATTGCTCATTGACCATAACCAGGTCTCCCAGGAGTTTGGATGGAGATGGAGAATGAGATTAATGTTCTTTTCTTGCCTGCTAATATTCATTCTGTAGTATATATATCAAGGAGTAATTTTGAATTTCATGTTTGAACCTCAAGTGTTATTATTTAAGAAATGTACCTCATAAGGCTATATCTGCTGTGGATAGTGATTACTTTGATGGATCGGGTGAAGTAGACTGAAAATCTTCTGAAAAGGATTTACTATTCTAGATGCCACTAAGTATATTTATGATTCATGGGAAGAGGTGAGAATATCAACATAAATAGGATTTTGGAAGATGTTGATTCAAATCTTCATGGATGATGCTAAATGGCTTAATATTTTAGGAAAGAAAATAATTTGCAGGTGTGGTAGAAATAGCAAGAGAACTTGAATTATTAGTGGAGGCTGAAGATATAATGGAATTGCCACAATCTCATGATAAAATTTTAAGGGTTGAGAGTTACTTCCTATGAATGAGCTAAGAAATTAGTTTTTTGAGATGGAATCTATTACTGGAGAAGATGCTGTGAACAGGTTGGCAAGGACACAAAGTATTTAGAATATTTTATCAACTTGGTGAATAAAGCTGCAGCAAGGTGTGAGAAGATGAACTTCAATTTTAAAATAAGTTGTAGTGTATATAAATGCTATTAAACAGCAGCACCTGCCACAGAGAAGAGTCAAGCACTCTTTAAAAACGGAGAGTCATGTACCCCTGAGTTCAATCCCCAGGATCAAAATAAAAAGAAGAGTCAATCAATCAGCAAGCTTCATTGATGTATTATTTCAGAAATTGTCACAGCTACTCTAATCTTTGGTAACCACTGATTTCATCAGTTAGCAACTATCAATATCAAGGCAACACCCTCCACCACCAAAAAGATCACAACTCACTGAAGGCTCAGATGATTATTAGCATAGGTTTAGTAATAAATTAATTTAGTAGTACAATTAAGATATGTACACTATTTTTAGGCATCATGTTATTGAACACTTAATAGACTACAGTACTGCATAAACATAATTTATGTACACTGGGAAACCAAAAAATTTTGTGTAACTTGCTTGATTTTAGTGGTCTGTAAACAAACTCACAATATCTCTGAGGTCTGACTGTACATATTTTCCACACATCTGTCTATATAACTCACAGGTTATGGAAATCTGTTTCATCAGTGAAAAGACATACATTTGACCAAAGTGCATTTTATGAATTTTTAAAAATGTTGCAGAATTTTGTGTATTGACTATTCATAATAGGAATAAGAGTTTTGTTTTATTCAAATGTCTGCATATACTTTTAAACACTCATAATTATAAAGTTGTTCCATCTTACATTCTTATAATGGTATTTCTGAAATTTAGGAAAATAAGTTTCATTTACTTTGTGTAAGAAACCAAAGAATACAATACTCTAGTTTTACATTTTGAAAAATTCCATTAAAACTCAAGACATTTTCATACTCTTAGCTAGTTAATTTTTATATGCAGAAATAAATTTGGTATCTAGCTAATAAAACATTTTGCCAAAGACATTTAACCTAAGAAGACTGTGTTGTTATTAATGATTTCTTTCATTCAGTTAGTATTTATAGAATATCAACTGTTGCTGTGCACTGATCTGACTGCTGGGATAAAATATTGGAGTAAGACACATACAAGTGTTTGTTTACACTGGTATGTACCTACCTCCACTTATTCCTATTGATTTATAAACCTCACTGTTCTAAAAGAATTACAGTCTCCATCATGCAATTTTGAAACTGACCATATTAATTCAACAGTTTTTTATCAGTTTTTTTTTTTATTTCAAACATTATTCAAGGGCACAACAACCAAAACGGAAAATAATGAAAGATAATTTAAGATATTTTGAATCTGAGTTGGGCATCTAAAACATCAGTTTAAAAAGTTTATAATTTTTTCCTCTTAAAAGAAGAAATTCACTCTGTTGGGTAGTCTAAGCAAATAGCATATCTATTATGGTCAGCTAGAGTCAAGGAAGTTTTTGTAAGTGTACAGCATACAAAATGAATGACAATTAGGGCTTTGCTTGGGTGATAATGGAAGAGGTCAGCAGAAATATGATATGATATGAACTATCTGCCTGACTCCATCTTCATTCCTTTAGTTCCCTACTAAGCTCTACAATCGAAAGGACTGACCTTTGAAGGTTCCAATTCCTTTTCCAGGCTCCTATGTTACTGGACTTCTAACTGGGTTAACTAGTGAAAGAGCCAAATTCCTTCGCTCTTTCACTGGTATCTCCAACAGGAGCTATGTGTCTTCTGTGGCTCCAGCCTCCACTGAACAAGACTTCCAGCTTCTGCCTGAGAACCTTGCTCTGTACTGCAAGAACTGCCTTTTCCTTTGGTTCCTTCAGTCTAAGGGTGAAAGCAATTTCCTGCTCCTAATCCTTAGTTTCCCTCATTCATTCCTTCCTCCCTGTCAGCTCTTCAGCCTCTTCCATTAGCTATATTACCTGCCTTGAATTCTGTTTAGACTCCAAATGATATTTTGTTTGCTGACTGGACCCTGACAGACACACATATGTAAGCTATTCAGCATTTCTAGGCTAATATTAGGACCTTGTACTAATAAAGTATCCATTTACAGTATGGTCACAGTTCCATTTTGTCAAAGCAACTCAATGAATTTTTCAATGGTTAGTATATCAAATTTCCTTGACTGAAGCTCCTTTGGCCAAGCAACAGAAATTCCTTCTTATTAATTAGCTTTTCCCACAAAATGCATGGGTAGGAACGTGGGTGTGATTTAATAAAGAAAACCAAAGGCAGGAAATAAAACAAACAACTTGTAATTTTAACGTCATGTATTAGCTGGGTGGCTTAAAACAACCATTTATTGCCTCAGTTCTGGAGTCTGAAATCAAGGTTCCAGCAGGGCCATGCTTCTTCTGGAGGCTTTGAAGGAGAATTTGTTCCCTTGCTCTCCTCTTCTCATGGTTGCTGGCAATCCTTCCCTTTTAGATGCATGACTCTAACCCATCTCAATAGTTGCATGGTATTCTGTGTACCTCAGTGTCCAAATTTCCCTCTTATTATAAAGACACCAGTCATTGGATTAATCCAGTATGGCCTCAATTCATTATAATGACAGCTATGGAGAGCCAAACAAGGTCAAATTCTGGTTTCCCGTTAGACATGAATTTTGAGGGACACTCTTCAACCCTGTACACATTAGAAATGAAGGGTACATTTTCCTTGCCATAAATTCCAGTAATTGAAGTAAACTGGGAGAGTCTTTTCCATATAACTTAATAGTGAAAACAATCGTAAAAAAGTATACTCACTGTCAGCTGTCAATCAGTTATTGAATATTTCAATAGTGCACCATGTACTGGGGGTACAAAATACTTATTGATATTAAATATGGTCCTAAGTATCAAAATAAAAACTGACAATGAAACTTCCAGAGAACAAGTGTGTTTATTTTGAATATAAGATTTATCTCACACTTATCTGCTGAAAAGCTTGTAGTTAAGAATGTTAAATAGAATTTAAAATTTTTTATTAACCAAGTAGCAAATTTCTTATATCAAATAGACTATAAGTACATCTTAAATGAGTGACAGACAAAACTGTCTTAATTTTTTTTCTGAAGAGTCTGTTTTCATTTGAAAACAATTTATTTTAAAAGTTGCTTTTAGTTTTTAAAGATGGTTTCAATAACTCAACTAAATGTCTTCAGTCTCTTTAGCCTCTTAAATCTTAAATGATCTTCCATACTTGATGTTATTGTTTACAAAGATTAATATTTTAGGTAATGTAGCACTAAATTTTCTATTAATACATAAAATTAATTTAAGACATTATAATTGTGCAATTTGTGGGGTTTTTTGGATTTGAATTGTTCTTTTAACACAAGTATGTTAATTTATAACTACAAACATTTATGAAGATTTGGAAGAAGATTTGGACTCAGATGGACACACAGGGCAGAAGGCCACATGGTGAGAGAGGCAAAGAATGGAGAGATCCATCTACAAGCTAAGGAATGCTTATGAATGACAGAATCCCTGAAAAGACCAGGGAAGATTGTTTCCTAGTGCCTCTGGAGGGAGCATGATCCTGTCAATACCTAGATTTTGGACTTTCAGCCTCCAGAACAGTGGAAGAATAAATTTCTATTATTTTAAGTCACCAAATTTACTACAGCACTAGCAAAGTAATACATATGCCTAGGTATATGCATGGGACAAATAGTAAAAACATATCCATATAAAGACTTTTCCACAACTGTGCATAGCAACTTATTTGTAATAACCCCAAACTGGAAACATTTGAATGTTTACTAACAGATGAATGGATAAACAAATTGCGGTAAAACATACATTGGGATACTACTAAGAAACAACGGGTGATTTGAGACATGTAACAACAATGAATATTAAAAATAATTATGCTGGATGAAAAAAGCAAGGAATTAAAATGTGCATGCTAGATGATTCCATTTATGTAAAATTCTAGACAACTCCAAATAATCTGCCATGATATAAAGCAGATTGGTGGTAGCCTTGGGATACATGGGAAGGGTGTGCAGGAATAGAAGGAAACACAAAGGGCCATGAAGAAATTTTTGTGAGTGATGGAAAAAGTTCATTATCTTGATTTGTGGTGATGGTTTCATGGCTGTATACATATGTCAGAGCTCATTAAATTATACACTTTACAATGTACTATTTATTGTGTGTCAATTATACTTCAATAAAGCTGAGAAAAATTGAATTCACTGGGACGAATGCCATGAGAAAGAAAAACCCTGAGATATTTTGGGGATGTGCTGGGAAGGCACTTAATCCAGGCTAATGCTTGGAGGCATAAAAATGTGACCTGGAGGAGACACCACATCTTAACATGGAAGGAGGAATAAACCTATCTGGAAAAGTGGAACTCAGCTAGGAGGACATCCAAGCATGAGGAAGTGAAATGTACAAAGACATAGAGGCAGATAAGGTGGGAGGTCTTCCACAATCTGAAGTACTTCACAACACTGAAGAAAAGCAGGTAAGGAGAGAGGTGGAGGAGAGGAAGCTATAGAGAAAAGCAGGAAGGATAGATGAGACCCAGATTCCATTTTAATGAGTTGAATTTTCTCTAGAAAGTTATGTGGAACTTTTGAGTACTGTTAAATATGACATGCTCTGTGCTACTTCTTTGAAACAATTTTTATCTAAGAAAAATAAGTGGCTTATTAATCATAGACAATGTAGGCATTTCTGAGGGAAAACATTCAAAAATTCTTTCATCAATTATAATTCAATTTTATTTATGCTTAACATAGTTCTTTGAAATCATATTTGTTTATAGTAAATTATACTGCAGATGTGGACTCATCCTTTCAGCAATATAAACCTTAGCTAGTATCACATTAATATATACATACACACATATTTAAAATTATAATACTTTTGTGTTGTCTAGATTTTATTTTATATTAAAGACATTGTTCTAAATCCTTTAAATCTTAAATGCCTGTTCCAAAATTTCAAACCTCATACCTCTTAAGTGCCACCAGAAAAAAACACTAGAATAGTACAAAAAATAATGGTTTGTATAAATCTATTATAGTCACATTTCCGCTATTTCTTCCTGTTCTTGTCTCATCATATGATGCTCAATGCTAATGCCTGTTATACATTCTTCCTTACTTTCAAATATGTAAAAAAAAATACACATCTAGATGATTTGAGTACCATTTCTGTTCATAAAATCATATTGTTCATATATATGCAACTTGTTCTCACTTAGCAATCCATCATGGTCATTGCTCTGTTCATTTCTACTTTAATGATGAAAAACACAAAATATGCACCTCCTATATGCCTAAAGCTTAAGCTTCTCTCCAGAATTGGCACTTCTCAGTTACATGCAACACCAGCCAACTCCATCTGTGAAAGTCCTAAGTAAATTTCTATCTTGGATATGCTGAGAACAATGTCCCCTCCATCTAACACATATTGTATTGAAAATGATGAATTTTCATAAACCTGATGAGATTATTATTATTTTCCCTCTAATTCTTGGCTCTTCCAGATCACTTTTTCTAGAATTTAAAGAAGAAAACTCCTTTAGTTGATATTCTTGTGAACTGCAGAGCCTGAATTTTCTCTGTTGAGCCTGAGTTCCCTATGAAGTGAAACAAAGAAGGAATTTCAAGTAGAAGCCTTACTAGGGCACTCTATTAAGGTATAAACACACAAATAAGTCTTGAGAGTCTAGAATTTCTATAGTATTCACTACAAAAAACAATTGCAGAATAATAAATTTGAAGATTTATTTTTGTCTTTAGCCAAACAAGTTAGATTGGCCTGGGGAAAAACACTAATATTTAGATGTTGGCCACAAATATAGATGATGAAAGAGCACATGCATGTTTGCATATTCTGTGTTACAATCCAGAATTTTAAATATCCTTAAAATAGATGGACAACCAAGCCTGTCCAGACTTACAGAACCATTTTTTATCCTTTGAAATCAAACTGTCAGAGCCATGAGTAATGCTAATGGAACACTATTGCTGAATTGGAATAAATGGAATCCACACAATAACAGATCCTTTATGAGACATTTTTACTTTGAAATTCTTTTCTTTATGAATCTCATAACCAAAAGAAATCATTTACAATTAAGAAAAGAATGGGCCATACTTCTTCTTGACCACAGAAGAATAAGAATTTGGGTTAGGTAAGCTCCTAGAATTCCAACGAACATTGAAGTACTACAAATAATAGAAGTTATAAGAATATATGCTGAAATAAGAAACTGAAATATCTTAACCATAATTAGAGTCACAGAATCCAAGAAAATCTCAACAATTGGAATAGTTTATATAGTTTATGAGATTTTCTTATATAAGCTATCACATAAAGACATGTATCTACTAATACACACACGTACATTCATTCACAATAAAATATCTTTGGGATTTAAATTTATTCACCACCTTCAATTGTTTTGATTTCAAAATAAGAGAACTGTAAGGAAAGGATATTATAAAAATATAATCTGTATATAATTGAATAGAATTAGTAAGAAATTTTAATGAGAATACAGCTGTTATTAGCAATGACATATTCTCAAATGAAAGCTAGATATATTGCCAAGGTAATAAATTCTAGTTTAGACTTGAGAAAAATTTAGTTTTAAGCACCAGCATTAACAAAAACAATATGTAAACCAGTGACAAAGAAGGTTCTTAGGAAAATGTAAAAAGTTTAGAAAATAATTATCTGCAGCACATTTTTTCAGTTATGTGATCTTCTTTAGGAAGTTCACAAAACCACCTTTTAAGAAAATTTTTTTGTGTTTAATCAATGCAACCACACAGTAAATTTTTATATTGATGTGAAACTACATTTTTCAGAGCTGTTTCATTTGATTATCATGAAAATACTGAGGGAAAGAAAGGCAGAGCAAACAGAGATTGTGTTTTCATCTTTACATTATTCTGGGCAGTAAGAAAGTGCTCACTAAATGTTTGGTTAAGTAAAGGAGGGTAGGGGAAGGAGAGAGAATTCAATAAAGTTTTGTGAATGGGAAAGCCAGAAATGAGGTTTATGTTTTAAAATGTGTACTTTCTACTCTGTCTCTTCTCCCTATTGTTGAAAACTAATAGTCTATAATTAAAATTCATAATAGACTTTAAAGTTCATTAAAGTCTTATAATTTAAGCTAATTAATATATTTTAATATGAGAAAATAAGAGTTATTTTACATGAATCCCTTTATGGACATGATATTTACACTTATCTAAATGATATATTTCAGTTGAAATTCCTTATAAGTGGTAAAATATTATGTGAAGTAAAATAATAGATACAGTCACTAATGCATTTCCTACTATGTCAAAATCCAATCTATATTACAGGAGCCTCTAATTCTAACAGTGCTCTTTTATGGAAATAATTATGTCATTATAAGAAGGCCTCAGTGTACAAAAACAGTGTGTGTTTAAGAAGTAATTATTGTCATGTGTAACTATAATTCACTAATAAGAACATTTTTAAAATCCCTGGATGAGGTGCCTGTGAGGCAGACCCAGAATCACTCTATACCCACAATCTCCACACCAGAATCACTCTAGGAACTGGATAATAAAAATATTTTTGAGCCCTACCATAAACCTAATAATCTAGAATCTCTGCAGGTGGGGATGAGGGTATTAACTAATGATCCAGGGGTCTTTATATCCACTAAATTTGATACATTGATTTTGAGACACCTGCTTTACCTACCCCAAATGAGGATTTGAACTTACTTACAGTTCTAGGGCCAGGCATTTATAGGACAAAAATCAGTGAAGCTAGAGAGAATTTTATAATGTCTCTTGGACACATGCACTTATATGCTACCACAGAAGTCATTTCTAACTTTACCAGACCAGTGTTACAAACCTGACCAACATATTTTAAATAAACAAAAATGCACCCTACCATTGTCAAGTAGGAATTTTTCAGCATTTAATAATCTATTTAGGGGGGGAGACTAATTTAGGAAAACCAGCTTTTTTCTTTTTACAATATTTAAAACAATTTTAACATATTAGTCATTTTTAAATAGTGTCTTTTTCACTGAATTATTTAAGACTAGGTGAGAAACATCAATATATTGTTAACTTCAAAACAAAAAATCACATTTGTGTGTACTATAAAATAGCCTTAGTATAATACAGATATTAAAAAGCAACTTAGAAAAGAGTATATAATTTTTTTGATGTAAAAATAAAGTAGATTTTCAGGAAGTGCTATTATTGATACATGATATACTTGTGAGTGCATACAAATGTAGCATTATGTTTGGATTTAGTGAATTTTCCACAAAGCATGCTTTTGAAATAAAATAAAATAATAAGTGCTGTATTGAAAGGTTCAGTTGAATACATGAATAATAAAGGTCCAATTGATGAATGTTGTATTCTTTATATGCTTAATCAATATTTATTGAGAACATATTAAATTGCAGTATTTATGCTTGGTTCTTGGATGGGGTAGTGAGTAAGACAGCCATAACTATATGGCTTACTGTCTATTGGAAAGAGATGGGCAATTATTATTTACTCTGTTAGGTGACATAAGGGAAGATATCCAGGAAGGAATAAGACAAAAACTCTGAGCCCAGAGAGAAGCAATTAGGGGATGCTTCTAGAAAGTAGAATCAGCTTAACTGAAAACTAAATGTTAAGTAGCTGATAGCCAAGTAAAATGCTGATAGCCAACTAAAAGGACAGAATCAACCTAGTGCTTTAGGAACCTACAAGCAGTTTAACATGGCTATTACTTAGAGTGAATGTGTGTCTCTGTGTATGCAAGAGTGACTGTTGCGTATACAGCCGGATATGAGATTAAATATGAGGCTAGTAATGCAATCAATCAGTGACTGAATGGTGAAGACACGCTCATATATTTGGATTCTGTCCTAAGTACAATAGAAATAGGATTTAATTGTTTAAAATGACATGATCAGATTTTTGTTTTAAGAGTTAAGTACAAGCCGGGAGCGGTGGCTCAAGCCTGTAATCCCAGCACTTAGGGAGGCTGAGACAGGAGAATCGCGAGTTCAAAGCCAGCCTCAGCAATGGTGAGGCGCTAAGCAACTCAGTGAGACCCTGTCTCTACATAAAACACAAAATAGGGCTGGGGATGTGGGTCAGTGGTCGAGTACCCCTGAGTTCAATCCTCAGTACCAAAAAAAACAAAAGAGTTAAGTATAGCTATGACATAAAAATAAGCTGAAGGAAACCAGACAGGAGTTAATAAGACTAATTAGGAAACTGTTAGTTTCCAGGGGAGTGGCAATGGTGGTTGAGACTAAGGTAGTACTGACAAAAATGAAGAATGAGAATGGTAAGACTTGCTAATATTTGAATTTGAGAATAAAGGAACACAAACATTTAAACTACATTGTTATTTCTAGCTTTGTAAATTGAATAGACGCTAATGTTATTTTCAGAGGTAGCATAGAAGAAAGAGCCGTTTGGTAGGTGGAGGAGTGAGGAAAAGGTGAAAAGTTCAGCTTGGAACATTTTAAACTTGAGGTGCCTGTAAGACATTCAAGTGGAAAAGTCCAGAGGGCATTTGGACCAATTCGATGCTTTGGGTAAAAGCATTGATGTGGGAGGCAGCACATCACATGTGATAAGAAGTCACATACACCGATTTAATTTCTGAAGTGCACAGAGTGAGATGGAGAAAGCCTAAGACATAACTGTGATGCCTAATGGACACTGAGGAGAGCTTATAAAGGAAATAGGGACAGCAACCCATAGGTAAGAAATATGTGAGACAAGCCTACTGATGTAAAACGAACTTGTAGAGAATAGATGTGGCTTAATTGTTGGCAAATAAAAAAAGTAAACATCCATTTTGCAGGAACTGTCATTGTGTTAATGAAAGTGATTTTTAATCATATGATAAGAACAGACACTGATTTTTCAAGGACAAGGAATGAGTAGAAAGTGAGGATGTAAAAAGAGTCAAACTACAATTTGAAAAGGTTTGACTGTGAAGGAGAAGACAAATATAAGGCCTCGAAATACATATATGTGTGGATGACCTTTAACGTGGGAGGTTCTTCAGCTGCTGGAAGGCTGAGGAATTCATCTAAACATAGAACAGTTTTAAAATATAAAATGAAAATTAAGAGCCAACTTAGAAATTATTTGATTAGAATATTGAAAGATTAATCAAAAGATTGAAATCAATGTTTGCAAAAATAATTCTTTATTCCAAAATACATAACATGAAGCTAAATTGACAGTTTTTACTTTAAGAAAGATGGAAACAACTCTGCTGTCAGAAATAATACATATATACTACTAATTATATCTATCACAACAGCCCTGAAAAGTGGGAGTGGGAAGAAGGTGACTGATTTAGGGAACCAAAATCATAAAATAAATTCCCTCTCATCCCACAAAACTTATCCACCTTCCCACAAGTAATATGTTATTTCCATACTGACAACTGATCTATGGAAATAGAAAAGGCAGTATTATAATTCTTTTAAATTTTAAGATTCCTTTCCTTCACTTTCTTACACCTCATATAACCACATGTAACCTTAAGGCAAAATATGTGTCCTTAACCTCACTCCATTCCTTTTTCTCCTGACAAACCCACCTAGGCTAACGTCTGTCCTGTAGAGTTTTCCATACTTTCCTTTAGGCTTGTTTATACTGTGGTTTTGCTCATAAATAGTGCATTCACCAACCTACAACACAGCAACCTATTTAGAAAGACTGGGTTTCTTCTTGAATATAAAAATATGGACTTTCACTATGAAGTGAGTAATAAAAGAAACCTGGCAGGCAAGTTATTTCCAAAACTGTGATTATAAATATGAAAAACAAAACTCAATTAACTGCAGTTCTTTATTTGGTTATTAATTAGTATGCATGCATGTACAATTATACTTACTGTCAAGGTACATTTATTTGATTATTATAAGAAGATAAAAACTACACACATTTTATCATTGTAGCACTGAACCAAAAGAAATAGTTAGAATATGATAAATTAACTTCTCTTTCTCTCTCTCTCTTTTCTCTCTCTCTTTTTCCTACAGCAATCTCAATCTCTGCAACCAGACCTGAAGAAAGAAGGAAATTGAGCAAACACCAACTTAAACAAACTTCCTCAACCTGACATTGAACACTAAAATAAATAAAAATAATTAATCCTTTTGGGGCTTGGAGTCATAGTTTCCAGAAGTAATCTCTTTTGGAAGCAAAGGACACACTAAAACTACCAAATTAGTGCCTATGGGTAAAATTTCTTCTAGGTATTTTTAAATTATAAGTTTATTTCATCCTTTTCCATTGCTTCTTAAAACTCTGTTCCTTAAAATATGAAAATCTGTTTCTTAGGTAAAGATAAGCCTCGGAACAAAGTGAAATCCTTATTCTTTACCTGTTCAGTAATATTCTTTTAGAGAGTAAAATAGGAAAGCTATAATTCAATCTTTGTATAAAATTTGTATATTTAATTTTTCTTCATGTTAAATAAATTAAAGCTTCATTTAAATATTTGATCAAGCTGGGCATGGCGGTGCACACCTGTAATCCCAGCACTTTGGGAGGCTGAGACAGGAGGATTCTGAGTTCAAAGTCAGCCTCAGCAGCGACAAGGTGCTAAGCAACTCAGTGAGACCCTGTCTCTACATAAAACACAAAATAGGGCTGGGGATGTGACTCAGTGGTAGAGTGCCCCTGAGTTCAATTCCTGGTACCTCCCCAATAAATAAATAAATAAATAAGTAAATATTTGATCAGACTACATATTAGAATCCTAGCTTAATATGAACAGGAACTATCACCTATTGTGTCTCCTATTTTATTCCAAGAGCATAAAGCAGGGCTTGGCAGAGTAAAAGAAAATAAAAGTTGTTTAAACAAATTAATTTGTTTCATTAACTAAATCTTCATTAAAGTAACTTGAGTCTTAAAAAAAAATTCAGGAGCAAGGCATGGTGGAGGCCATGCCTAGAAAACTGAGTAAAATCCTGTCTCAAATTTTTAAAAGGGCTGCGAGTATAGCTCAGTAGTTGAGTGCTTGCCTAGAATGTACCAGGCCCTGGTCCAATTCTCACCTGCATAAAAATTAAAAAAAAAAAAAAAGAATGAAAACCAAGAAAATTTTTGAAAAATAAATAAATAAAGATCAGGATTAAAAAACTGGGAAAAGTCAGAGTTAGTAAAGGGGGAGTTAATACTCAAAAGCATCTTGAAAATGACTTGTGACCTTTGACATTGTAAAATAGACATTTTTAACAAGATCTACATACATTATCTTGTTACTTCTGTTATAGTTTGAACAGTTTGTCCCCTCCAAAACTCATGTTAAAATTTGATGGCCAATGTGGTGGAATTGGGAGGTGTGGCCTTTAAAAAGTGGTTGAGTCACTAAGAGAGATTACTGTCTTCTCTACAGAATAGATTAGTTATTGAGAGAGTGGGACACAGTGAGGCTGCCCCTCTTGTTTGTCTCTTTTCCAGGAAATGAAGCAGCATAAGCCTTTCACCAGAAGCTGCCACCATGTCCCTGGACTTCTAAATAAACTGTGAGCCATGTAATCTGCTCTCCTTTCTAAATGACCCCATACCAGGTATTCTGTTATAGGAAGAAAATGGACTCAGTGAAATAAGCCACCGTTAAAATATCTTCTTATAGGCGGTAACCATCCTGTTTATTTTATATCTTTCTAATTTGATAAACCGTATTACATTGGCCAGTGTTTAGTTTTAATTTTTGTGGTCTCATTTATGACTGACTTTAATTTTTAGTTCTTAAGTTCGGGTGATGTAATAAAGACAAAGACATCCACTTAAAATTAATTTTTAATCCACTGTGGTGTTTCTTATTTTTTTCTTTTTAATTTTCAAAATAGTATAGAACTAAAAGAAACAATACTTTGTTGCTCGTTTCTATAAGATTTCTGTGACTCACTTCCCAGAGATTGGCTCTAGGCCTCTTCAATTTTCATGTTTTGTTGGCTTTATATCTTCCCAAGATAAAAAAATCTGGGGCAGAGAGAAACTTTTAAAAGGGAGCCTATCAGAACATGTTGACTAAATACCACCTACATTTGCGCAGAAGCCAAAAAATTAGGTGAATATCACATTACTCATCACCCACACACAAGGGTTGGTCATTTGTGGCCCCATCATAGTAGAGGTCAGTGTGGGGGTGGACTTGAAACCTAATTGTTTTCTAATGTCCGTTTTCTGAAAGAAGGCACTTGTGGTGAACATTCCATGTCCATGGCCGTCTCTGGAATTTAGAAAGTGCTTCTTGGCACCCTACTTACCACACTCACACTTAACCTGACTTTCTCAATGACTACAGCATTATGATGGAGAGAGAGAATTTTTTATCAAAAATAGAAGTTTAAAAAAAAAGGTCACCTGAGTAACTTGTTCCACTGAACTCAATGTTGAGCTGTTACATTTACAGGGTGATCATTAAGGGAGAAAAACAACACATTTCAACCTTGAGTAGAAGAAACAAAATGTATTTATCCCCTTCCCTTGTTAGAACGGTTTATAATTTTTTTTCATATCTATGACTGTAGTGAAACTTCCTCGGTTTTGAGAATAGGGTGTAAAAAAAGCTGTGGGAGAATTTTACATCTCAGAAATGTGTGTTGGGTTTTTGGATTTTTAGGGGGAGATGGAATTCTGGTAATGATTAAGGGTTTGGAGTAATGTTTGCTTTCATTATTTTCTTTCTTTTTTTTTGCCTAATTTTGACCCTTTTTTTTTTCTTTTAGAGGTAACTTGAATTTTTCCTATATTGTGTCCTGTTAACCTAGTATAGGAAGAATTTGGAAAGCTAATACAGGAAGTAAAGACACATCAAGAATAATGTTAATTTAGTATTCTGAAGTAGTTCTGAGTATGTTGATAAAAGAAAATAGGTTAAGAAAAAAGTAAGTTCATAAGTTTCTTGACTTAAATATTAATATTTCAGGAAAAGATGGTAGAATAGTCATACTTTCCCTTTCTTCAAAGCCCTTTAAAGTTCCAATAAATTTATATTGAAACAGCAATTATTCATGATTATTCCTCTTATTTTATTATTATTTCTTAAAGCATAGTCAGGAGACGTCTGTGTGGGAGCCTCTGTGTGTGGAGGCCCAAAGAGGGATTCACATAGCTGGCTGGTATGAATAAAACAAAGGAGTGTTAGATGACATATTTAGGTCAGTTTCCTAATGGTTTATGTGTTAGTCAGCTTTGTGTCACTGTCACTGAACTACCTGACCTCCAAGAAGATCTTTGAGGAGTAAAGTTCAGATTGGGCTCACTGTTTCAGAGGTTTAGTCCATGACTGGTCCACTCCAGTACTCTGGGCCCAGGGAGTGGCAGACTATTATGGCAGAAAGGCATGGTGGAGGAAAGCTGCTAAGCTCATGGCAGCCAGAGTGGGGCAAGGAAATTGGTAGGTGAGGAGAGTGGAGAGTGGAGAGGAGAGAGGGGAGAGAAAGAGAGAGAAACAGAGAGATGGAGATAGAAATATAGAGATAGAGATAGAGATAGAGATAGAGATAGAGATAGAAAGAGAGAAGCCAGGGACAAGATATATTCCCCAAGGACACTCCCCTAATGACATACTTACTCCAGTCATATCCTACCTGCCTATAGCTACCACCCAATAATCCAATCAATTATTAATTCATCAAATTGATTAATCCATTGATGAATTTACATTAAAGTTCTCATAATACAATAATTTCACCTCTGAACCTTGCTGCACTGGGCATCATGCTTTCAAAATAAGAGCTTTCAAAACGTGAACTTTGGGAGGATTTCCTGACAATGGGCAGATTTAGGGAGAATAAAGTTTTGAGGTAATTCTGGACTATTAGACTAACACCAAGGAAGCAGAAGGGAAGAAATGGATAGGGGAGATCTAACAATGTCTCCTTACTTTAACAACAAATTAGGTCCCAAGCCAGTGTAGTCTCTCCCTAACCAAGGCAGGAAAGAAAATTTTACTTATTATCAACACCTAAGCCGAGCCGGGAATTCAGCCATCTAATTCAGTTTTCATGTATGTTGGAAGAGGTACATGTATATGTGACTTATTTAGTAAACAAATATTAACTAAATGTTTACTCCTCCAGTGTTCTAGACACTTGGAACATGACAATGAGTAATGTTCATAGCCTCATGGACTTTATATTTTATATCCTAGTAAAGAAACTGCATTGAATAAATATATCCAATAGAAAAACTCTAATTACTCTCCCCTCTCTGCTCTCCACTCTCCCCACCTGCCAAATTCTCTGCCCCGCTCTGGCTACCATAAGCTGAGTAGCTTTCCTCCACCATATCTTTCTGCCATAATGTTCTGCCTCTCCCTAGGCCCGGAGTACTGGAGTGGAGCAGTCACAGACTAAAGTTCTGCCAATTGAGGCAAAGAAAATTGAACAAGAGTTCAATAGATGAGATGGTTCTGGGTTACACAATATGTTCAAGAAGGGCCTCATGAGGAGGTGATTTTGAATGGAAACCTCAAAGAACTGAAGGGGAGAGCCAAACAGAGGAAGATCATTCTAGTCAAAGAAAAACACTAGTGCAAAAATTCTGAAGCAAGAACAGGATTAGTGTGTACAAGGATCAGCAAGAAGGCTGATGTTTAGGAGGTGAATGACATGTGCTACTACACAGAAAATACAGAAACTTCCTATTCTGACCACCATCATTTTTTTGGTATAAATTTAAATAATAAACCAATGGTCAAGAGACCTTTCCAAAACTGAAATCACAACACAGAAAATTCAAGATGAAGGACATCCAAACCATGATGGAAAAAGTAGTAGTATTATAAGGAATAAAGGAACAAAAGAATTTTCAAAGTTTCACTTTTTTATTTTTGGAGGTGGGGGTATCACTATTCTCCTAGGCTGGCCTTGTATTGCTGAACTTAAGCAATCCTCTTATCAGTCTCCTGAGCAGCTAGAACTACACGTGTGTGCCACCACTCCTGTCTTATCCAATTTACATTATAATTGAGGTGCTATTATGACCATGAAATAAGAACAGACAACTAGATATGAAAAGGAGAAAGATGGATTTTTAGAAATAAAATTTTAAATTATTGCTTTTGACTTATATACACGTAATCATAGTATACTTTTTAGTGAAACAGAACTGACCTGAGCCAAACACACTGGAAATGCACTTCCAAGAAAGATGGGAAATTGGGATATTGTTTTTGCTTCCCTGTTGAGCTGATGAGTTTCAGGCACACACCAATTACATACTCACTGGATTAGGAACATCATTAGAATACTTTTTTTCATATTTAAAAACCAAGTCAAATTCTTAGTTTCATTCCAATGAAACAAAAGTGACTACTACTGTTTAAATGTAAGCATCCAGAATGCTTTGGACATTGAATAGATTTTAAGTTACCAGAAACAAGCCTATCTATATTAATTGAAAACTGATGACCATTGGTGCTCATGGTAGGGGTGAGGGAAAAGGCACACAAGAAACAGCCAGTGAATAAAAAATATTGTTAAAATTAATATTTCTTATTAAAATTATTCTTGAAGATTATAACCAAGCTTGCCTTGGTTATTCATTCTTGCTTGCCTTGATGTTCCCTTTTAAAATTTTTTAATTGCCTTTATTTTACTCCACCTTCTAAAAATGTTTTATCTCACATGAAACTTTCCCATACCATTATTTTGTATATTTGCTTTCTTTAATTATATCAAGAGCTGTGATCAAGGTCATGAATTTGTCCATTTCAAACAATGTGTGTTGTTTATGTCATGCCTTGCATGGGTTTGTTGATGAGCTGGGGTCCCATGGGATGAAGGTATGGGGCCCTTAGGAAGGGTAATATGGGGTCCTGCAGAAGGAGGTATGGGTTGGGCAGTCACAGAGTCACTTACCCAGACACCTGGGGTAGGTAAAACTGCTCTACCAGATCTACTCACAGAACCTGTTTATTTCAGGAAGTGTAACAGCTTATATATAGTCCTCGGACCAATCATGGCCCTGAGGTTATAGCCAATGGGGTATCGCTGGGTGTCAGACACACAGTAAATCAGCATAGAGCGAGTAAAGGGGAGGGGAGGCGCTAAAGGTATGGAGAGAGCTCCTATACATGTGAAGCTACTTATGGGCTACAAATTATTGACCACAATGATGAAATTCTGCCAATAGAAATGTATTTCATTGAAGTGAATACTACTTTCTCCAGTCAGGTCAAATAAATCATGAATATCACCAAATGATGTAATATGTTAAATATTTCTTAAATTCATGCCAATGTGTAAACAGAGCACTCTCCTCAATGATGGTAAGAGTGATTGAAGTACCCACATAATTGTAAGGTATTTGTTAGCCTGGGGATATTTAGGATGAAGAATAGAAAGGAATAACTGCATTGGTGGTTAAAGTACAGAAAGGGGATTTAGGTATATCTATGATAGACCACCTATATCAACATCTTCCAAGTGCCAGTCTTAGAAAGTTTCTTATATTGGTCTATAATTTTATCTTCTGTGTCTTTTATTGCCTAACAAAACTGCAAATTTCTTGAAGTGAAAAACTACTATGAAGTGAAAAACTACCAAATATTTTTTTCTATTACAGCATTTAGGCATATAGGAATTCAGAATACATGCTTTTTATTTTTAAATCAGTTTTTGTCTATGTTTACTTATCTAAAATATGAAAAAAATATTATAAGCAATGGACTCATAATTAGTGTTGCTATGAATTTTGTAAGGTGGCATTCCTATGTGTTGTAGTTCACCAGGGCTGCCATAACAAAATACCATTGACTGGTGGCTTAAGGGACACAAGCTTATTTCCCGCAGTTTTGGAGGCTGGAAAGTCAAAGAGTAAGGTGCTGAATGATTTTGTTCCTGGTGAGGGCTCTCCTCCTGGATTGCAGATGGTCCTTTTGAGACTATGTCTTCATATGACCTTTCTTCTCTGATCACAGAAAGAGAGAGATAGAGAGTGCTAGCTCTCTGGTGTCTCTTCTTATGAGGCCACTAATCCTCATCCCCTAATAAGGGATTCAATTACTTCTGGGAAGGCCCTATAGTCTTCAGATATAATCACATTGGGGGTTAGAACTTCAACATGTGAATTTTGGAGGGCATATAAACAATCATTCTATAGCATATGGGAGTACTGAATAAGATTCATGGACTTACTAATGTTAATTGAGCTAATGTTCATTTAATAAATCTCTAATGCTACTCAAGTCTTTTAGTCTCTTACAGTTATTGCCCCATCTCTCATAACTATTAGCATTTTCAAATAGCATTTTTGAGTCTACAATGACTAACTCTATAGTAATTAATATCAAAAAAGATGCAATTAATTAAATTAAATGTTAATTCAATAAACAAAGTCTAGTTATATGTATCTTAATCTATTTTGGGTACATTACCAGTCAATTTCAACTATATTTTTAAATTGGATTTCTAGTGGAAAATATTAATGAGAACTTTCTTCCCTTTTAGTCAGTAGATTAATAATTAACTGCCATTCACATCTTTTGTTTAGCTGTGATCCCCCTTATAAATCTTCATCTCTTTTCTCTAGGACATGAGAAAAGCTTTCCAAGCCCTAGTTCCCTGCTGTGTACCTAGTTCCCTAGGTACAACACAAAGTTTTCCATGTATCCCACTACAAAACATAAGCAGTGTTGAGTTGAGAAGTGGAACCACAATAGAATCTTGGCATTGGCAGATGAGGTCATTAATTGAAACTGCTGAGTACCAAAGAGAATGAAGCTCAGTACAGAGTATCTGTTGAGGCCAAGTTAATTGGTAAAAGGGGCATAGCCCATAAGAACACAAGACTATAAGTTTTGTCAATTCAATTGATCTCAATTAGTCCTGAAACAGTTAAGAAAGCAATTTCAGAGGCAGTTGTTCTACATTTTTAAGTTATACTCTAGGGGTGGGGCATTCTAGGAAGCATGAAATGTTATACTATTTAAAATTCCTCCACTGGATCACCATAATTTAATTTTAAAAGCTAATTTAAAATTTTTATTAGAATAAGTAACATTCCAGATAAAAGCCTAGAAAAAATAATTTTAGCATATTTAACATTTTAAGTTTTCTTTTTTTGGTCTTCAATGAAAAAAATGTAAAGAAATTTTTCTTAATATATAATTTATTCATATATTTAGTAATTACATTCTATATTATATTTTAAATTATATTTGCCTTTTAGCAATCTCACAACATATCTGGGCAAAATTACTTAGAATTAATTCATGTTAGGTGAAAAGTTATACCAATGCCTAAGTTTCACTATACCAATACCTAAGTATCAGCCCTATTGAAATCTCCATGGGATTTAAATTTTAAGTAAAATTTAAATAGTTTAAATAATAGTTTACTATTTTAAGTAAAATTTAAATAGTTTAAGTAAATTTAAACTATTGTTTGGTTCCTGAGGAAAAATATATTTGACCTTGTTTCTCATAAATTTTATTCAATGACTATTGAGTTATTAATTTCTCCAAATGATATATTAATCTAAATGCTTTCATTGACTTCTAATTAAGTATTGCCAAATGCTATGGCATTTTATGCATGTACAATAGGGCAGCATCTTAAATAGATCAGTGTTCTTGGGCAAATATAGTTGCTTTTTGCTTCCTTTACCATTTTTTCAGTTAAGATTTTCAGAACTTAAGGTCAAGTGAGAAAGATGAGTTTTCAGAAATACTTCAAGGAAAGCATCAGACCAAGCAAAAATAGATAAGATCTTATAGCTTCCATATACACAGAAGTCTTTGAGAAACTGGACAAAATTTGCTCGGAATTGAAGCAGGAAAGTAGAACTCAGAGGGGCTGGGATTGTGACTCAGTGGTAGAGCACTTGCCTCACGTGTGTGAGGCACTGGGTTCGATCCTCAGCACCACATAAAAACAAATAAATAAAATAAAGATATTATGCCTATCTACAACTAAAAAAAATACAAAAAAGAAAGTAAACTCAGATAAAAATAACCATATTCATATTCTCTAGTCTTAAATAGTGTAACAATATATCTATTGAAAGAATAGCAGCGAAATTGGATCAATTAGTGATGGTAAATGGAAATATCTGATAAAATTGGATATAAATAATATTTGTGAGGAAAAATGACAAAACCAAAAAGTAAAGCATAAACAGGATAAAAGAAATAATCTTTTATCATAGAATAATTTCTTATTTCAAACATATTGTAAAGTTGTAATAGATATTAACTAATAACACAATCTTTGTTATTTCAGAAAAATGAGTGACTTGTCCTGATTTGTGATATATCATACATGTGTGAAATATTATAAATTAAATGTATCTTGTAACATGTGAGCAAATTGAAGTCTAGACTTATTAATATACCAATACATATTCAAAACATTAGGTTTTAGACTTCCAGAATGTTGGAATGTTTTTATTCAGCAACTTTCTGTTGCACTTTACTCTTGCAGAACCTATGTTCTAATCAGGGCAACAGACAATGATAGCAAAATCACATAAATATTGTGATAGATACGCCTTTTAGCGTAAGGAATAATGAGTTATTTCTGGGTAGGCAAGAAGGCTTTTATAAGTAATGTCATTTAGCTGACTTTTAAAAAATAAAAAGTATATTTTTTTCAGTATAAAGAGGTAGGAGAGGGAATAGGATAAAGAAAAATAACAGAGGTGTAAAAAATGTGGCTTGTTGAGAGAGTCACTGGAATGTATGGTGCATTTGAGAAGAATATTTTGTTCTTTAGGCCTTTATTACATCCTTTTGATATTATAAAGCTCACAGGACATGCCAACACCTTTTTTTATAGCATTATTGACTCACATCCACTCAATTAATAAACATGTTAAGTTGGGATGGCTCATTACAAGAATAATATATTTAAAAATCAACACAAAGGTCAAACAACTAATAATACATAAAGTATGCCATCGTGCATATATTGTCCATGTCAACTTTTAGAGCTAAACCTATAACACCCATCAAGCAACTAGAATCAAAACCATTAAATCTTTATAAATCTATATCCTAAGCATGCTCTTTAGACTGAATGACAGAACTCTATTAGTGACATTCGGATTTTTCATTCAGGTACATATTCTAGTAATCTAGCATCCCATTTTATAGATAACCTCATTCTTTCTCATATTAAATCTTTATGGGAATTTGTGATTCTTTTTAGCAGTAGCAGGAAAAGTACTCAAGAAAGACAAGGACAGCCTCTGTGTAAAAGCAGCCATCTTCCAGGTGAATGGGTAGAACACCTGGAATCATTACCCATTTGACTACCCTGCTATTCTGGGGAATTCTGGATCATTTTGTAAATAGAATTCTCCTTAACTTTCTAGGCTTACAGTGCTGGAGAAAGAAAATAGTCTATTTTTAAAAATATTTTTAGTTTTAGATGGATACAGTACCTTTATTTTATTTATTTAGTTTTTTTATGTGGTACTGGGGATCAAACCTCATGCCTCATGTGTGCTAGGCACTCTACCACTGAGTCACAATCCCAGCCCAGAAAAGTCTATTTAAATGACCATTTTATTTACTTCCTGCTTCTTACAAAGTCATGTAAATTTGCAGTGTTGTTATATTTAAGCCATTACAGCATATGTCCTTTAGGAAACACTGAGACAGATATAAGTCAGAAATCCAGCTGTTGAATGTCGACAATCACTCATCTGAACAGAGACTAATTCTTCCCATAAAGATCACAGATCATTGAATACCTTTGTACCAGGAATTGCTCAAGGTAATTTACGATCTTCTTGTTCTTGTAGAACTTATATTTTACTAGTAGATGGTAAAATTAGAAAAATGTCCCAAAGTAAATATAGGGTCATCACTAGCATCCAGAAGTACAGAGTAAATGCCTAAGAGGATAACTTTACTTTCCCACCGTAACTCTATTTTTCCTCTTTTTTTCCTACATGTTTTATTGGCACATTATAGTTGTAGATAATGATGGGATTTGTAGTTACATGTTCATGCATACACACAATATAACAATATAATTTGGCCAATATCACTCCCAGCACTTCCTCACTTCCTCCTCACCTCCCACCTTTTGGTCCCTTTCCTCTACTTATCTCCCTTTCATTTTTATGAGATCATCATTTCTCTACCTTTCTTTTCCTTTTTCCTCTCTAGCTTCTGCATATGAAAGAAAACATGACACTTGACCTGCTGAGTTAGGCTTATTTTTCTTAACATAATGGTCTGTAGTTCCATTCATTTTACTGCAAATGCCATAATTTCATTCTTCCTTATGGCTGAGTAAAACTCCCTTGTGTATATATACACCACATATTCGTTATCCATTCATCTGTTGATGGATGCCTAGGTGGTTCCATAGTTTGGCTATTGTGAATTGTACTACTATAAACATGGATATGCATGTATAACTGTAGCATGATGCCTTTGATTCTTCAGCATAAATACTGAAGAGTGGTAGAGCTGGGTCACGTGGTGGTTCCTAGTGATTTCCATAGTGGCTGTACTAATTTACAATCCAACCTACAGTGTAAAATTTCCTTTTCCTCCACATCCTCTCCAATACTTCTTGTTTGTATTCTTGATGATTGCCATTCTAACTTGAGTGATATAAAATCTCAGTGTAGTTTTGATTTGCTTTCCCCTAAGTGCTAATGATGTTCAATAATTTCATATATTTGTTAGTCATTTGTATTTCTTCTTTTGGGAAGTATTTTTAATTCATTTTTCCCATTTAATAATTGGGTTATTTGATTTTTTTGGTATAATTTTTTTGAGTTCTTCATATAGTCTAGATATTAATCGCCTGTCAGAAGAGTAGCTAGCAAAGATTTCCTCCCATTTTGTAGTCTCTTTCTTCACATTCCTAATTGTTTCCTTTGCTGTGAAGAAGGTTTTTAATTTGATGCCATCCCATTTATTAACTCTTGGCATTATTTCCTGAGTTTTAGGAGTCCTATGAGAAAATCATTGCTTGTTCCTTTATACTGTAGTTTTGATTCTATGTTTTCTTCTATAATTTGAAAGTTCTAGTCTAATTCCTAGATCCATTTTGAGTTGATTTTTGTGTAGGGTGAGAGATAAGGGTCTGGTCTCATTCTTCTACATATGGATAATCAGTTTTCCCAGCATCATTTGTTTAAAAGGCTATCTTTTCTCCAGTATATATTTTTGGCACCTTTGTTAAGGATCAGATCAGTGCAGATTCAACATAACTCTCTTTCTGAAGGCTCTCCTAAATATTGCCCAATGTGGTTAACTTCTCAAAACTAAACAGCTTATTTATATATCATAGAAAAAGCAGTGTTTGATTTTAGGGTAAATCTGTCTTATAACAACTGAACTCCTAAGTAAAAAATGATTTACCTGGTTCAAACTTTTCTAAAAAGGAAGTTCTAGTGGTACAAAACACTGAGTATCTTGGCTTTATTATGTCTTAACTCACTGTCATGTCAGTCTTTCAAAATCTTAAACTATCTAAGATAAACATTGTTATGGGTTAGATGTGAGGTATTTCCAAAACCTTATGTGTGAGACAATGCAGGAAGGTTTAGAGGAGAAATCATTGGGTTATGAAAGTCTTAACCAGTGAATTAATCCCATGATGGGATTAACTGGGTGGCAACTAAAGGCCTATAGGGTGTATCTGGAGGAAGTGGGTCATTGGTGTTGTGCCTTTGGGGTATATATTTTGTATCTGGCAACTGGAGTCTCTATCTCTGCTTCCTGATAATCATGTGATCTGCTTCCCTCCACCATACTCTTCTGCTATGATGTTCAGCTTCACCTTGAGCCCCAAGAAATGGAGCAAGCTGTCTATGGACTGAAACTTTAAAACCATGAGCCCCAAGTAAACTTTTACTCCTCGAAAATTGTTCTTGTGAAGTCTTAGTCACAGCAGCAAAAAAGCTGACTAAAATAAACATACTCCTCTTAAGGCAAGAATTTTCTCTTATTCACCCATGTGCCACCAGGTTCTAACACTGTACTTGGCACAAAATAGCTGTTCAGTAAAATTCATTTTACTAATTTTAGGCAACTATTACAAATAATGTGCCATTGTTATAAAACAATGATCAACATTACGAATGATAGTGAAAGATTATTATAATCTAGATGTTTACAGAGCAGACCATTATGCAGCCATTAAAAAGAAGTACACACATACACACACACACACAAAGTCCCACTTTCCTTAGCAATAGGTCTGTGTTCTGAGAGGCTATTTTATCCTTATGCAAACATTATAGAGTATACTTAATACACACCAAAATGCTTAGGTCAATCTGTTGAGGTGATCTCAATGCAATTAGAGAATGATAAACACAAGATCAAAGTCCAATATAAAATAAAAAGAATAGTACAGCAAATACATAAAACAGTAACATAGTCATTTATTTTCAAGTGTAATGTACTATATGTAATTGTATGTATTACACTTTCACACAACAAGCAATGCAGTTGATTTAATTACATCAGCATCATCCAAACACATGAGTAAGGTTTTATGCTATGATATATATGATAGCTAGGGATAGAAAATTTTCAGTTCCATTTTCTTATGGGACCACCATTATATAGGTGATCTGTCACAGACTTAAAAGTTATATGGTATATTACACAATGCACATACATGCATTTTTTAAAATATTACATACATACATACATATATACCTATTTTTAAATAAACCTCTTTATATGTATATACATATACATACAAACTTTGACTTTTATTGAAGTAACTATTATACATATTTTATGTAAAGTATGAACATTTTTTAAAATTTAAAGCTAGTCGTAAAGACAGGAAAAGTTTTGTTTGGTTATATTGGGGTAGTGAGATGATGCAAGGTATTTTTTAATTTACTTTTCATTATTTTATCCTTTGCAATTTTTCTCTAATATATATTTTATAAAATGACAGTATACATAAATAATTCTAAATATGTTTGGTTTGATATCAAGATGTATCACATTTTCTAAAGATGTTTGGTTTGATATCAAGATGTATCACAGTTTTCATTTATTTGTTTATTTTAGATCCTGATGTCAATAGTTTATTAACAAAAATTTATTTAATATCCTGGTATCTTAGGTTATAAAAAAAGAAATGCAAGAGAAAGGGGAAAAATGGATAGAAGTTGTAAAAGAGACATTTATGATGTATTTACTAGTGTCTCACTCAAAGTCAAACATTTTCAAATATTCACTAACTACTTTGAATAGCATTCTCAGAAACATAAAAATATAGGAAAGAATTTTAATTCCTTGTAATAAATGTACTCTGTCAGTATATTAATTCCTTATACTCCAAATACTTTTACTTTTTCTTGATTTTTTCTTTGTTTTTGTAGATTTGATGTTACGCCAAGAAGAACATCTTCCAGCTGAACAAATAGAATTCTCCTTAGTTCATTGGAGAGTTGAAATGTAAATTGAAAATATTTGAAAATATTTTATAGTTTTGTCCTCAACACTAAATAAGATATTTTTGAGCACTTGTCAATTCTTCTGTACCTGATTAATCACTTTATAAAAGATGTATGGCTTCATTAATGGTTTCCCATTGTTCTTGGAATAAAAATATATATATATCAGAGGGTTATAAATTCAATTATTGAATATTTTGGCACATATATAAGGGAATTAAACTATAGGTTGAGTCACCATTATTCTTGCTCTTCATATCATTCTGCAATGGGAAATCACTTAAATATGTAATAACTACTATCTCCTATTTCAATCTTCAGCCTCAAAAATGCTTCTATTCTAATATGTAATCATTCCCATAGTTTAAAAAGCAGGCCTAACTAAATAAAAAAAAAATTAAAGTTTGCCAAAAGTACATCTGGAAACAATGTTAAAGGCATGGATTTTTATGTGCAGAATCTTATACGAGAGGCATAGTTTCAAATTAAAAAACATAGCTTCAATCTATTTCTGTTCCATTTAAGAGTAAATTCTAATTTTTCATTGTTAAGTAACAATTTAATATCAATTATATTTTCGGGAAGCCAAGTACTGCCATTGTATACTCAAGTTAATTACAGTGATGGGTCTTGGATTGGATTTCTTTTTACCATCCTGTTAAGAAAGAACTAAGTGCAGAATGTCAGTTTATGGAAATCGTGTACGTAACAGACTGAGGTTTCTTGGTATGTTCCTACTGTAGCCAGTTGAAATGCTTCCATTTCTCCCTTGAGTGTAATAAGAGAATGCTCTATGAGCTTTGAGGCTGCAAATGGAAACCTCTTCACTTGTATCTTTAAAAACAACTATCAAATAACGCCTTCGTATGTTCCATTTTTCTCTTCTACTCAGAATTTGTCCTTTCCTTATATCTTTTGTATTTAGTTTGGCATTAGTCCTAATATCTGTCTCCTCGGCTGGTACCAATTTGACTTCTGGTTTTCAGAACATCATGTGCTTTTATAAGCCAGCTGGCCACAAGAAATCTGATTTTTGACAACTCACTGACACAATCAGCTGCTGCCTATTCTATTCCAAATGCACAGTCTCTCCCTCACCTGGGCATTTACATACTGAGCATGCTTTATTTTTTTTCTGGAAGGCATTCTCTTCTGATGATTGAGAGGAATCTCTGATAATTTCGATCACTGATGACCCAAAGCAAAAATTCTGTTCTGGTTGTTGAATAAAATAAGAACAATAAATAAAGAGTTGGAAAGGAACCTGAACAAAAGTCATGCGCTCTACCTATCAGTTAAACCTAGTGTTCATCTACTGTGCCATCTTGTCTGCTATCAGAAAGGAAGAGTTTTCTTCCTCTAAACAAAGCCTTTCCCTATTTCACCAACTCCACCAACTCTTTTGCCTATAACCTTAAACTTTCTCCTTCAATTCAATTTCCCTGGTAATATCAGTAATTATTATTCTAAATAATAATTATTAACTTGATATTCTAAAATCTCTTCCAGTTAAAAGAAAACTTTTTCTTGAAGCTACATCTCTGTCTGAATACATGTTGAAAATCTCCAATTCAAAAATCCAAAATCCAAAAATCTAAAATGTTATAAAATCTGAAACTTTATAAGCACTATGTCACAAGTGAAAAATGTCACATCTGACCCCATATGATGAGTCCAATTAAAACACAGATGCAGTTTTTTCAGCATCCCCAAGTGGAAAAAAAAGGCCCTTGTAACCCCCTTGATCTGTGATGTATCTTTTAGGCACACACCCTGATTCCTTCAGGGTGAGACACCCACAAAGTATAATAAAATGGCTCATGTGCAGGGCTGAGGCATTGTCGTAGGTTCCCCATGATGCCCCAAATGTGACCAAGATCTAGGTGCCTTACTCAATGTGTATTTTTTGTTATTTTCTTATTCTATGCTCTGTGTTGTAAATACATTATTGAAAATGTCAAAAAAGGCCAGTAGATACTCCTATTGAAAACACTGATAAGAAGAAGCATTTGCATTTCCCTATAGCACAGAAAGTCAAGCTGTTAGAAAAACTGTATAGCAATATAAATGTGAAATGTCCTTTAGAAAAATGAAGTATTGGAATGATGACCATATATGATCTGAAGAAAAGAACAGACTGTTAAAATTCTGTGTTTAAGATGATGAACAGAAGTTAGAGAAAAAAATTTAAAAATGGACAAAGCTAAAAATGAAGATCTTGATTATGTATTGAAAGAGTAGCTTCCTCAGCATTGCAGTGAACATGCGCTGATCATCAACAAGAAAAGGTCTGTTACAATGAACTAAAAATGGATGGAAACTACAAATATTCAACAGGTTGGTTGCAAAATTTTAAGGATATGCATTAATTTTTTAAAGATATGCTGATCAAAAAGTAGTGTGGAGAAATTCAATGACAATTTCTTCAAGGTCATCACTGATAAAAATATGATGCCAGCATAAGTCTATAATGCTATGAAACAATACTGTTATGACAGTATTGCCCCAGAAAGACAGACTTTAGTTAATGAGGGAGGCCTTACAGGAATTAGGGATGCCAAGGACAGAATAACTGTGCTGGGATGCACTAATGTAGCAAGCATGCATAAATATAAACTTGCTGTAACAGGCAGAAGCTTGCATACTGTATGTTTTAAAGGAGTTAATTTTCTTACCAGTCCATTATTCTGCTGGCAAAAAGGCGTTAATTGTAAGGATCATATATAAAAATTTTTTAACATAATTAATAAGGTTCCAGTTGTTCATTCATTGATGTTCAAATAGCCAAAGTGGTTCAGAATCAAGGTGATCATTATAATAGTGATGATGGAGATGACATTATTAAAATGACAGAAAAAGTGCCTATAGACAAGATGGTAAACAATGAGTGATGGGCTTATTGAAAGACTAGAACAACACTCATGTGTAGCAACGTAAGAAATCATACGAGTACATAAAATCTGAGACTTCTGCGACAAAATCCTTGTAAATGAATATGACTCTAGAAGAAACATTTGAAAGGCCATACAGCAGACTACCTCCTCATCCCTAGGGGACCCATTTCCTGGCCTCCTAACTGTCTTGGATGTTTCTTCTCACCCCCAAAATAACGTACAATATAGAGTAATATTTAAGTCAAAACAGCATTGCAGGTGGAGACTGAAGGCTGCCCTTGTTTGTTGTTGCTGATGTTTAGCAGCTGACACAGGTGTTCTGACAGTGCCACTGTGCTTTTTGTGTACTTGAACACGTGAATTTTTTTTCACTGCATTCATGGTGTGTCATATTTTTACTGTTAAGTACTTATGGGTGAATAAGTATAAGAAAATTATTATTTATGGGTATCATATAAATTCAAAGCCTAGAATAATGGTGATGCCTAACAACCACATTGTCCACCAGGGTGGCTAAGGACTTGACATTTTTGATGTCCAATGATTCAATGTACACAGGCTTTGTATCATGAAAACAGTATTAGAAATACTACTATATGAAATTATCTTCAGGCTTTGTGTATAAGGTGTATAATGGTATAAAGAGTATAAGATATATACAAGAAACAAATGATTTTGTGTTTAGACATGGGCCCTAACCTCAAGATATTTCATTATGTATAAAAAAATATCCCCAAATCTGAAGAAGTCCAAAATCCAAAACACTTCTGGTCCCAAGTGTTTCTGATAAGAGATTCTCAATCCATTTTAGCCAATTCCCCCTCTTCTTCAAAATACAAATTTTTAAAGGGCTACCTTAAACTTACTCTAGTAAGTTATCAAGCCACCTCTTAACTTTCAGGTTCTAATGTTTTCAGCTAAATGTGACAAGAAAACAACAATAAGTGTTTTTATTATCTCATCTAAAATAAGTCTATAGTTGGGTAGTTATAAAATTGGTATATATGGCTGGGTACAATGGTGTACTTCTGTAATCCCAGTGATTCTGCAGCCTGAAGTAGGAGGATCACAAATCTGAAGTCAGCCTGGGCAACTCGGACTTTTTTTCAAAATAAAAATTAAAAACAGTTGGGGATATATCTCAGTGGATATAATCCTCAGCATTGTGAAAGAAAGAGGGAAGGGAAGGGAAGGGAAAGGAACAGAAGGGAAGGGAAGGGAACGGAAGGGAAGGGAAGGGAAGGGAGTGTTTACCTATACTACAATAAATTATACTGGAAGGGAAGGGAAGGGAGAAGGGAAGGGAAGGAAGGAAAGGAAATGAAAGGAAAGGAAAGGAAAGGAAAGGAAAGGAAGGGAGGGATAGAGAAAGGAAGGAAGGAAGGAAAGAAAGAAAGAAAGAAAAGAAAGAAAGAAAGAAAGAAAGAAAGAAAGAAAGAAAGAAAGAAAGAAAGAAAGAAAGAAAGAAAGAAAGAAAGAAAGAAAGATTGATAAATCTGGAAGCTTAGTAATATATAGGACTATGATTCCACCGCTCTGAGATTCTCCATACTTTTTCCTCCTGGTCTTAAGAAGCTTTCTGTTGTTGCACGCATCATGTTCCTATGTAATTCAAGAAGGACCAAGACTTCTTCAAACGAAACAATTTTTTATCACTTTTTATTAAGGAGGAGATTCTTTCCCAAAAGATTCAGCATTTTCACTAGTACATTTTATTGAAAAAGTGGTTAATATTCCAACTCAAACCAATTATCAGAAAAGAAAACAGAAAAGCTCCAATCTTATCTGTCTAGCAATTCTAATTTCTTACTAGAAACATTTTCCCCAGAATGTTCTCGAATTCCTTCATATTCCTTCATATGCAAAAGCGGAACTCATTATCTTATACCATGTTCTCTATAATTTTATCTCAATGACACCAGCATATCTTCACTTCCTGAGATAAAATGTGTACTCAACCACCCACATATAAGCAGACACAAAATAATGAATACTCTATATCCTTAATAGTTTTCCATTCCATCTACTTATTTACATCTCTATGCAATTAATTTGGTTTGATCAAAGACTGTCACTTGGTTGGATTACCACTTCTTGCTAAATTGATCTGCTTTACATATTGCCATTTCTTACATATTTTCCACATTTTCAGAGCAAAGTGGATCATGTCATAGCCACCTACAGAAAGTCATTCAATGGTTCCTGGTAGCCTTTAAAATTAATTTCAAACCCTAGGAGGATTATGTGATTCTTCATAATTTGGCTACTGACACTATCTCCTGATGTAGGACAGATGAGGCTTAACAACCAAGGAATTTTCAGGAAGCAGGTTTATCTAAGCTGCCCTAAGTCCAGAGGGCTTAATGCCTAAAAATCTCTGGACTGGAGTCTGTAAATTCTTTTAATTTATATTCATTGAGGTGGTTACATGACAGAGGGTGGATACAAAACAGTTACTCATTGTCCTATAATCTTAGGCTAGACAAAGGTTTCACAAGTTTTTACCAAGGAAAACAGAGATAGTCTCTTTTGCACAGCAACAAACTTGATTGTAGACCTAGTTTCTATAAGAGAAACATGGCCTTTACAACAAAGAGGAAGCTTCAAACCACATGGAGCTCTGTGCAAAACTCCTGTGAAATCCTGTTGACACCCTTTGTAAAATCTTGGTGACAAGATGTGTAATTGTGAAGAGGGTCTTTGGAGAAGGTGGGGATACCTGGCGGCTGCTTCATTCCCACTTTTTTCCCTTCATTTGACTCTGATCACAATAAATTATCTGCAGTTCTCCAATGTTGTCATCTTTCCTTCTCAACCAAAGTCCCTCACAAATTGCAGCTTCTTTGTTGAGAATGATTTCCCAGATTCTCAGCCCAACCCTATTAGACTTGGTTGATTCCCCACCACGGTCCAGTTCTGGAGGTTGTCTGCACACTCTCTAACTTCTCCCAACTAGCTATGAGCCTATTCTCTGTGTTTTATAGTCATTATCTACTTTGGCCTTTTTGCTTCTTGGTTGAAAGATTCTAGGGACAAGAGCTATTTATTCTTTGAAAAAATACATTGTCTAAGGCATAATGGTACTCAATAAAAGTATTTGAAGACTGTGTGTGTGCATGTGCTGAATTTTTAAATTAACATTTGAAATATTAATCAAGTAATGGAAATTTTTCTGTTTATTTTTATTAAATGTCTCAACAAAAGTAATATTTAATGACTTTTAATTGTAATTATATCAAACAAAATAAAATTGGGATTTTCAGGTAAAGTCTGGAATATGTAAATAGTTTACCCATACTACAATAAATTATACTGGAAATATACTTCTATCATATTCCTACTATTTTTATACTTCAAAATTAGATTTAATCCTCTAAATTTAATTATACTTTTAGCTTTACTTCATTTTATATATTTTTTCATCTACCATTACTTCCACTCATTGCCTCTATAGTTTTTTGTCTCATCTTTATTTTATAAATGCCTTTACCAAAAGTTTGTAATTCTGCTTTGTAATTCTACTTAGTATAGCTATTTAGGACTGGGCCCAAGGCTAAGGACCCCTGAAAGTCATTCAACAGAATAGCTAAGTAATACAAGGAGATTTGGTATTAAATAGCCCTAGAAAGAAACAGGTAATACTGTACATCATAATAAAATCCCACAACATAAATTAGGAGGTTTATATACAAATCTACTTGCTATTTTAAGTGGCCATATACACTGAACAAAGAATTACTTGAATGGATTTATCTTTCAAATATGATTCTGTTTGATGGTTCCAAGACAAGGGAATTTTCATTAACTAACTAATTTGTACATAATCATAATCAACAATATAAATTTGTAGCCTACTGCGATTCAAGCCGAATGTTAAACATTGAGTGTATAACAGTAGCTAGGAGAAAAATATAGAAGAAATTTATAATTTAATATAATAGTGACACTAGCTCTGGAATCACATTGATACCAAAATACATATAGAAAATCTAAGCTTCGTGAATAATCCATCATGTATCTGTTATTTTTAAAAATGTATTTACTATAAGTACTATTGTTTAAAAGAATGCATGTAGCTGGGCCTGGTGCCACATACCTGTAATCCTAATGACTCTGGAGACTGAGGCAGGAGAATCACAACTTTTAGGCTCTCCTGAGCAACATAGCAAGACCCTGTCTCAAAACAAAAATTAAAAGGGTTAAATTACCACTGGTTCAGTGGTAGAGTGGCCCTGGGTTCAATCTCCAGTACTACAAAATCAATTGATAAATTTTTTTTTAAAATGTGCATATCACAGGTTTACTGTTCACTATATCAATTATTATACATTTACCTGATTTGTATTCTAATTTAATTCTCAACATCACACTGAAAGAAAGTTTTTGTCATTCCTATATCACATATAAGAAATCAAGAATCTGTGAGACTTAAGTTTAACAGTTAAGAATATTTCAAACTGAAAATATCAGGAGTCCCAGATTAAAATGGGTAGAACTAAAAGACCCTTCCAGTTTGTCTTTGGTCTAACTTCACTAAGCAAAATAATGCTGCATTAGTTCTGGGATTTACATCTTCTGTTTTCAAGCTCACTAGGTAATTTGAAAGGCTGGATAGACAAAACTCTATGTAATCTTCTCTTTTCTGGCAGCAACTCTTCAGAAGCAATTGTCCCTTTGTGAGGAAGGCAGAACATACATGAGGCCCTTGATTACTACCTGCCACCTTGCCTCTGATTGTTAGTTTGGGTACCATTCTTATCATGCAAGCTCTCAGATTTCCAGTCCCTCACCATTGTAAACAGCAGGTCCTAAGCAAAAGAGACTTTAAGAAAAATTATATTTTCTTTTTTCCCTACTTCTGGATAGACTACTTTTAACTAAGCTTTCTTTGCTTCTTACAGATCCTTATCAAGAAAAAAATAGTCAGCTTGCTCCAACATCCTTAATTTTCCCTATCAAATCTCTTATCTTGAATCCTCACTAAACTCATTGTCTAAGTACCACAATCAAATGGGCAACTGTCTAATTAGCTGTTTCACTAGCATGAGTAAGACTTGCAAGTTTCCCAGCTCAGCATACAGGGAACTTAACCATTGAATATCTTGCTTCTACTCATTCAATTTCTAAAGCTTAGAAACTATTACATCTAACGTCTTCATATTCTGACATCAAAATCTGTGTCAGTGAGAATTATTTAGTGCAAGTACTGAGTATAAAAAGCAACCTCAAGTGGCTCAAGCAAAGAGGGAATTTATTGGCTTCTATAATGATAATTCCAAATATCAGGCCTACTTGTGGCACAAGTGAACATCAGGAACATCTTTAGGACTTACTTTCACACCTTCTGCCAGCCATACCACGTCTAAGGGGATTTCAGTCTCAGCCTTCACATGGCAATGAAATAGGTGCTGCAGTGCTAGCCTGAAAAGTCAGGATCAGCCAGGTGATGGAGCACCACCCTTGTTCTGGCATTTCCAAGAAAAGCCAGCTTCATTGCCTCTTAATTGTCCTGTGTCTTATAACCATGCCTGAGCCAAGTATTGGGATCTGAAATAACTTGATACACCAGTCAACTCTGAAAAAGTCCAGTTAGTAAAGCTTGGAGCCAGGGATAGGGCTCAATCCAAGAATGTGGGAAAGACTGGGAGAGAGAGAAATTAAAGTTGGAGGCTGCTTAGTCAGCTTAGCCTGTTATAACTAAATACCCTAAACTGGGTAGCTTATAAACAATATGATTTTTTACATTTCTGGAGAATGAGAAGTCTAAGAGAGCAGTGCCAACAAATTGATGTCTAGCAAAGGTCGCATTGTCAGAGATGGTGACTTCTTCCCATGTCTATATTTGGTGAAGGAGGCAAACAACCGTCTTTGGGTATATTTTGTGAAGTTACTAATCCTATTCATGAAGATTCACCTCCC
The DNA here is from genome assembly GCA_004024805.1 of Geosciurus inauris. Classification (NCBI taxonomy): domain Eukaryota; kingdom Metazoa; phylum Chordata; class Mammalia; order Rodentia; family Sciuridae; genus Geosciurus; species Geosciurus inauris. The sequence continues at coordinate 31,333 of PVHX01000244.1, read as the reverse complement.
AAATTTTCCTCTTCTTAATAATATCACTTTGGGGATTGGGTTTCAACACATGAATTTTAGGAAAACATATGTACTCAGACCACAGTAGGGATTTTGACTGGAAAAGAGAAAATTAGATGGAAGAGTAATTAATTAAAAGTCACTGCACTAAGATTCAGTAGTAACCATGTAACTTGAATTCAATTTGAACCTACATAAATTTAAAGCCTTTACTATACTATAGGCCTGTTACTGGCACATGCATAGAGGTCCCCAGGATGTCCTAGATCTGGGTTCCTGACCACCAAAGAATTGAGCAAGATGAAAGAGGTTGGCATGTAAGGCAAAGGTTTATTTAAACATTTTGTGTGGTTATTAGAATTAATTAAAGAAATGATTTTTGTTTTCAGTTCATATTTTTGCCTACCAACTTCAAGACACAGAAATGTTATATTTGTTAACATATCTTAATCTAAAGGTGGCAATAGAAAGGGTGTTTTGGTTTAGGTATGAGGTCTCCATAAGCTCCTGTGTGAGACAATGCAAGAATGCTCACAGGTGAAATGATTAGGTAATGGCAGTTATAACCCCACCAGTGGATTAATAGCCTGATAGGGATTAAATGGGTGATAACTGAGGGCAGGTAAGGTGTAGCTAAAGGAGGTAGGTCATTAGGAGCTATGCTTTTGGGGTTTATATTTTCTCCCTGACAAAAGAAGTTTTTTCTCTGATTCTTCATTGCCATGTCCTGAGCTGATTTCCTCTTCGAAGCACTTTTCCTCATGATATTCTGCCTCATCCTAGGCCTAGAGCAATGCCTGTCTATGTACTAAGACTTCTGAAATCCTGAGCCCTCATTTTTTTTCCTTTAAAATTGTTCTTGTGAGTCTTTTGATCACAGCAGTGAAAAAGCTGACCAAATAAGACAGCAAATGAATCTGTCATCTCCACATAATTACAAAGGAATAAAATTTATTGAAATAGAAAAACATCTTGATCATAGCATAAAATACTACTACTTAGGCAAAAGATGTGGGCAATAAAAAGGATTTGGGTAACAATAAGTTATTATATCTTAAAATGGGAGTTGAAGCAGTAAGACCTTTAGATTATACAATGAATAGATAGGGAAATTGTCAAAACATCATTAGCCCAAGTCCTGGAGAATCTGGCCCGAAGACTTCCAGGGAAATTTAGTGGGACAGCAACAATGAGAAATTTTTTGAAAGTTAAATTAGAAACGACAAAAAAGCAAAGGGAAAATTTCATGAGCACTTAAGTTCAACAATTTCAACGGTTCTTGGATTATCATCTTGGATTATCATCATTTTTCTATTAAGAAAATACCTTGAAATTAAACACTTAAACCTGAAAGAATTTGGGATGCATCTATTGCCAATATGAAGAGTTTTAGAAAAATATGAAGCTCCAGAACTTGGTAAAATACTCCAAATCTGTTTAAGCTGCATAAAAAGCTTCTTGATTCATAGGTGAAAGAATTTAATTAAATAAGTCATACTTTCCACCAGAAGGACAAACATTCTCTACATTTCTAAGCAAAAAAACTAATATTTGTATAAATATACAATTTTCAGGGCATCTTCAAGATCTTTAAAGTGAAATATTTTATTGTGTTAATGTTGTGATTTATGACATTGTTGTAACTTAATTGAAACATATCATATTTATATTCCAAATATTTTAGTTTTATATGGAAAGATATTTTCTAAACTTCACATTTGCTGGCTTTATAATTTTTCTTAGTGCCTTTTGTATATTTCTTTTTAATGTAATTAAATAATTTTAAAATACTTCTAGTAAATGTCATTTCAGTAATGAACAACATTTGATAAAAGACAGTAATGTATTACTTGAAAACTAGCTGGATTCCTCTCCAGCTTTACATCCTCTTTCTACTGCCCACCCAATACCAGGCATCGAGCTGCATACACAGTGAATATCAAGTTAATTTTTGTTGGATATAATTAATTCAATACCAATGGGAAAATGGTACATTATATGCCTTAGATTTTGCCTTTATTGTTTGAAATCATAGCTTTCTAGGCAATATATTTACATATATTGTAGCACAGTTATATCACATGGCTATTATATAATTCAGGAATAACTAAAGAAGAGGACATGGTAAGTTTAATTCATTCAGCAAATACCTCTTGAACCTCTGACATGTGTCAAGAAATATGTTGCCAGCTAGGAATGCATTTGAGAAGTGATAGGATTAGAAATGAGAACGTTTGCAATATAGTGTGTTAGATGTTAGCCTTAAAAAATGGTCTAATTTCTTCTTAATATTTTTTGAATGGGAAGTAAAACAGTACAGATTTTGACAAAACCTCTGTGGCTCAATTTAGAATAGGCTTCTATTTGCCTGAATTAGTAATCTTTAGAACAGCCAAGTGAGGTGGCATAGATGTGTAATCCCCATAACTTTAGAGACAGAGGCAGAAGAACTGCAGGTTTGAGGCCAGTTTCAGTAACTTAGTGGGACCCTGTCTTCCAATAAAAAATAAAAAAGACTGCAGATGTGACTCAGTGATAGAGTGCTCCTGACTGCATTCAATCCCCAGTACCAAATAATAATAATAATAATAATAAACTTAAGAATAGAATATTTATTTTTATCTAAAAGAAATTTTCACATTTCATAATTATGATTGTGGTATGGTATTGTTTTACCGAAAGGATATGTTACATAATTATCATAATAATTCCTTCATTTAACCAATGAATATTACTATTATTATATGCATTAACATTATGTTTCCTGTACAACTTTTAGTGAGTGCAACTATTGCTGTAAGAGATCTATATGACCATTGAGACCTGGGTAAAACTCTGTTACTTATACATTTTAATTTCTTACAAATCTAATTTGGAAATTGGCAACAAGTAAACTATTGTTTTATATTTTTTTGCAGCCAATCCAAGAAATGTGAAACAAATAGCTTTGTTAGATTAGTGAACAAGGCATAGGACTGGAAGTTAGAAGTTATGACTGTGTTTAAAACTCTTCTAGTTCACTTTCTTTGACCTTGCCCAGTCACTTCAAATCTCTGAACCTTGTCTTCTTATCTCCGTAAGTTCAGATAATATACCCATACTATTTGCATGAGTGTTTTAGAGTATAAGTTAAAAAAGCCTTTGAATGCACATACTTTATAAATGATATCCAAAACCATATGCAAACAATGACTCTTATATGTGCTTTTTATAGTTTATATCACTGCTACTTTATATTGACTCTACAAATGTATTATGTGTAGTCTTTAGTTACCTATTAAATTTACATTACATGAACATTCAGAGTAAATGAACTTTTTACAGCATGAGATATAAATAACAACATTGATTTTAATTTTCAAGATTATAAAAAGAAAGAAAAAATAGAATAAGTCACATCTCAAAAAGTTATTTGCCACATTTTTTATTGGATACAGTTTGTTCTATAGACGGTGGAAAAAAACATAATTTTTCTTGCATTTTCCTCTAAGATACATTGCTAGTATTCTCAAGAAAGAGACAAGTCCAATATTCAAAAGCCGATGTCTTAGAATCTACTGTCCTAACCTGACTTTCTTCTCTCTTGAGAGTATTATGGGTTGTGGAGTAAAGACTATTTGAAACTTTCTACCCATAGGCTGTTTACTCATTTGCTCCACAAATATTTGTTGAGCATCTTCTATATGGCCACATTCTAGCCAGGGAATATAAAGATGAATAAGTCATGGTTCCTACCATCAAGTAGCTCACAGTCTAAAAGAAAAACAAGCTTTGAAAGCTATTATTTTTTAAGGTGTTACTCTAATTACTGTCCAGAATGCCTTTTTTAGCAGAGTACTGGTCTAACAACTATCATGACAGAGATACAAATATATTAGGTCTAGACATTGAAATGTTATGAAAAGAACAGAAAAAATTAGCAACAACCCCCACCATACACAAACACACACACAAGGACACACCACTCCTAAGCCTATGTTCAGTATGAAGTCTTCTTAGAAAATAGGATATACACTGAGAGGGAAGAAGTACATAGATATGAAACTTTTTATTTAAGTTGTCATAAGTTATATCTTTTCTATAAAATATATGATATTTGGAAAATAAAATATACAAGTATAATTAAATCATGCTGAATAAATATTCTCTTCCTAATAAATTCTGTAAATGAATTAGAAAAAATTTGAATGCAGCTTCAGGAATATTATTGAAGCAAATGGACCACTGAAATGCCTAAATAATTGAGTCAAAAGTTACTTTACTGCCTTAGACTGGTTTAGGTCTCAGAGTACTGGTGATTTTTACACCAGTAAATTTTTCACATTTTCACTCTCACTAACTTGAATAAGCTTCCAAAGGACAAACTCAGTAGGTGGTGGCTGTGAGTACAGAAGATGTTTTTAGCTGTGTATTTGTTTTGGGAAGAAGAGGTCGAACACTTCTCAGAGAACCAATAAATCAGCAGCTTGGTAATCTTGATCCCAAACTTTTGGAAATGATCCTAACCTTTTTATAATGATTTCAGAAAATATTTCTCCTTAAGATTCTGGCCAACAAATGCTCTTTCAGTCAGGTATGCTGAACATTGCTGTGAATACTGGGAAACAAACCAAGAAGAATAAATTATAACCCTAAAATGAAAGCCAAAATACACACCTGTGAAAAATTCTGCTCTGTAATGTTTGGCTCATGCAAAGAAGATGCACTCTTACATTTCACTGGAATTGTAGCTGAATAATATTTTTAGATCATTTTTTGATTAATTCTCATTTCCAGGTGAGGCATAACATAGTTACAGTGTTGTCTTACTACCGCTTTTTTATGTCTCTCTCCCACACCTTTCTCTTTTACCTACTTTTGATATCACACGCTTAGGTGTTCTTCATCTGGGGTCTCTTGTGAAATCTGTATGTTAAGATAGTGTGTTGTTTTATATATATATATAAATTTTATATATTTTATATATTTATATTTACATATATAAATATGTATATATTTATATATATAAACAATTTTCATAGATTCCATATTCCTAGGAGAATGAGAGAAGGAAACCATGTAACAGAGGAATATAAAGCAAGTCCTATGGAAATTGGCTTAATCCCATAGAGGATCTTTGGTGGCAGCATAGTTAGATTATCTCAGAATTGTCCTTTATCAGAAGATTTAGCATTAAGACCTACTACCTGCCTGTTTGTTTAAAGGACTGCCTCCAGGAGCAGCAATTCCCAAGCACTTATGGTTATCAGAGCTATAGACAGTTTGCTTCTAACACCCCGTGGGTCTTCCTCCAAAAAGACCATGCTGGCTTGTGGGAGATAAAGGCCATTAGGAGTCTGTACATGCACTGGCACAGGGATGTGAGGGGACATGGGTACAGCATCTACCTCATACAAATAATCACTGCTAGGTATTTAAAAATATATTTTAGATATCAGATAACTATTAGGTATTCTAGCATTTATATCTAAATGACATTGGGGATTAAATTTATACTCTGTTTTATTACTAAGAAGTGTTCTGATGTAACCCAATATCATAGAAAACTTTCATGAGATAGTTTAAACAAATATAGGGGAATTGTTGAGTCATATACTTAAACCACTGTATTAGCTAGGGATAAGATTTTGCCTCATGGATGGAAGGAATCGGGAGTTTGATACAAGTTTTGCCTTTCCTCTAAATCTATTTTTGTGGGCCAGATTCACTTTTTTTTCATGGAGAAGTGATATTGCCTCCGTCAACTCTTGATTTTATATCTCAAAACTTCTCTCTTCTTTTTTAATGGTTCTGATTTTAAATTTCAAGGAAGTAAGGATTCTTACTATCCATATGTGATAAAATAATTTGCCACTTCTAGAATTGGCGTAGAGAGTTAGTACATCTGTTCATCCTGGAACATGCAACCATCTTAGAGGAATTCCTATAGCCATAAGGTAAGGTCATGGGAATTATGGCATCATTGAGTGGCACAGCATGGTTACAAAGGGCAAAGCATAATTTCCAGAAGTAAAAAGGTCAGATCCCAGAAAGAAAGAATATAAACTAGGCAAAATTAATAACACATTTCTGTGTAATCTGAGCTTTAACTTCTCGATTAAACACAGTTTAAAATATTTGTTACATTTATTTCACAGAATTATTCCAAATACCAAATATATCAGCAAAATTGTGTAACAAATTGTGAAGTCCTGTTAGCATTATATGCCACTTATATAGGACATTGAAACTTCTCTCATAATTGCTCACCTAAAATTCATGTTTTTTGATACCAATAAGTAAAAAAGGTGAACTAAGATTTTGGTAGGATTCAGAATTTATTCTATAAATGAAACCCAGATTCGGCTTTCCCAGTGAATTTCAAACTATAAATTTTGGTAGTATCTAGCTTTCTTTTTAAGACAGGTGAATCTTGAATAGTAGAATAGTAGAAGAGAAGGAGATAGCTAGTCTTATCACTATTATTTTTGTAAATGCTGTTAGGCATATTATCTGAGCAGTTAGAAGAACCATTAGGAAATTAGCTCACCAGCTGTCAGAACCTTCCCTGAAAAAAATCAACCACCAGAAAGTCATATTAAATAATCTCTTTCTTCTGAAAAATCAAGAAGGAGGAAGAAGAGGAATAAAATAGTCAAAGGAATTAAACAGACAAAGGAAAGATACTTTGGGACTCTCAAGTTTCATACTTCACCAATTACTTAAGTGAAACCTTTTCCAGTATTACCAGTCACAGAATTTGGCTCAACATCACTCATAGGTTTTACTGAAGATTTGCTAGGACCTTATCATTGGCTACTACTCGATACCAAAAGATGAAGTCTCTTACTGGCCTCATAGTTAAATGGTAAAGTAAAATATAAAAATCATTCTTTGGATCTGCCATGCTTTTAATTTCTAGTCTCTATTCCCTTTGCTCCAGATTCTATCACATCATGCTTATTTATGGTAGTAATTTTGCAACTGGATTTTATGTTCCCAGTATTTCCTTCAATCTAACACATACCAGTATTTCTTAAATAAAATTTTTACTATAATTTTACTGAAATTTTTACTATTTCTCTTAAAAAAAAACCCTCTATGTACCTAAACTTCAATAGAATAGTATTTTAGTTACACAATTTGAAAGATGTGCAGAAACTTAAAGAATTTACACAATTTCAACTCAATTTTGAGTAAGTTTTACTTACAAGTAATGCTAACATTTGATAAGCTGAATTTTTTTTAAATTTCCTGGATTCTGTACACATAACAATAAATGTTGGCAAAGATGTGGGGAAAAAGGTGCACTTGTGTGTTGCTGGTGGGACTGCAAATTGGTGCAACCACTATGAAAAGTGATATGGAGATTCCTCAGAAAACTTGAAATGGAACCACCATTTAACCCAGTTATCCCACTTCTTGGCATATATCCAAAGGACTTAAAATTAGCATACAATAGTGATGTGCCCACATCAATGTTCATAGCAGCTCCAGTCACAATAGCTAAGCTATGGAACCAACCTAGGTGCCCTTCAACAGATGAATGGAAAAAGAAAGTGTGGTATACATACACAACAGAATATTACTCAGCTATAAAGAAGAATGAACTTACAGCATTTGCAGGAAAATCGATGGAACTGGAGACTATTATGCTAAGTGAAATAAGCCAATCCCCAAAACTCAAAGGCTTGATATGCAGATACTGACTCACAAAAGGTGGGGGAAAAGGAGGAGTAGAAGTTCACTGGATTGGACAGGCGGAGTGCGGGAGAGAGAGGGGGAGATGGGAATTGGAAAGACTGTAGAATGAATCTGACATAACTTTTCAATGTTCATTTATTTATTTTTATTTTTATTTTTATTTTTTTTGGTACTAGGGATTGAACACAGGGATACTCAACCACTGAGCCATATCCCCAGCCCTATTTTGTGTTTTATGTACGGACAGGGTCTCACTGAGTTGCTTAGTGCCTCACTGTTGCTGAGGCTGGCTTTTAACTCGCGATCCTCCTGTCTCAGCCTCCCAAAGTACTGGGATTACAGGTATGCATGATTGTGCCTGGCTTCTATGTTCATTTATGAATACACAACCACAAGAATAAGAAGTTATATTCCATATATGCATGATCTGTCAAAGTATATTCTACTGTTATGTATAATTAAAAAGAAAAAAGAAAAAAAGAAAAAACAATTGCTGGTTTCTAAACAGAAATTATCGTTTATAGCAGCACAATTCATAATAGCTCAGCTATGGAATCAACCTAGATGCCTATCAACAGATGAATGGATAAAGAAATTGTGTAATATAGACACAATGTAATATTACTAAGCCTTAAAGAATAATGACTTTATGACATTTGCCAGCAAATGGATGGATCTGGAGACTATCATGCAGAGTGAAATAAGCCCATCTCAAAAACAAACAAACCAACAAACATTGGATGTTTTGGCTGATATGTGGAAGCTAAAACACAATAAAGAGGAGAAGGGGAAAAAGACAAGTTCAGTAGATTAGACAAAGGGGAACAAAAGGAAGAGAGGGGGATAGGAATAGGAAAGCAGTAGAATAAATCTGACATAATTTTCTTATGTACACGTAGGAAAACATCCAAGTGAATCCTGCCAGCATGCCCACACACAAGAATGTGGTCCTAATTAGACTAAGATATATCCTATGCTTGTGTAGTTTTATCAAAATGGATTTTACTGTCATGTATAACTAAGAAGAGCAAATAAAAAATTTGGAGCAATCATAGAAACATAAATGAGAAACATAAAATGAAATAAAGTTTAATGTATATTAGTGAAAAATAAGAAAGCTGAAGACTGGAAAACCAGTTAGGCAGCAAACACAATTATCTAGGCAAAAATTAATAATAGTCCAAATTTGAGTAGTGGCACTGAAAATGGAAAGAAAAGTACAGATGCAAAAGACATTATAGAAGATAAATTGACAGAACTTGATGACTGATCCAAGAGAGAATAATACGCAAAAACTATTTTGAGGTTTTGGCTGTGGAAGAATGATGGTACAGACTATAACCAGAATAAGGAAATCCAAAGAAGTAAACTTTTTGAAGTTTCTTGAGAAGGAATGATGTGTTTTTTTCCCCCTCAACACATTAAAAATCCCCAAGCTTGGCATTTGTTGTTCTACTGCCATCTACATGTACCTGAAAACCATATGGATCATTGTCTTTGGCAACCTGTTTTTCATTCACCCTCACCTGACTCATCCTTATCCCTAGGGATGGGCCCATCCTATCCAGTCTTCTAATGAAAGCACTGCATTATTCTGAATCTAGTAATTAACTCAGGAACACAAATGACCCAGTTGGAGGCAATATTACAAGCTAAACAGTTGACAGAGAAATAAATATTTTTATTGGCTTCCCGGCGGTTAGTATGTTTTGATTAGTAAGAATGAAGGTAAATTTTTTAAAAGGCAATGCCAAAAATGGATTGAGCCTGGTTTCTGATGACATCCTTAGAGTCCCTAACTCAAATCTCTTTCTACATTTTCAGTATTTGAGAAAACAAATGTCATTTGGGCTTAAACAAATTGGGTAGAGATTCTCATTTGACAATTAAAAAAGTCATGCTTGGTTTATAAAAGTAATACTGTAGTTGGGGATATGTTCCAAGCCTCTCAGTGGATGCCTGAAAACATGAGTAATGCTGAATCCTACATATGGCAGCTATATTTATTCCAATACATAGATACCTATGGTAAAGTGTAATTTATAAATTAGACACAGATTAACAATAACTAGTAATAAAATAGAACAATTAAAATGATATACTCTAATAAAATTTATTTAAAACTGATGAATTGTTTATTTCTAGAATTTTCCATTTAATATTTTCAGACCTTTATTGATGATGAGTAAGTAAAATTTTGGAAAATGAAACCATAGAATAATGGGCTACTATTTACAGAAATAACATTTCTTACCTAAAAACAGAAACAAGTTAGAAAGAAAATGAGATAAAAGAAAGAAAATAAGAGCCTCTTGGAAAGCTAAAATTTATCATTTACATAGAGCAAAATATATTTTCCCATTTTTTGAAGTTGATCATCTGTTGTGATTTTCTTTCCATTTTTCTCCTCCCTCTAAGTACATGTCACTGCTCTGTGGGCATGTACATGTGCTAGACTGTATCATTACATATATTTTATATTGCAATCTCCCTCTGAATCCATAAGAAGTTTCTTCTTTGACATGTGTTCTCTCTTAAACCCACAAATTACTACTGGAAGAGTAATAGTATATTCCCTCTTTGGAGTTTTACCCTTCCAAAGAGTGCCATGTCTTCATTTGTGCTCTGCCTTTTCCATTAGGATTTCAGGGAATGAAACCCCAGAATCCAAAACAGGAAGATGAATACTTGAGTAATTGGCATCATCAGCACATATGGTATGCTTCATTTAAAGATTCCTTTAAAAAGTTAAAACCAAAGTCTATATTTTTGACAAAAATGGATGGTTTTTATCCTTTCCAGGGTTGATATGTTTTTTTTTATTTTATAAACTAGTATTCTTATTTTAGTTACACAATATTCTTTTATTAAGTATTATTAGTATTCTTTTAATTAAGTCATTTATTTTCTTGCTCAAATAAATATTTGCTTGAAACCAAATATGCATATGTATGTCTTAGAATGAATTAATGAATAAAATATGTATAAAGGAAATTTTTTTTTTTTAAACTTTTTTTTTTTTAAATATTTTTTTTTTTAGTTGTAGATGGACACAATGTCTTTATTTTATTGCTTTGTACGTGGTGCTGAGGATCGAACCCAGGGCCTCACGCATGCAAGGCAAGCGCTCTACCGCTGAGCTACAATCCCAGCCCCTATAAAGGAAATTTTGTGCCTTCAAATATACCACAATTATATACATACATCCCAAAATTATATGTATGTTAATATACATTTCATACTAAAACTGATTTATATGCTTATACAATGATATGTTGCCAATAAAAGAATGGCAAAAATATAGCTGGATTATTTCCCCATACATTTTTTTCTTTCCTTGTCATCAATGCAAAATAGCACTCAATATTTAATTATTTACAGAGATAAGCATTTGGAAACAATTATAAAATAAGATTTTTTGTTGTTTGTTTGTTTGTTTTTTTGTAGTGCTGGGGATTGAACCCAGGGCCTTGTACATGCAAGGCAAGCACTCTACTAACTGAGCTATATCCCCAGTCCCAGGAAATAAGTTTTTGACAAGCTGCAATCATGTTTTCAGCATTATAAAGAATTCAGAATAAATATACCATAAAGCCTCTTTATCATAGATTTTGAAATCTGGTAATAGACAATAGATGATAGTTGAGAAGGTAATGTTAAGATGAGGGAAAGGCACTGATTACTAGCTTGGCAAATATGAAGGCTGAAACTGCCAAATAAAAACCAACAACTTTTAAAACTTTCTTTGACATCTCATACTTAACATGTGCAAAACAGAATTTCTGATTTTTCTCCAATGTCCCAACCCCCAATAAAACTGCCCTATTGCCATCCTTGCTATTTCAGTTTTTGACTACTCAGCCGTCCATTTGCCCATACCAAGGTTCTTAGTTCCATGTTCAGCTCCACTTGCTTCTCTCGTACCCATATCCAATCTGTAGGGAAATTCTGGTAGGTCACCTTCAAATAATCTAGACTGATTACTTCATACTCACCACTGTCTTGCTGTGTCCCTGGTCTGAGCTACTACATCCCTCAAATGTGTTTCTGAAGTCACCTCCTAACTGGCCATTTCACTTCTGCCCTATTCCCTTATAGTCCCTTCTCTAATACAATAGCTAGAGCTGCCTTTTTTTTTTATTAGTTTATTTAATTGCATTTCAAGTCATAGTACATATATAGAGCTCAGTTTTTCCATTTCTCTGGTTGCAAACCAGATAAAGTTACACCAATTGTGTTTTCATACATGCACCAAGGGTAGTGATGACGATCTCAACCATCTTTACTATACCCATTCCCTTTCCTGCCCCCCCCTCCGCCTCCCCCATGTCGCGTCCAGTGTTCCTCTATTTTAGAGCTGCCTTTTAACAGTTTTTCCCCCCAATACTGGGTATTAAACCCTGGGCCTCACATGAAAGAATTCAAATTTTAAAGCAAATCAGATAATATTTTATCTCTCTACTCTGTGCAGGTAAAAGTCTTCGTGAGGATTTACAATGTTCCACAGGATCAGCTCCCTCTACGACTTCTACTGTTCTGTATTTTCCCTGCCAACAATGTTCTCTTGGCTGGTGCTTGAACATACCAGGTGAAGAACCACCTTAGAAATTCTATGTTGGCTCTTCTCTCTACTTGGAAGCTCTCCACCTCCCTGACTGTCACAAAGTTTTTGCCCAGTTAGGATTTTCAAACTAAACCCTGCTCCTAACCATTCATTTAAAGATCTACCTTTCATATGCTCTATTCTTCCCTAGTACCTGCCACCTTATTTTAAAATGCTATATAATTTGTTTATTTTAGCGCCTGTCTTCCCCTGCTCTTACATAAGCTCCACAGGGGCAAGAGTTCTTGCCTATTTTGTTCACTGATTTATTCCAAGAATCTAGAGGAGACACAATAAATATTTTTGAATGAATTAAATAGCTCTGGATAATGATTATAGAGAATAAGGCAGAGGTTTGGAGCCAAATTATCTTACCTCTGATTTAATTTTTGAACATTTTATAATGTTGTACTTAGTCATTATGGTAACATCATGTGGTGATTAATATTGTTCTATTTTACACATGAGGAGATTAAGGCTTAAGTTACTAAAGCATATTTCCCAAAGTTGCATAATTGATAAGTGATAAACTCGCAATTTTTTTCTTTTTTTTTCTTTTTTGGTACCGGGGATTGAACTCAGGGGCACACTCGACAACTGAACCACATCTCCAGCCCTATTTTGTATTTTATTTAGAAACAGGATTTACTAAGTTGCTTAGTGCCTTGCTTTTGCTGAGACAGGCTTTGAACTTGCGATCCTCCTGTCTCAGCCTCCTGAGCCACTGGTATTACAGGCATGAGCCATTGCACCTGGCTGATAAACCCCCAATTTGATCTGATGTTTTCTGAAGCCAGAGTTAAAGTTTCTTGAAGACTGACTCTGCTGTGTTGCCTTTATTGAATGTGTCTGTGCAAGTAACTTACACTGTATGAGCTTCTCTCATCAAACAGAGGTACCAATGCCATCCATTGTTCTTGTGGGCAGTAGAGATATATGCAAATATCTGCCAAATAATGGATACTCATTAAATGAAAATAAAATTTTAGTCTTCCTCACATGATTATTACAATATGAAAATGTATCAAATAAGTTTAGTTCTTTTAGGATATGATTTTGCCCTTAAAAGACACATGAGAATCAAGTCAGGGCTCGATGTGAAGACCCAAGAAACATGCTCATGTAACTTTAACTTAGATCTGAGGTCAGAAAGTCGAAGTGATTTCTCAAAGATCAGACTAAAACTTTAGCAAATAACAAAGAATGGTTCATCTTTTAGGATAACCCTTTCCAGTATACTTTGTTAGGTGAGCAGCCAGGGCCACAGATCTTGGTATACATCCAGTGATTTAGAGAACTCTATCAGAAACCCTGTTGGATAGCCAGAAGCCTAGGGCTCCCTTTTACTTTTCAACTTACCTACCAAATACTCTTAAACATGTCACCTCTGTGCATCACAGACTTTAAACAACACTCACCAGCTAATTCATTCACAGGAATGAGTCTGTGCCAAGCACTCTCCTTGCAAAGCAGACCGTTCCATGTTGCAAACCACTATCAGATTAGAAAAAAAAAAAGACATCACAGAGGGTAGAGTTCACCAGAAAGGACAACAAGGAGGAGCCAGGTCTTCAGCGGACTCCCAAAGAATAGGAAATTTAGATAAGCAGAAAGGCAAGATAAAAGCATTCCCAGAGCAGGATCAGCATGACTCCGTGAGTTAATAAACATGCCTTGAGTACAGGGTGTCAGGCACCTGCTATGAACATTTCAAGTATCCAAATATACAAGTGAGGCAAGATTTTTTATGGAAAAAAGTTCATAGATTTTACAGTCTAGAAAGAGATATAACAAGGACACATTTAATTATGTGGGGCCAACTTTGACAAATATTACAAATGCTTGGAAAGAGAAAAATGAATTTTTAGGAAGACAGAATAAAATATGAGAGATAAACAATACTTTAAAAGGAAAAATTTTAAGGACATCTCAAGCAGAAAAACAAGCTAAATGTAAGCATGATTCTGTAAAAAAACAAATGGCTTAGAAGTAGAAGTGCACATAGACTACACAAGAGAAAAAATGATGTGTGTATAAAAATATAGTGTCTTAATAGCATTATTTTAAGTCCAGTAAATTTACTCTTTAATTTCAGTTAATGCAAAAAGTAAGTGGTAAAAAAATGCCCTTTTAGCAGTTTAGGAAATTAATTCTACATTTAAAATGACCCTTTCCTTCTCTTTGTTATTGTTTTGTAGTGTAGTCATTGTACACATAGAAGCATCTCAGGAGTACCAAGAACTTGCTGACATTTTCTCCTCTCTTCCTCTAAATTGCCACATTGTAAGTCACTTTCAAGGAACACAGCTAGATTCATTGATCTCATAGTAAAGCAAATTTATTCTTAAGGGGCTAAGGTAAATACCATGGCTTTAATCAGTGCTAAGAAAACATATTCTTGTCCCCAAGTGCATTTAAGGCAGTGCAAGGTCTAAGTTTGAGCAGATGGATTTCAGTGCAAGTAATTACAAGCTGCAAGATAATTTCCTTAAAACTACACACATACTAGACAAATACTTATTTGTGGTTATAGAGTGGGTAAAGTTACTACAAAAATAGTAGCACACCTTATAATAGTGCCATATGCCATAATTTACCTTGCTATATCTGAAGTGTCATATCTTGTTCCAGACTTAATATTTAGTAACTAACAATTTAATGTACAAATCTTCAGCCTAAGCAGCAGAATAATTAGAAGAGACAAACCCCCTTTTCTACATGAAAAAAAATATACTAAACCATGAAAAATGCCTGAGGATTATACAGAAGTTATGAATAATTAATGTCAACTTTTAAATAACTTACAAAGCAAACAGTAAACTTAATGCAGACATTCAGAACAGCAATAATGGGTCATAAGTGGCAACAGATTTTTCCTGTAAAAGTAAATGCCATGAACATACCCAGTATTTGACTGGGTAATATTAATCTGGAAATATTAAAACCTATTATTATAAAAATGCAGTAAAATCCATCATATATTCCCTTCACCCACATGTGCATGTGGTGAGAGAATACGGTCAGTCATTTCTGACTTATTCTACAGAAAAAAAAAATAGCATTGGGGTAGTTATCATTCTGTCTTTTCACCAACAAAAGTAATTCTCTCGGCAAGTAACAACAACAATAAAAATATCAACAAAACATTATCCTATGTTGTAGAAATTTTTGAAATGTTGGGGTTGATTAAATGAACCTTGTATTGGTCTGTTTTTCATTACTATAATAAAATGCCTGAGACCAGTTAATGTACAAAGAAAAAAAGTTTGTTTAACTCACAGCACTGGAGGTTCAAGGGCATGGTGCTGGCATTGGTACAGCCCTAGTGAGGATCTCATCACAAATGAAATCATGGCAGGAGAGCATGCAAGAGGGATCACATGGCAAGGCAGACAGCTAGAAAGATCAGGGATCAGGCTTACCCTCCTATAATAACTTGCTTTCTGCAAATCAACTAATGCTTTCTGCAAATCAATTAACTCTGCAAAACAACTAATTCCTTCCATAAAATCATTATCATTCCCTTCTGATGGCAGTGACCCCAATGACCTAATTATCATGTATGAACTCTCACTCTTTAAAGGTTCTACTGCCTCCCAACATTACCACATTCAGGACCATGCTTTCAACACAAGTTTGGGGCACACACTCGACCATATCCAAAAAATAGCAAAGCCCAGCAGTAATTGAAACAGAGTCCTCCAATGACTTGGCTATTTCTTTGTAATCTTTTGGGAGTACTCAGATCCAGTTGGGTTGTTTTCTTGAACTCACTGGATGCCAATTTACAACAGAACAACGATTGAGATTGAATTCATTGTTATAGCACCTAAGGCTCTCTTAGTGTAAAGGGTATTTCTGGAAATGTATATGAAACTATCAGTTAATGAGTTAAAAGGTTGTTTTGTGAACTTGTCCAAGCTACAAAGCAACTGAAAAATATGTTGAAGACTCCCACAAGTTTATAACCTAAAAAATATAAATCAGTGCACATGAAATCTGTTATCAATATTATCTTATTTATTATTGTTTCACTTTTTTATTCTCACCAAAAACTGGAAAAAGGTAATGTACAAATCTATCTTCTATTATAAGGTCTAGCATTAAAGTCATGCATAAAAATAAAAGTTTTTAAATGACTGTGAGCAATCTTAACACAAACCATTTCAGGGAGGTTCATATTCATAAAACTAAAATCTTGATTGCCATGAATTGAATGAAAATTGAGGAGACAGAGCCAGAAAATATAAACAAAATTCTAATAAGCATTACTGTGAAGGAAAGATAATAGGGTAGCAGTTAGATTTAGGAATGCAGGGAATCAAGATGGGAATTAGCCATTCTCCAAATTTGGAAGAAAAGTAAAAAGATAGGACCAATATAAATACCCCTGAAGACATGGAGGCAATTATTTGATAAAGTTTAAGCCTAATATTATCTTCTTTCTCTGTAAACTAAAATACTATTTATTACAGATATGAGGGACTTTCATTTGAACATGGATGGAACACAAAAATTTAATCTCTCTTCCTTACCAAAACCCACAAAAATTACTATGAAGGAATAAGAAGTTACTTTTAATGAAAGAGTAAATGGAAAAATGGAAAACAGACAACAACAAAGTCATCAAGGAAATAAGCCTTTATTGTTAGAGACAAAAGTGTATAGGCTTCTCAGAATGATGATGAAGAGGAACACCAGGACTATAGTTGAGTATAGCCAGGGAGAATAATCCATCCAGGCAGAATCTGGGTTGAGGGTGAAGTCTCCAGGGCTGATGACATTGTAGATTGAAGAAAACTAGATAAATATAGATAGGTAGGTGGGTGGGTACATAGACAGGTAGGTAGGTAGGTAGGTAGGTAGGTAGATGGATGGATGTACTGAAAGATTATTTTATGTGTTTGACCATTTAGTCATGAATTTTATATATCTTTCAAAATTGGAGGGAAATTGTACAAAGAAATCTAAACAAATGAAACAATGTAGTAACAGCTAATGTAGGAAAAGTAAAAGCTATTCAATGTAAACATCACTATTTTTCATCATGTGGTTCAAATCAAATAATATTTACATTTTCAAGTCATGCAAACACTGAGTAGAGATTTAAACAAAACTTTTGATAAATTATATTAGAACAGTAGTGAAGAAAAAGTTGTGTGTGTGTGTGTGTGTGTGTGTGTGTGTATGTATCAGAGAGAGACAAATACAGAAAGTATGTGTTTTGGAAAGATTATCAGAATATATTAGAGTTAAATACTCATATTCACAATAGGAAATCTGTAGGTATATTTAATAATTTAAAAAGTGATAAATAGAAGCAAAATATATTTATTTAAAATCATGAGGTGGAGACTATATTCAACTGAAGTTAAATGTAGCTTTTATGGAGTAAGAGTTGGGGTTGGACAGTGGATGGAGCAAAGTACTCCTATTTTCATTGTAAGCAATTGGCTGCACTTTGACTTACATTAAACTATATAAGTGTGCTACTTTAATTAACATAAAATGTATTTTAAAATAAGAGTGAAAGAGCAATTCCAAGGCTTTTGAGTAGAATAATTAGGGTTCCAAAGAGTTTTAAAGGATGAAAAAATACCTACAAAATTAAAAAAAAATGTAAGACCTTAAAATCTGTCTAGATTTGTTTCCATGCATATCTACCTAATATCCAAGCACATAGGCCCTTTATTGTTCTCAAAGATGCCGTCACCTACAGGCATAAAATCATCACTTCTCCATCTTCATCCGTCAGAATTCTGGCAATCCCTCAAACATTTCCTCTTGTGATCACCCTTGAACTTTTTACCTCTGTTCCTGCATTTATTTGACCTAACTTTTTATTCTTATGTACATTCATCTCATTCTAAGTTACTTAAAACTTGTGTTACTCATTTTGTATCCCTTGCATGAACTAACAACACATTTAGACACATACTAGTCCCTTTGCAGCTGTATTAATTTAAGTTTAAATTTGACATGCAGTCTTCATCTATTTTTAAAGGAAGTACCATTACTTTGCCCTCATTCTTTCAAGGAGGGGGCAGGGTAGTGAACCCAGGGTCTGTGTGTGCTAAGCACATACTACTATCAAGCCCTCATTTTTGTCATTGGCTTACATTGGGTAACACTACTCTACTATGATTACAATTTATATTACTACTACATGTGCCTGGGTTCAGAAACATGGCATAAAATTGAGGATCTAAGTGTTTTCACTTGAATATTTTAAAGATTATTTCATCAGAGCTATAGAGGAAAATATTTTTAATTTTTTTTTAAAAAAGTGCATGTACAAGCACATAATAGCCATAGAGGTAACACATAATATCCCTGCATTTGATCACATATCACTAATGTGGTTATTATCTTTTTGGAAAAATAGCCAAAATCAGACTTTAGCCAGTGTCGAAACTGAAGGATACTGTCTATGCAAACAACAAACTTTTAAATGACTAATAGTAGTTAAAAATAGAAATAAATGTATTTAATAATTTATTAATAAAAAGTTATTGTCATTATTGATTAAAAATATAACTAATTATTTTATTTGAAATAACCTTTTTTGTCAATCATTCGGCACTTAAGATATTATGGAAATCATTTAAGGTTTTTACATTTATTATTATACAAAATTCCCACAAAATCAGTATTAATAGATAGGCAATAACAGTATATACACAGCATTTACTATATGTTTAGTCTCCTTTTTTTTTTAATATTTATTTTTTAGTTGTAGGTGGACAGAATATCTTTATTTTTTTATTTTTATGTGGTGCTGAGGATCGAACCCAGCGCCTCCCGCGTGCTAGGCGAGCACAGTACCACTGTGCCATAACCCCAGCCCCTATGTTTAATCTTCATGTAAGAGTTTTCTACATGTTCTAAAACATTAGGCTTCCCAACAACCCTATGAAGCAGGAATTCTTACTATTACTTTCATTTTGTAGTTGAGAAAACCAGACCACAGACAAGTTAAGTAATTTCCTCATGGTCACACATCTAAGCAAGTTTAATAACAGGAATAGAACCAAATATATAGAATTTATGCCTTAAGAGTTGTACTAAACAGGCATTATCATTGTTTTTATTTTCTTAATTCTTTAATGAGCAAATGGAGGCATAAAGATAGTATAGAGACAGCACCACAACTTGAAGTCAGTCACATTCTATTTCTTAAATCTAGGGTTATATTCTATAATAATTTGTACATGATTTACCTCAGATTCACACATTTCTGTAACTATCATCAGATGTCTTAAGGAATTTAAATTTATTAGTACTTGTTAAGGTCTCTTATGTAGATTAGACTGCAATATAGACTCAAACACCGACTTAGTCATTCTTCAACTGATATTTTTACATTTGGATAACGTATATTTTCATTAAATGCCCCACAAATCCCTTTTAAAGCACGCTGTGATTTTTTAGTCTGAATATTATTTACTATTCTGGTCTGTGCTACATGCTTTGCTATGTAAGTATGCAGTTGCCATGTGCAACTTCAATGGATTCCTTCTGATGTCCCAAAATAAATCAAATTATACAGCAAGCAGGGATATCACTAAAGTCTATGCAAATAACAATGTAAAAAATTAAATATAACCTGTCATTTGCCTTTGACTATTGAAAGTAAAGCCATTCGTGTTGTTCCAAATAAAACTCCTGAGAATCACAGTTTTTTCCTAAGAGGGTGGTAATGAAGAATGAACACTTTTTAACAGAGAGAGAAAAGGCCTTTTGAAGACCTGGTCAGGCCTATTTCCCATAATTCCTCTGCTTTGCCATGGCCCAGACCTGCTTCAAGATTACAGGACGTTCTTTCATCAACCCATATGCCACTGAGAGTGACTTCAAAGTGAATTGTCACAACAGCATGCAGTAGTCTACAAATATATAAAGCATATTATGGAAGTTCTTGGTGTGTGGTTTAAAAAAAAATTCAAACAGAGAATGTCAAAGACAGCGTCTCAAAGCCTTTTTGTTCTATATTTCTTACTAATAACACCATGATTTCTCAAGGAACCAGTTTTGGAAATTTTGGAGTTCCTTTTGTAACTTTATCCTCATCTCTCCCAACGTCTACTCTGTCAATCAAGTCCCCGAAAAATCCCTTCTTCATGTCACTTCAGGATATTTGCAATAGTGTTTTAATGAATCTTCCTGCCTCAAGGTTTTCTTCTCTTTGGTGTGCTCATTTTAGAGAACAAACACTGAGGTTCAAAATAATAGGAAGCACATTTATATTAACAGTTACATCCAGTATATTTAGGAAGTGATTAATTAATATTTACTAAATGAACTAAAGACTAATGAGGAAAGAACCAGAGGGAAAGAGAAAAGAAAAGGAAGAAGGGAAGAAGGGAGGAAGGAAGGATGATAGATATTATCTGAGGGTAAGGTAACTGCTAAAACATACATTTCAAAATATTGGGGGCATACATAACAGAAGTTTATTTTCCTCTCAAGTAAAGTTCCAAATGGAAGTTCTTGCTCAGTAGGAAGCTCTGGTCCTAGAGGTAATCTAGAAACAGGTCTTCCTATCTCTTCTCTGCTATCTTCATTAAGAACTGTCATTGAAGAAAAGCCCTGGTGAAAGTTTTCACAACAGAATCCTGGAAATGGTATACATAGATTTTGATCACATCCTCACAGGTTCAGTGAGTACCTATCCAGGATCCAAAATAGGAAGGATGAAAAAAAGGAAGGAAAGGGAGAGAGAACAGGGAGCTAACTCACCCAAGACACACAGTTGGTAGGCAACAGGCAAAATTCTAACCTATACTTCTTAGATTAACTTCTTATCCCAAAGATTAGCTCCTGTATAGCTTCCTTCTCTTGAAAGCATCAGGACCAGTATGGGAAGATGACTGTTTAAAGAAAATAATTGTTTACTACTGAATAATTGATAACAAAAACATCAAATACCCATTTTTTATTGAGTTGGGAAACATTATATGTTATATACAAAATTCAGTATTATAATTAATAAATTTACATTAACAATTCCAAATGAATAGCTAAAAAATAATCCAAAACCCACCTAGTAGTATTTTCTTGTATTCCTTTCTATGTGTTGACTCATATCCAAGTAAGTAGTCAAACTCTGAACTATTTTTGTCATTGTAAAATTGAGATTTCATAACATTCTACAAAATAAATTTATTTTAGCAGAAATTTAATGTTAAAAATAAAAGTAAAGTAACATAAATATGATGGTTCCTAATCAAACCAAAGAACATAGGGTTTGGAGTCAGTTTTGAGTTTGAGTTCCATATTTTACATGCTGCTTTATAATAATCAAAATTAAGTTTTCTTTTGTATGTAGGATAAATATGACCAAAAGACCCACTAAACCTGAAGCCGAAAATAATTTGGGCTGAGTAGAATGAGAAAAAGGAGTAACTCAAAACTAGCTTATCAAGTCCCATTTGTGTAAATAAATATTCCTCTAGAAATAGACTTCAAGATAATTGTCAAGCTTTTTTTTTTCTTTCTAGACTAATATTGAGGACATCAACAGTGGCATTTTTATCTATGTGAAAAACTATGAGATCAGTATAGTTCTTCATATAACTCTAAAATAATTTATTACTAAATTCAATCATATGCATTATGGAAAAAATAAAGTATTGAATTTTCATTTATTTTTTAAAAATAGACAATAATAAAATTACTTCTAACATTTTGGAAACTGTTTATAATATCTGTCTATAAAAATTACATGATTGTATTGTCTCAAATGGTATGCTGTAGAAATTATTGCCTTATAACATAATAATAAATATTGAATTTCTTGTAGTTAATTAATATTATCTCAATATGAATGATATTCATAATGAATAATTTAGTTATAAAAATGGCAGAGGGGTTAACAACTAAACAGAAAATGTTAGTCTTTCATCCTTTCTTTCCTCTCCTTCCTTTCTTCCTTACTTCCTATCTTTTCTCATACTTCCTCCCTTCTATTATTATTTCACCTGCTCAATCATTTATTTTATCTGTTTTTTCTACCAGCAAAAATATTGTGCATACATACATGCATACACACACAAAAGCACATACTAGTGTAAGGCATGATCTTGTAGTTCATTATTGGAATATTGATTTAAAAATTAGGATTAGTTCATACCATAATGAGAGAAAAAGAGTCAATATGGAAATTATTTTGGTGTTTGATATAAATGTTGGTCATGTTTATAACTGAAGCACATTTAAAAGAATAACAAGAGATGAAAATGTTGTAACAATAAAAGTTAGTGATTGTGGCATAAGAAAAAGAAAAGATTAATGTATCATTTGCCATAATCAGATGTCCAAACAAATTTTGGTCACATTATAAACATTTTCTTATTAGCAAACAAATTCAAAAGATCATAAAGCCAGAATGATCATTCTGGTTGGTTAGGAATTAAATATGCTAAAGAGGGTTGGCTTTACTTTTTGTTACTAAATTAACCTCAAAAATGTTTTATGAATATCTAATGGCAGCAGTCATTTTCTTGAGATGTACAATTGGCCTATTGAAATCAACATTAAATATTCTGCTTAAATTTTTGTCATATGAATAGTATTATGTATAAAAACTGTCCACTAACATACATTTTAGTGCATCTATTTTCAGTTTTATTAAAAATGATCATCTCTTATAAGCAATCACTCTTGCTTGTAGAAATTGTGACTAGCAGTATAGCAGCAGACATAAATAGGCAGATAGGTAGATGATAGATGATAAATGGATGGATGGATGGATAGATATGAAAGGAAATAGAGAAACAAATGAGATGGAAAGAGAAAGACCAAGGGAAGAAGGGAGAGTGAGACAGGATAAGAATATGGAGTTTTTATATCATAATTTTATCAATTCCAATGAATAACCAGTATAGTGTGACTAAACCTTTAATGAACATACAGAGAGAATCAACTACATAATTTGTGTGTCCTGGTTCAAATTAAAAATACATATGTTGACACTGGTACTTCAAACCAGTCTTGGGGCCTTTCTCAGTACAGCAGATTCACAGGCCATCAATGCATGCAACCAGCCTTGTACATGGGACAGATGTTTGTTTACAATTCTGTATATTTTCATAGGTCATATAGTAGAAACAATTAATCTAGGTATCATTCTCCTGGATGTATAGGGAAAGAATATTTTTCTCAGTGGATCCCTCTCTGTTTATGGCCAACTACCAACAAACTGTAGTTAAGTAGTTTCAGCAGGGAAAAATAGTCAAAATGTAATGAAGAATCTCAGGTCTATCGGTATAAATGGACCTTTAATATATATATATTATATATATATTGTATATATATTGTGTATATATATATAGTATATTATATATATATTATGTAATATATATATCATATATATTATATATGTACTGGTATAAATGGACCTTTAATATATATATATGTACATATATATATACACACACATATATATATATTTTGTAATTTGAAAAACAAATGACAGTCTTTCTAGCAAATTACATGTTAGAAATTTTTTATAACATCATTAAAAACATCAGTACACATATTGAATAATCCTTTAATTTATGGTCCTTCTAATTTAATTTTCTCATTTCTAAAATATATTTCCACATTTATTGGTTAAAGAAAAGAAAAACTTTAGATGAGGCTTTAATCCCACCATTGCTAGGAAGACTTCCCACACCTAACATCACTGGAGCTCTTTATCCCCTCTTTCTTACCAAAGCACTTGCTGGCTATACCACAGGGCATATTCTGCCCCCATCACAATGATGTGGTTTTCTAGATGGTAAATTCCTGTAGTTCACAAAATATGTCTTAATCATCTTTTATAAGAGTCACAATGTCTAGTAAGTTGCCTCAGACATGGTAACAGCTCAGTACAGGTTTCTTCAGTGGACAAACCAATAAAAGTTTGGTTTAAAATGTGCTGTGTTTTTTTATAAGGAAGATCAAGAAGATCAAATGTAATTGTCAGTATGCAGATAGCCTCTTGGGTATACTGTTGTGGTTAGAAAATGATGAAAAATGACTACTTTTGTTTAAATGGCTTTCTAACTATGCCAAACTGCAAAAAATTGAAGTATTACATTTCTCCCAATCTTTTTATATATACTTACGCCTGGTCTTTGAAATTATTTCTGCAAGAGGAGGAAAAAACAGTATATTTTCTACAGTTATATTTTATAAAAAGCATTTTGGTGAAGACCAATTTATAATAAAATATTGTTAAAGTTTACATATATACATATGTGTGTATGTGTTCCATAACTTAAAAATTTTAATGTTTTCCATTTAAATATTTTGTTATCTGAAATCCAAGTGTACAATTTAATTTTTAAGAGTAAAAGCATAACAGAAATCATTCAATACATAAATGTTCTATATTTTTGAAATGGATATAAAGTCTCATTTCCTTGATTGGTTACCAATTTCTTCTTTCCTTCATTTTAACCCTTCCTTTCCCTCTTTCCTTCCTACTTCATTTATTGTATAATAATTGAAATACCCTAGATGGCAGACTAGAAACACTCAACATTTACAAGTTGCTACAAGATATTGAACCAAATCAATAGGTGTGTATCTTCATGATGAGGTACTGATCATAGGACAACCATGGAGTGCAGCTTGAGACAGTCTGTAACAGAAATATTGGCATTTAGAATAATAAGAGAACTAGAGCACACTAGCACTGAATATACTATGACTTTGTGGAGGAGAGGAAGCATCCCCTCATTTAGTTGAAAGAGAAAGCCCCAGTTTTTTCTAGGAATGCAGACTCCATTATAAGCAAATACACAGTCTAAGAAAATAGGAGACCTGGTTTCTGCATAACTAGTCAGTATGAGAGATGAGGTTCTTCACACAACCTGATGGATTCAGATGGTGCCTTAAAGGAGAGCCATCATAAGAATAGACTTGTTCAGATTTGCAGCACAGAAATCAGGAACCTTTGCATTTTTTTTGTCTTCAAGACTCAACAGCCACTTTTTTTTTACTGGCACAGTGGGTGCTCACCTTAAGAGTCAATTTGGACCCAAGAAAGTGACTTTAATACAGATCTGCTAAGACCTCTGGTTTGTAGGTGGAATGGTGAACAAGGAAGAGGGAAGTAGTGTACTTCCATTTAGAATTGGTGGTTTGAACTTTGTGACAGGGAGTAGGACCAGGTGTATATAGATTTATAGGAGGGTTAGGTCTGAGAGTACCACATCTGGGATGGGCAGAAGTGTTAATGCCACGAACCTGGTTGCCTCCTCCACACTCATGGGTATTCATTCAGAGTATATGCCAGAGGGTTTGGACAGTTGCCACACTCCCAAGTGCACTAACTGAGGGTGTTGGAACCAAGGGTGAACAATCAGAATGAATCCACAGGTTCAGTGGGAGAGGTTATAAGGCAGTGCCTAGCTGCACCCCTGTCTTTGGGTACAAAACAGAAGAATCAGGACTGAATCTAGTCCTTCTGTGCCCAACTTGGCCTTAACACTTTAACATTGGGCAATGAGGACAGAACTCAGCCTATGGACTGCCTTAACTGGTCTGGCCTATTTGGGCCAACGCTAAGAAAGAATACATCAGACTGTAACTCAGTCCCACAAATACCACCACTCCACTCAATACCTGGTGGATAGCAAAATTAAAAGTCCTGGAAAGAAGTGTCACCATTTTAAATATCTCAGCAAGAAGAAATCTTGGAGTACTTTTGTTTGTTTGTTTTGCTTTTACTTTTATTGTGTTCATGTTGCTTTGTTTTCCCCATTTGATTTTTATTCTAATTTTATGCATTTCTAAATTCTCATATAATTTAATTCAAATGTCATTAGTTAAATCTGAACACGATAGTCTTCTGTGGAGGGAGGGACAGTGGCATAGAATGAAATTCACAAAGAAAGTATAATCAGCCCTACGTGGAATGTCAGAGCCTACATTTCAGTGTACAATCAATTGACAGAGGATGGTGGAATAATGATGATGATAGTGGGATATTTGTTGCACATAGTGAAACTTGATTGTACAAGTACAGTGCAGAAATGGAGTGCTAGGCATTCCACTGTGGAAGAAAGAACTTACAACTAAGAAAGAGGAAGGAGCTAGAGAGAAGCATGTTTTAGAGAGTTATGCATTCTGAACTAGCTTCTTGACACATTCAAGCAGTGTTTCCTCTGTCCTCATAGTGCACAGTCCCTATATCACCAGAAAACTCCAGAGAGAATCTTTGCTTAGGAATTTAGCATTCTGGGCTAGCTTGATAACACGTTGCAGCTTCAGCATTGACCTACCCTGAGTGGGCAACCCAGAAACCTCTGGAGGTAATCTAAGTTTAGTGAGATCTGCATTCCATGCTAGCAGCACCAGCATTACCCTACTGTTGGAGTGTGCCATCCAAAAAATTATGGAAAGAATTATTGCCTGGGAGCTTCACACTTGATGCTAGCTTGCTCCAATGTGCAAAGCAGCTAAGGGGACTTCCAATTAGCTTCAGCAACAAATAACCCCTGCTAGTCAGCAAGTGAGCACTACAAGGAAATAATTGGGAGAGAATAACTCCTAACCTATGCTTTATTTTTGTTCTTTTTAAATTTTCCCCCTTTTTAGTTGTTAATGTTTTTCTCTTTTTTCCTTTCCTCGTTTTTTTTACTTTTTCTTATTTTCACTCTCTTTTTTTAAATCTTTCATTTTTTTAGTCTTATTTTCTTTAAATTTTTACTCTTTTCTGTTGTTATTGTTCTTGCTGTTGTTTTGTTGTGTATGTGTGTGTGTGTGTATGTGTGTATGTGTGCATGTTTCTGGAGATTGAATCCAGGACTTTACATGAATTGGGTCAGATGCTCTGCCAGAGCTCCATTCTCAGTTAAGCTGAGATGAATTGCACCCAGCTCCAGCCATGACTTAGTCCTTCTGGAACTTTGACAGACACTGCAATTGAAAGAATGGTGGAGTTGGGAAAAAAGACCCCATCTCACAATATTTCTTCAAGTTGGCACGGCTAAGGGGGTCTAATGTTCTGCTCTTAGATGGTCAAACTCACAATAACAGCAAAAAGAAGTAACACAAATGGTGTGAACACTGAGCCATCCGAAGTCCACAGCTTTATTCATTCCACATCCTTCTGGATCACCCATTACTGACAACATTGGATGTGAGTGCCACAGAGTGGAAACTAAGAGCCTGGCACTTGCCTCTTCATATAAAACACCAGAAATTGTAATAATTTCTAAACAGGGGATAAGATTGTCAGGCTCTTCACCCATATTGTATTAATCAGTATCAGAATAACATTCAAGTAACAGCTAGTGTCACCAGTGCCTATATAAAACCCCACCACTTAATAGGGTTTTCCACTTCAATTGTAGGAATAATCACAGAGGTTTTACCCCATATACTCTGTTGTTTGTACCACATGAGCTTTGATTACCAGAGGGACTCTACTCCTGAGAAATCTACAGAGAAATTGGGTCCCTCAGCTTTTCTTACAGTACGCAAGATATTAAAACCTACAAATTACAGCCAAAGAAGCCAAAAGGACATTACATTATGAAGTCCAACTGGAATAATTAAACACTACACAACAAACTGATAGCTTGAGAAATGTCAAGAAGACCACATATGAAGGCCCTCACATAAAAGTGTAAGAGTTATCCATCCCAACAAATGTGTACACATCAGGATAGAAACACAAGAGATCTGAAAAAAACAAGGTAATATGGCATCTCCTAAGTTCATAATTTTAGAGAAACAAATTCCCAAAGATATCAAAGAAGACAGAATCCTAGATAAATTATTCAAAAGAATGAATTTTAAAAAGCTTAATGAGTTAATACAAACAATAGAGTGAATTTAGGAAGACAAAGCAGGATATGAATGAAAAATTCAGTAAAAAGACAGGTATTTTGGAAGCCAGGCATGGTGGTGCAAGCCTGTAATCCCAGCACTTAGAGAGGCTGAGACAGAAGAATTGTGAGTTCAAAGCCAGCCTCAGCAAGGGCGAGGCACTAACCAACTCAGTGAGACCCTGTCTCTACATAAAATACAAAATAGGGCTGGGGATGTGGCTCAGTGGTTGAGTACCCCTGAGTTCAATCCCTAGTGCAAAAAAAAAAAAAAAAAAAAAAAAAAAGGACAGGTATTTTGGAAAAGAAGTAAACATAAATCTTGAAATTAAAAAGATTAATAAGTCAGGTAAAAATTCTAGTTGACAGCCTTACAGAAGACTAGTTCAAGCAGAAGAAAGAATAATAGGGCTTAAATAGAAGTCTTATAAACTATTACATTCAGAAAGTAATGAAAAAGTAAGAAGAAATGAACAGAACATGCAAGATCTCTGGGATATCACCAAAATATAATATGTATTCAGAACGAGAATAGCCAGGGAGAAGAACTACAGTCTGAAGGCTTAGAAAATGAATTCAATGAAATAATGGAAAATCACCGAGATCTTGATAAAGACATGAAATCCAGGTATTTAAGGCATTTAGAACCCCCAAAATTATTAAATAAAAGAACCTCTCCATGATATATTGTAGTTAAGTTAGCAAAAGTATGAGACAAGAGACATTAAAATCTGAAAGAGAGATGTCAAGTCACACTTAAAGTCAAACCCATAAGAATAACAGAAGATTTCCGAGTCAGGAGGGTATAGGCCTATGTATACCAACTCCTGAACAAAAATAATCACCAACCAAGATTGCACAACAAGGTTTTCCTTCAGAATTGAAGAAAAAATAAAACTCTCCAAAATTAGTAAAAACTAAGGAAATTCATGATCATTACACTAGTACTATACCCAGAAAAGGAAGATAGATAAATACAATCATGAAACTATGTGAAAGAATAAACCCCACTAGAAGAATACATATGCAAATTAGAGATAGAGACAAAACAAAAAAAAATAGTATCAATAGAATAAACTACTGAACTTCTAAGATGAACAACAGAGGAAGAACAACATAGACTTTTCAAAATAACCAGAAGAAAAACAACAAAAAGAAGTCCATACTATTCAGTAATAACCCTGAATGTAAATGGTCTTAATTCTCCAATTAAAACTGCACAATGGCTAATTGGATTGAAAAACAAGACCAAACAATATACTGATACAAGAAATTCACCTTACCTGCAAAGACATGCACAAACTGAAAGTGAAAGGATAGAAAATAATATTCTAAGCAAAGTGCAAAAGCATTCAGGAATAGCAATACTTATATCTGACAAAGTAGACTTTAAAACAAAATCATTTGGAGGAAACTAAGACTATCACTATGGATCAGGGGAAAAAAATCAACAAGAAGATTTAATGATCATAAATACATATCCACCCAATATCAGAGTACTCATTTTCATAAAATAAACACTACTAGATATAAAGGGATAAATAGACCCCAATACAATAAGAATGAGTAACTTCTGCACTCCAAAAGATCAATAGATAGATTTCCCAGGACAAAAGAGATCAAAAAAGAACCATGAGTGTTAAATTACACTACAGATCAAATGGATTTAAAAGATCTGTAGAATGTCTTATTGACAGCTATAGAATCCATCAGCTACAGAATCACATTCTTTTCTTCAGCACATGAAACTTTCTAAAAGGAACCATATTTTAGTACACAAAGCAGGTCTTAACAAATTGAGGATGTGAAGACCTTTAAAATGAAAATTATAAAACACTGAAGGAAGAAATTCAAGAAGGTGGAAAGACCTTTTAAAATGATGATAGCAATATGCAGATTCAGTGTAATCTCCAGCAAATTGACAATGTTATTCTTCATAAAATTGGGGAAAACATCCTACAATAAAAGTACAAAAAGCCTAAAGAGCCAAAGCAATCCTGAGTAATGTTCAAGGTACCATAATAACTGATTTCAAAATATACTAGAGTCACAGTAACCAAAACAACCTGGCATAAACACATATCTGTAGACCAATAGAATAGCATAGAGGACTCAGAAATAAACCCATGCATTAAAGCCATCTGATTCTTGACAAGTTTCCAAAAATATACATTGGAGAAAAGACAGCCTCTTTGACAAATGGTGCTGTGAAAACTGGATATCCACATATATAAGATTGAATCTGGACCCTCTATCTCTGTACAAAAAAATCAACAAAAGTTATCGAAGACCTTAATCTATGACCTGAATATCTGAAACTATTAGAGGAAAACCTAAAGGAAACACTGCAAGATATTGTTACAGGCAATGATTTCCTGAATAGGACACCAGTAGCTCAGGAAACAAAAGCAAGAACTGACAAATGGAATTACATCCAACGTAAAGGCTTCTGTACAGCAAAGGAAACATGCAAGAGAGTGAGAGAGCGATCTACAGAATGAGAAAAAATATCTTTGTCATCTATACACCTAACAGTGAATTAATATATAGAATGTATAAAGAACTCAAACAAACTTAACAAAAGAACAAGTAATCCAATCAAAAACATGGGCAAATGATCTGAACAGAAACTTCTTAAAAGAAAAATAAAAGGCCAATAAATATATGAAAAAATGTCAATATCTTTAGCCATGAGGATTTAAATGCCAATGAAAACTGCATTGAGATTCCATCTCCCCTCAGTCAGAATGGCTATTTAAAAAAAAAAAGCAAAATCCTGGCAAAGATATGGAATAAAAGAAGCCTTAAGCACTGTTGGTAAGAATGTACATTAGTATAGCTACTGTGAAAAATTATATGGGGGTTCCTCAAAAGCTAAAAATGATCTACTATATGATTCAGCTATACCACTCCTAGGCATATATCCACAGAAAAGTCAGCATACAGAAGAGATACCTCCATATCCATGCTTATTGTGGTGCTATTCACAATAGCCAATATGTGAAATCAGCTCTCCAGTTCCCATCAACAGACTAAAGTACAAAGAAAATATGGCACATATGTACAATGGAATATTATTCAGCCATAAAAAATGAAATCCTGTCCTTGTAGGAAAATTGATGGAACTGGAAGTAATTGTGTTAAGAAAAATAAATTCAGATATACAAAGATAAATATCACATATTTTCTGTGTTATGTGGAAATTTAAAAAAAAAAAAAA